>CP126890.1:75725000-76155000 GCA_030440675.1 Furcifer pardalis | reverse complement strand
CCCCCCATGAAAAATAGAGAATGGCTGCTGTACGTAACCCATTAACAGGAAACAAAGACATCTTCATGATGGCTGCCATGTGGTAAAAGCTAAAAATGGGCTTGAGAGCCTTGCCTGACAGATAGATATTCCATGCCATTCTCAAACCCCCATTTCTCTCAATGTTTTAATAGGCCCAAACAGAGAGGTAGAGTTTTTGCCCAGAGTCCAGCAAAGGAACCAAGCTGTGATCACAGCTTATAACACCCAGAGGCTCACATTATTAGATAAACAAAGAACAAAATTTAAAAAGGAAATGGCATCGACTGATGATTACCAAGAACAAAATCATATAAACAAAGTAAAATACCTACCTAGATGGCATTCATAAGTAAATTAATAGACATTACCAATATGTCATAACCTACATTCTCTTAGTCACAGCTCACTAAATCTAAATGAAATCAAATAAGGGAAATTCTGCACGTGTATAATGTTTGAAACCAACTAACTAACTGTTCTGTTAGTTTGGAAAGAGTAAAAATACTATGCAGAATTACATATTTTCCTGTTCCATCAGCATAATTAACAAAAACTTTATAACAAAAGTGATTGGCTTTAACAACTTTTTGGTAGTGTTTCGCTACAGGATTTTTGCTACAAAAAGTATAATGGATTGAATTATAAAAATAGAGATATTTCCCCCTGCACTTTCCCCATATGGTACTTACTAGAAACTAGGTCAATATGCCAGATTCAATTCAGATTTATTAAATGTGGTATTAATTTAAAACAAAGTGGTTTTTACCATTTTCTTTACATTGATTGTTTGTTTAAATAACAATTGCATGAAGCCTCAAATTCCTGTTTCCTTTAATTAAGCAAGCATTCTGTTACTCTGACTGCCCCCCTATCTATTCAGCTCCACTGGGGCATTTTAAAATCATCCTTTTCACAGCAGCCAGTAAGCCTCTTTCTTAAAGAATGTTAAGGAGAGGATTTGATTGGGTTGCTTGAAGCAAGGAACAAGAGGGAGTTAAGACAATGTTAATGAAAGACCGTTTCTCCCCTTGGTATGTTCCCCATCCATCCTACTCTCTCTTTTTCTCTCTGTGCTAGCAAACCTAAGCTTTAAATGTTACTTTTGGGTAAAAAATTATCTATCTTCTCGAGAGAAAAAATCTTTATCAGGGGTGGCCAAACTATGGCCCACGGGCCAGATCCAGCCTGTGGTGCCAAATCATCCGGCCTGTGGTGCCAAATCATGCTGCTCTTGCCACTAGAGGAAGTAAAATGTGCCTGTATATAATGCTGCTGTAAATGCACCTGCGGCTGTAGTGAATGCATTTACAATAGCAGTGGATGTGTTTTATGGTGGGAGGAACCACATGACTGGCATGCTCAACCACGTGACCAGTCCATGGTGCCAAACATTTGGCCACCCCTATCTATATGCTTCGTTTCTATAATAATATGAAATTAAACTTTTATGGCAAATATTTAATTTAGGCCAATTTCTTTTATTCTGTATCCTGAAGGACAGTATTTTCACATACTGTACTTTTAAAGAGTTCAAAACTAGACTAAGGGTCTTTAGCAAAAGAAAGGCAGCAGGTACTAACACATTAGTTCATTCATCCCCTGTGGTATATACTATGTTACCCAATTCTGTGAATCACTCTGCCTTCCCAACTGACCAAAAATGAGCTGCCCAGACCCTTGATTCCAACCAAACCCCCTCCCCATCATCTCTTTCAGTTATGCCTGAGTGTAGCCTGGATGGGTATTCCTCCCTTCTTCACTGAACCTCAACCATCTTATTTGTTGTTTGCAAAAGAAGTCACTTTCTACATTCATTTGTATTTTGACTTTCCACTATTAAATAGTGTGCACTGTAATTTAAGCTGTGGTTTAGTCACCTTTAAGTAAACAAGCTTTATGGCCGACACGCTGCATTGTGTTAGGCACACATTCTTCTAAAGACACACTGCCACAGCGGATGTATGCTTTCAATTCAACTCTCCTGAGTTTTGTTACGTAAGTCTTACCAAGCTTGGCATCCAGCCAGATCACACTCCAGTTTTGAAGTACAGTAGTTTCATTTTCACATAATGTACGCACAATTAAAGGGGCTGTGGTGGCTCAGTGGTTAAGAAGCTTGCCTTGTTAGCTGGAAGGCTGGCAAATTGGCAGCTCAAGGCCCAGGTACTGCATGATGGTTTGAGCGCCTGTCTCTGTCTCAGCTCCTGCCACCCTACCAGTTCAAAAGCAAGAAATTGCAAGTAGATAAATAGGGACCACTTCGATGGGAAAAGATCTAGGAGAGACTTCTCCAGCAAAAATCCTTTCAACCCAGAATAATTTCTTACACAAAATCATTAGTAAAAATAGAATATAATACAAATTATTAAGTATGAATATTAAGATGACTCCTTTTTAGTCAGCATATTTGATGAACATCTGGAAATTAACCTGGGATAACACACAACCTATTCTGTGTAACCGTTTCTGTGGTGTTCTAGAGATAATTAAGAAAGATGCACTGTTGTTTTTAAGAGTGGCAAGTTACTCTAATAAAGAATAGTTATTTCTCCTCACTGAAAGAAAAGTGCTGAAAGAAAAGTGCTGAAAGAAAAGTGCTGAAATGCTCCAAAGAAAGAAGGCCCAGTTGTCAATCAAACATTTGAAATGACACAGCAAGCAAACTTTTGGACAACCATCTGTCAAATCTGTTTTGATTTGAATTCCTGCATTGAGCAAGGTTTTGGACTCGATGGCCTCATCATAGGCCCTCCCAACAAAATTATTGTATGATTTAGAATGGCCAGCAGAAGTAAGATCAAGACATCCAGACATCCACCCATCTTTCTGTCATGCCAGATAACTGCAGACAAACTCTGTCATAAATCTGACTTGACTTTCGTACAGTAGGTAGTTTGCCCTGATATATGCAAGTGCATTTAAAAGTTAAACTCATTCTGTAAAACACGGCTCTCCTTTCCCCCTTCAGCAGAACCTCTGATATCTAACCCTATCTAAAAAAAGAATAATTGACAAGCATTTCTATCCTTGGCACAATCTTTCTGCACAAAAACCCACTTTTGACCCCCCCCCCAATCTAGTGACCTGCTTTTTAAAAAATAATTTTTGCTGAACTTTTGCAGATAACTCCGAGATCTACCAATAAATCCTGATCTCCTTTTTGCCCCTGGAAAACACATTTCATAAATATTTTCCTGAATGTCTCAACAAAGAATCCTCAGTCTCTTGATTTTGTACAAGTCTCCTGCATGCAGAACCTGGATTAATTCAGGTAAGATTAAGGAATGAGATTATCAGAATATGATCTCCACCCCCCTGCCCCCATGGAATATGATAGTTATTTTTCTTCTACAATGAAATGTTTCCATATGATTTACACCCAATTATGGTTTATATATTCCAGTGGAAAGGGACTTCTAAATAGTTGGCTTTAATTACTGCTCAGCTGACCTAAGCAACAAGGAAGGTCTGTTTCATGCCGACCTCTAATACGATTTGGACCATTAATCCAATATACATGGCAAGTAATGTTACCATTTGTGTTGTTTTGCAGTAGCAGTAGCTGCTGCGAAGTCTTTTTAAAGTTGTTCACTGGTAACAATAGGCAGAGAGCTTTGAATTACCCACATTTTCTCCAGCTATATTTCCTTTTTGTTGTTTAACTATAAAGTGTTCACAAGACAATATATGGAGAAATAGTGATTTTCTAGAATTGTTCTCCTACTAAACCAGTTTTAAAGCTTTTACATTTGGGGTTTTAGTAAGCCATCTCACACTAGAATGAAAAGGGACTGCTACCTTATGGATACTTATTTGAGAATAAGTAATTGAAATCAACAGGATTTATTTCTAATGTGACATAAAGCTGCATGTTTTATATTTAAAAAATATTAAAAAAGTGTATAAAGTCATCAAGTGTGTAATATTCATTTAAGGAAATTAGGGTTCTAGAAAACAAAACCCAATGAGCATTTCCAATATATTCTGTTCCTGTGCCAGATATGGTTTTTGTGAAAGATAAAATTACAAAAATCAACACAGATTAAAAATAATGATTAATTGGGTGAATGTTCATCTTGGAGTACAAATGTCATCAGGCTAATTATTTGACTAATGATAAACCTTCTCCTATTGGTTTGTTCACTTAGCACAGAACACTCAAAATGTAAATAAACTAATGATACTATGTAGCTACAGCTAATTGGCATTAAAATTATCATTAGTGCTTATTTAAGGAACTCCCATGGCCAACTCTGAGAAATTATTATTTATTTGTTTTCCACACATTGCTCCTTGAATCAGAAATTCTTACAGTGTTTCCTGGACCTAACCCTAATACATTATGCAAAACTAAAACAGACTCCTTTGAGTGTAAATATTCACTCTTTAAATAAATTAACATTCAAATATTATTATGCATACTTTCACCAACAAAACAGGCTCAGAACAACTTTTTAAACATTCTGAGTGGTATATGCAACTCTCCTTGACAATTGTTAAATTATAAATCTCATTGCTGTTTCAGAGAGCTAAACCCTGAGCAGCCATGTGGGTTTCCATTAAAATTGCTGATGTAAACAACAACAACAAAAGTAAAAAGGATTGAAAGGCAATCTACATTAAGCAGAAAGGCAGTTATTGATGCTATAGAACATCAGAGGTTCAAGCACAGAAAATGGCAGCCTAAAATCTATCTTATCCTGTTGTAAAACAGATTGCAAGATGTGTTTTATTTATTTATTTATTTATTTAGATTTATTATCCCGCCCCAATCAGGTGAACCTGACTCTAGGCGGCTTACAGAAAATTCATAAATTAAAACCTTGAGGTTCAAAATTACTTAAAAATCAATTTAAAAAGAATTAAACCATGAATTTACAAAGATCTAAAAGATTTAAAAAGGTTAAAAAGGTTAAAAAGATTTTAAAAGTTTAAAAGAGCGAGGGAGGGGTGGCTGTCCCATCAGATCAGCCACCCAACATGGGACCCCATATTCCTGGGTTTTGCTTCTTATTCCAGTGGGAGGAACCACGTGACCAGCCCGCTGAACCGGGTGACTGGCCTGCTGAACCACATGACTGGCCCACAGCTCAAAAAGTTTGGGCACCCTGGTATAGAAGGAATGCTTTTGTCAGCAGCTCCTAAGTGTCTGAGCAATTGAGATTTATGTGAAGAGCTACACATGATAAATCCCAGTTATGAGGAGGAGTAGGAAAAGGCATAAAGATGGATTTATATAGTTCAGTAAAACCTCTATATATGTCCCCCCCATTCCACGAGGTTATTTGTATGTAAAAAAAAATTGTATGTCAAAACAGAAGAGGCCACTAGATGTCACCATATTTTTAGTATGTTGAATTTTTCCTATTAAAAATTTGTACGTCAGATTTATTCATTTTTAGCCAGGAGTTCTATTTGTGTGTTGGATTTTATGTAAGTAGAACCGTTTGTATGTCGGGGTTCCACTGTATAAGTTTCTGATACTGTATAGCATTCACCATTGAGTTTCTTTAGGCCTCTCCTTTTCTGTAAAGATACTTACAGAATGAAGAAAGTCTTTCAAAATAAGTCTTTAAGAAAAAATAAAGCATTTCACAAGGAATTGTATAAAACACTGCTGTTTTGTATAATGAATGAGAAGTGTGTGTGTGTGTGTGGGGGTAACTCCAGTAAAATATTTTATCCTTTAGGATGAAATACTGTTAAAGTCCAAGGTTTACACAATCAAAATGTCAATAACTACATAGGTTTTTAAAAATGTTTTAAAAATCTATTAACTGAACTCATATAAAATATACATAAGGAATTAATAACCACTGTTTTCTATTAATTATCAGGTACAGTAATACCTCATATAACATTAGTATCGAATAACACTAAAATCGCATAACATTAAGGAATCGGGGGGGAAGAATTGCATCAGATAACATTAAGATCCTATGGGATGCTTCAGATAACAACCGCTAAAGCCTGTGTGGTTACAATGTATCTCTATGGATCCCATAGAGGATCAGATAACACTAAAAATCATATAACACCAAGACTTGTGGAACCAGGTTTTAGTGTTATATGAGGTTTTACTGTACTGTATATAATTTTGTCTACATAGCAGATTAACTAAGCATTAGTCTAAATCATGATATAGATAATCCTTGTATTTTTGTAATGTTACATTCTAATAAGTGTATGCAAATAAGCTTTACCCCCGAAAGAATAAAAACATTGCAGTAGATTATTTGTTCACAACTAAAGCAACCCTAAAGTCAGATAAGACTGGCTGTCGAGCAAGGGAAACTAAATCATTGAGCAATATAATTGCTAGAACTCATCCAAATTGGTACATCATAGCTGCCTCTCTGTTTCGTTTGAAAAATGCAAAAATGCACCCAGACACAAACCTTGAAACAGTGCTCTGGCACTAGTTACTACCTTTAAGTAGAAAACTGCTTACACAGAAACATGTTATTAAATAAAGCTGTAAAATTTTGCTTTTAAGAGAGGTTTAGCACTTGTACTATAAATGTAGCACTTAGGAAAGAAGCACGCTTGAAGAAACAGAAACCAAGCAAGGGGTGTGATCTTGTCCCTTGTGAAGAAAGGGCAAAGGTTATCACTGGGCTGGGTTTGCATTTTAAAATGTTAAACATGTTTTTATTGGAAATCATCTTAAAGCATTAGGGAATAAGCAGAATATGTGTCAAAATAAGAGAAAGAGGGGAAAGGAAAGAACTATTTCTGTTAAACTGAGGTACAGGGTTTCTTCTTTGCCACTCTTCTTTTGCCGTATCCAATTCCAAATATTGGCGATCATCATGGCAATCAGCCATGAAGACTGTCCTGTGAATATAATGCCATGGCCTTTCATCTGACTTTCACATCTACAGCATGACACCCGTACCACTGATCCAGCCCCATGAGTCACTTTCTGGTCCTGAGCCCTTTTGACATGCAAAGTCCTCCTCAGCCCCAGGCCAGTATTGAAGCTGCTGCCCTCCATCAAGATGGTTGCTAGTCCTAATGGTAGTCAGGTTACTTAACCGCTGCCTGAAGCTCAGTAGTGAGTCACAGGCAGTAGGGTCTACTCTATTACCATAGCAGGATAACCTGGCCTGACTTCTATAGACTTTTGCCACTACTGTATACTAATTGTAATTTAGTCTTAGTACTTAGTTAAGTGGCAGAACTGAAATATCTTAATTTGTATGGTTAATATTTCACAATAGTAACATGAAAAAATGTAAATAGATTAAAATAAATCAGCTTTCATTACATCTTTAGAGATTTCCTCCCCTGCCTGCTCCAGTTGTTTCTGGTACATCACAACACTTCACATGGGTTTAGAACCTTCAAAGGCAGAAATTTTCCTAATGTACAGTAATACCTCGGATAATATTTACCTCGGATAACACTAAAATTGCATAACGTTAAGTAATCTGGGAAGGAGAATTGGATCAAATAATGTTAAGGTCCTATGGGGTTGTTTATTATTATTATTATTATTATTATTATTATTATTATTATTATTATTATTATTATTATTATTATTATTATTATTATTATTATTATTATTATTATTAATCGCCCTCCTCCCCGAAGGGACCCAGAGAAATTCCCAACACAATCAGCAGGACAACAATTTAAAACCAATTTAGAAATTAAAAGTTTTAAAAGAAGCTTAAAAACTTAGCATTAAAAACCAGGCATTATAGCTAGGCATTATAGCTAGGAGGCACTGGGTGTGAAACCATCCAGCCAGCTGGGGAAATTGATCAATCCATTCCCCAGACCTAACCTGCCAGCCAGGTTTTCAATCCTTTCCTGAAGGACAGCAGCTCTGTTTGCAGGCGTAGTTCTATTGGGAGGAGGTTCCACAGGGCCGGAGCGGACACAGAGAAGGCCCTCCTTCTAGTGCCAGAGAGGTGCGCCTCTCTGGCCGATGGCACAACCAGAGAGCCTCTCCGGTCCGCTCTGGTGGGACGGACAGATGTCCTTGGATCGGATAACAACTGCTAAAGCCTGTGCGGTTACAATGTATCTCTATGGAGCTTTAATATTATCCGATCCATCCCATAGGATTTTAACATGGATCGGATAACACTGAAAATCAGATAACACCAAGACTTGTGGAACCAAGTCTTAGCATTATCCGAGGTACACTAGTACCCCGGACAACGTTATGACATGGTTCCACAAGTCATGACGTTGTCCGGTTTTTAGCGTTGTCCGGGGTATACATCGAACAATGCTAAAAAAAAACCTGAGAAGAGGCGCTCGCACGCGCGCGAAAAGGCACACCAGCGGGAGCCTCTTCTACCAAACGGGTATAGCAACGGGGATCGCACGTCAAGGCAAGGGATCAAAGCGGGGGGTGCCACCCCCCACTTTGATCCCTTACCTTAACGTGCGATCCCCGTTTCGCGCACCTGGGCAAGGGTCAGCTTTTCCGAATTCCCCCCTTACCCTTTCGGAACATTGGGTGGCTTGCAGGCGCGCGCGCGTTGGTGGGGGTTAGCGCAGGATACAAAGGTCTCTCCCGTATCCTGCGCTAACCCCCACTGACGCGCGCCGGCCACCCGATGTTCTGAAAGGGTAAAGATCCTTACCCTTTCGGGACATCGGGTGGGTTGCAGGTGTGCATGCGTCGGTGGGGGTTAGCGCAGGATACGGAGGTCTCCCCCATATCCTGCGCTAACCCCCACCGACGCACGCCGCTCGCCTGAAGTTTCGAAAGGGTAAAGATCCTTACCCTTTCGGAACATCGGGTGGGTTGCAGGCGCATGCGCATCGGTGGGGGTTAGCGCAGGATAAGGAGGTCTCCCCTGTATCCTGCGCTAACCCCCACCAACGCGCGCCGTGCGCCCGAAGTTTCGAAAGGGTAAGGATCCCCGTACCCTTTCTAAACATCATGGGGGTGGGCGCTGGGGGGGTTTGATTGGGTAGATGTTCTACCCAATCCAACTCCCCCCCCACGCATACGCTTGTTCTGGATAACGTTAAAAATTGCGTTATTCAATACAAGATTTTTCCGAAAATCTTGTAACGTTATGCGGTTTTCGCGCTATACGGTACTCGCGTTATCCGGGGTATTACTGTATTACTGTAATTTACACCATACAAGAAGGATGACACAATCATCACATGGCGGTAAGATATAATCTAAGTTTAATTTAATTTAATCAAAAGCTTCCTACCTTCCCATTTCAGGTTCCTAAGGCTCCCCAAGACTCCTTTTCACTTTGGACTAGCCTCTGAGGATCTTGAAAGGGGAGTGGGAGTGGTTTTAATAGCAAAAAAACTGCTGCTGGATCATCACAGACAAAATTGGATACACTGGTGGTAATCACGCAGCACTTTTGGATTATTAAAGTCGTCTCCCCTGCAGCCCAAGGCACTCAAAGGCTTCCTCGGAGTAAAAGGACCTAGGGAACCTTGGAACCTGAAGTGGGAGTGTGTGTGACAGGAAGTTTTTAATTGGTTTAGATTAAATATTACAACAGCAGGATGATGCCATCATTCTATTCGTACAGAGTATATTAGTGGGAAAGGATTTCACTCAGTATGTTCAGAACACTTGGTATACATTATCTAACTGTAGTTCTGCACAGCAACAACTTTGAGTTATTATTTGGGGGGAGTGGGAGAAAACTACCTATTTCACATTTATGTGCTTTGTGTACCAGTTCTTTTGTTAAAAAAAAAAAAGACCAAGTCTTTTGATATTATTTCTTTCACTTTCTCCCTTTCATGTTCTTTTTGGCTGTTGTCCAAAACCACTGAGGAATCCTTCAAAATTGTTCCAAAACAGGAAGCATAAAATAGGTAACAGAGGTTTAATCTAGAAGCCCTAAAGAATCATAACATTGCACAACAACAATTTTGCTACTGGGAATAACACATGTGATTTACATGATATCGAGTGTACCGATTCCAAATCTGAACTCAGAATTTGCCTATCACGTACAGATTTTAAGTTATAGGCGTGCTATAGCTGTTCAAATGGTATTGAGTAATGTATTTATACATGGGAACGTTATAACAGTTGCAGCTACCACTTTGCCTGCTGCCACTTCAGCTGAACCACATCCCCTGGAGGCATGCATGTTCCAGCATTGGCAGGGCATGTCTGGGCAAGTCAGTAAGCTGACATTAGAAATAGGTGTATAAGTTGAGATAGTCCAAGGGCTTGTCTCTATTGCAAAACTATTTTATTGGATAGTACAGCTAGCCCATAGTGAGTCTGTTTTGAGCTAAAGATGAGTAGGCACAGCTGTGTTAATAAACTGGACAATTTTTGCTATATTTGTAGCAAATATACCCCATGTGATCAACACAAGAACCTAACCAAGAGGGTGAGATTTGGATACTTGAGATCCTGACATCCTAGGAAGAATTGGACTTCAGATTTTGATTCAGTGCAGTTGATTTAGTATAGGACACATGGATTAGACCAAGTAGCAGACAATATTAATTTTTTGTGATGCAGTGAATCAATCTGGTCCAGAAGCAGGCAAAAGTATATGAGGAAGAAAAACCATCAATAAAACCACCAAATTATGCTCCTTTATCAAGACAAATACACAGTATATTAACCAATTGATTTAAAAGATCTAACAAGGAAAGCCCACTCTACCCCCCTCCCCACATCCACAGGGGAAAAGAGATGCCTTTTTGGAAAGTGGTGAAAGAAGATGAAAATTTTCTTCTGTATTTAAATAAAAGTTCCATCTCATATCAGTATTGTTAAAGGTCTCTTGTGATCAAAAGCCAATTTTTTCGGACTCAAGGAGATGGTGATCATCTCCATTTATAGCCAAAGAGCCAGCACTATCTGCATCTGCAGACGTTTCTGCGGTCAAAGCCCTACATGGTTTGAGATAAGACTATCTGAGGGACCATATCTCCTCATAGGAGCTTCCCTAGATTTTCAAGTCCTCGGGGGAGGCCTTTCCCTTGGGTCCCACTCCCCTCATAGGCACGCTTGGTGCAGATACAAGAGAGAGCACTTTTTATGGCTGCTTCAAGGCTGTGTTAGTCTATCACATGGGAGGCAAGGTTTGTTTGTATTCTGCTGTCTTTCTGTCACCAGGCAGAAATTCTTCTTTCCAGTCAGGCTTTTCACTCATAAATTGTCAGTAAGGAAGAAGTTTTAATGGTGGAGTTGTCCTTCAAGTGAAATCAAATGAGGAAATAGATAATTCTCCATTCTGGGAGTTCCAGCTAACAGATGAACACTTCACAGACATGTTAATGTAGCTTGCCTGGAAGAAAATATCTGAGGTTTAGCTAGGCACAGCTCTGTTCAAACTTCCTGTTCCTGCCCCAATGCTAGATGAGAACTTTCTTTCTCAACAGGAAACTATGCAGAACTAAGCCTAGCTTAGTTGAGGTACCGTATTTCTCCCAGGTGAGGTGTCTGTTTGTCATATAAAACTATATCTACCCATTTAAATATGGGTACAGACACTGTCAATTGATGCCATAGATTTGAAAACCTTCTAATATGAATTTGTAAAATATTTTAAAACAGTATATTTTGTAGGTATTCAACCTCAAATGCCTACGTATATGCCTTTCCAGCTTGGTGCCTGGAACTTATATGGTTTGTCCTCAACAACCATATTTCTCCCAGGACTATTCCCCACTCAGAATATAGAAAGTGCCAATCATAGGCATGTTGATGGTATAATAAAGCCACATTAACACAGGAGAGCTACGGTTCATTTCCAATGTATTCGTAAAGATATGTGAAGGGACAAAAACAGTTTGGGAACACTAGTTTCAGATTCTCTTTTCTTGCATTATTCAACAAACTGTAACTGAGTATTATGCAATGTGGATATGTTTAATTTCTTATTTGTTTTTGTTTAATTACTGTATTGGTTATGCTTTCATTTTATGAAGTAACAATTATTGGTCCAGAGTAGCACCTTAGCACTAATTGGTGTGAGGTAAAAATTCAATAAATAAATAATAAATGAACAGCCATGTTTACAAAGGTTAATTCTTCTATACAAAGACTGTCTCGTTTTCAAAACTGAAGAACTACTGTATATACTCGAGTATAAGCCTAGTTTTTTAGTCCCAAAAATTAGCCCCAAAAAGGGGGAACAACTTATACTTGGGTCAATGACCACGAGGTCCCAAGACCACATCGGACTGAGATGCACCAAAATTTTAACATATTTTCATGAATTTTGATTATTGAAACTCACTAGCAGCTGCTGCATTTCCCACCCTCGGCTTATACTTGGGTCAATCTATTTTCCTGGGTTTTCAGGTCAAAATTAGGTACCTTGGCTTATATTTTGGTTGGCTTATTCTCAAGTATATATGGTATATTGTTTTTCCTTCTGCCAGCAAAGCTAGTGAGTATTCTGCAAGAAATCTAACGCTATCTTATCACTTGAGAAAGAAATTTTAGACTCTGCATCTCAAAGCAATATGCAGAAAACATAATGACATCCCTCCCCATTATTTCTCATTCAAAAAATGTGATTCATCACCCGGGCACTGTATCATTAACTGCCTCTTTAAATGTTCCACATAAGAACTCAAAAATAGCTGAATCTCTAAATCTAGGGAGGAAATTATAATGCCTCTCAATCAGTGTTTCCCAACCTATGGTTTTTGGATTTCAATTCCCATAAGCCTAAGTCAATTCCCCAAAGCACTGATAAGCCAATGTACTGATTTAGGCTTCTAGGAATTGAGGTCCCCCCTGTGGGGTGTGTGCCCTATGTTGGAAAACACTTATCTAAATGCTTAAATAATAAATCACTTTTGTGCTTAAAATGCACAAAAATCTTATGGGGAGAAAATGGAAATGTAGTGGAGGTTTCCATCTACTAGCATTTACTTAATACAGTATTGCTGTGATCTGTTGGTAAAGGAAAACAATTTGTATTGCAGGGGGAGATAATTAATATGGCCAGGAATCAATTTTCCCATCATGATGGAATATCTATAGACCAGGAAATTTAAATATCTAGTAGATTTATAGGAAATGCTTAAAACCCAGGAGAGATCTGATAATAATTCCACCATTACAATCAAAGAGAATTGACTCATAATCCTGGGACTCGTCTCCGAAGATGTCAGTCAAATATTTTTAAATCTGTCAATAAACTAGAGAGACATGCCATGTTATATGCAGCAATGTACATATATATGGATTTCTCTCACACACAAAAGGAACGATCAGTCAGCAAGAAGCAAGGGGGCTATACTACATAATTCAGCACTATGTGTTTTGCTAAAGTCAGCCAACTGGTCCAGATGCTACCTATCTCCCTCACTCCCTAAAATAACTGAGTGCCCACAAATATGATGGACAAAAACACCACACATATACCAATACTTGAGCCTGAGTTTCTGTAATCTGCTACAAAAACTATGTAGACAGAGATGAAAAGGAGTCCTAACTATAAGATCTAGCAAACCATGTTCTTTGGATATTCTTTTGTAGTCCTTTTACCCATATAAAAAAAGAGTATGGGAAATGAACTGACATTGCAAAAGTGATAAAATGACAAAAAAGCTAATTCTAAGCTTGTGTTTCCATCACATGCACAACAGCTCATCAATTAGCTTGGTAAATTACTCAAACGGGCCAATTTTTTTCCCTTTATTGGAAACAGTTAATAGTGAATAGCTAGGCAAAGAAGATAGTGATGAAAAAGAATAACATAGAAAAGCATCTTACTCTTTTCTTCACCATTTCCCATCTTTTATAAACTATTTTGTGCTCCCTTCACAGTAGATGCTGAAGGGACCAATTGTATCAATGTACACGGTGAGTGCAGTCGACACTGGACAGGATACAATATTTTTTTTCTTGGGGGGGATACTTTGTGTTTTCTGTGCAGGTTTCACAAGCATAATAAAAACATGTGAGAAGAATACCTTTAACAAAATGATGACAATTCATTATTTAGAAGACAAAATGCAAAACAGGCACTCCTGGTGTGAAGAGTGATTCAATGTAAGTATGTGAATATCAATGACAATAAAAAGCTGATTAAAAAAAGGATGTGGGGTTATATGGGGATCGAAGGGCGGGAACAGGATGCCTATGAAAGAATTATGGAACAATTCTGTGGTGCAGTGGGATGGAACTGAAGAACTTTCTTGCTGAAAGTACTGCTGCTTATTAAGCCTCAGGGACACAACAAATAGGGGACTACTTTCTAATATGCCCCTTTCCTTGCTCTGTTTGTATTTTAAAAAAATCCCTATCACATTGGTTCCCATCTGTTTGGGGCAAGTCTGCTTGAAAGAGAGCAGACTTTTGAATTCAGCTGGTCTAAATGAGGCAACGTCTATCCTGTGATCTCTCCAGTATCTTACATGTATATCTTCTTAGGAGAATAGGATAACTGCATCCTTAACAACCTCTGCTTGACCATCACTAGACAGCTCTGATGTTACCATAGTTCCTCTAATACGAAAACACTTCTTTTGGGATCCTTTAAATTCTTCTGTCAGATTTAGAGTTCATCTTTTCAGGGATATAGGAAACAGGGATGTTTAAATGCACCTTTTAAAAAAATCTTCCATAGGGCCATTCTTCCTTTCTAACTAGTTTCCACAAACATGTTGATTAGTAACCCTTTTCTTAAAGGGAATGAGTGGGGAATGATAAATGCATGTCCCAGGACAT
This sequence comes from Furcifer pardalis, assembly GCA_030440675.1. Classification (NCBI taxonomy): domain Eukaryota; kingdom Metazoa; phylum Chordata; class Lepidosauria; order Squamata; family Chamaeleonidae; genus Furcifer; species Furcifer pardalis. The sequence continues at coordinate 76,140,320 of CP126890.1, read as the reverse complement.
AATGGAATTGGGCACTAGGACAAAGATGCACAAACAAAACCATGTCAACTTTCTCTGCACACTGAGACCAGTCTGAACATTCTTCCACAGTTGCAAAAAACATGTATGATATCATAGCTCTAGAACAGGGGTGCCCAAACTTTTTGGGCTGCGGGCCAGTCACATGGTTTCTCCCACTGGAAGCGGAAGCAAAACATGCCTTGCAACCTGTTTTGCAACAGGATGAGATAGATTTTTTAGGCTGCCATGTTCTCTGCTTAAAGCAGGAGTGCCCAAACTATGACCTGTGGGCCATATATTGTGCCCAACACCAATTAATCCAGCCCATACCACCCTTGCCACTCCTGGAAGAGGAAGTAAAATGTGCCCGTATGGGTGCGTTTTACTTCCACTTCCAGGAGCTGCAATGGCAGTGTGGGCCAGATGAATTGGTGTTGGGGGCCGGATACAACCCATGGGCCATAGTTTGGTCACCCTTGCTCTAGAATGTACTTATTTGGTGGTGTGAGATGGTTCTAATTGAAAAGTTAAATGAAGACTCCTACTGGAGCAATAAAAAGTATTTCATAAAATAATGTGAAGTTATACATAAGCAATAATTATATGCCAATAAGTCAATCCTGATCTATGGCAACCCCTTTCAGGTTTTTTTTTTAGAAGAGGACTCACTCAGAAGTGGTTTACCCATCTTCTGGAGATGCCTTGGAACAGTGATGTTTCCTGCTTTAGGGCATCTCTTCTACTGGAAGGCACAATGGGAAATTGAATTCCCAGCTTCTGTCTCATTGAGTTACTCAACCAACAAAACCATATCTCTAAGAACACAGGGAGTGTAGAGAAAAAGCCAAGAAAGCAACATGGATTGATAACTCATACAGTACATAATTCAATTCTATTAAGAAATATGTCCAATTATTATGAAATCTCTCCACCCCCCACCCCCCCAACAACCACTCTATTCCAACCAATCCGCCTGACATCTTGTGGAGACCAAATAGAAAATTAGCACTGCTCAGAGCACATTTTTCTTTCACAGAGTTGCTGCTAATGAGGATGTATATTTCTGAAAATTCGGGGGGGGGGGGAGAACCTCTCCTATTTTATGCTAGCACATTTTCTTTTTATATACACTTCCGTATTAAGAATATGGAAATTCTGACAGCACTCCTTTTTTTTTTTTTTTTTGGTAAATGTATTTTCCAAACAGTGCCATCCATATTAAATCCAAACTGAAGCTCCAGAGAGGAGAGTGTATGTGTCCGATACTCTGTCCAATGCACATACATTTTGTTTTAAAGGTGTTAATGATGAGCCAGATTGAACCATGTAACTCATTGTGTGAGCTTTGCATTTTTCTCTAATGTCAGGATACAGGTCCATAGGGCATCGTGAATCCTCCTCTTTATGAAAAGAAACAGGCTCTGCTCAGTTAGCAGCTGGCTTTTTATTTTTCTTTAATGGCTATAAGGAGCAGGTTTTGTTTTTCCCTGCATCTTAGAAATGGAGGAGAGTAAGACAGATCAAACCCCCTTTTTAAAAAGGACTCCTCAATCTGAGGTTATTCAGAATTATATGATCTGGACTTTGTGATACACACAGGAACCATTTCAGAATATTGAAACATTAAATACTTCCTCAGCTCCATGGAAAAGTAACAACATTAAAGGAGGATATAGCTGAGGAGCTCAACCTCCCCTTCGTCACGCTTGAAATAGGCTGAAGGTTGGAGTCCCTAAATATAAGAACAACATGCTCAAGTGGGGGCTGCTGGTCGACAACAACATGTGCTGTGAATGTGGAGAGATATAGAATCCATTGGCACATTCACTGGTTTGATGATTACTGCCAGAAACATGCACTGATGAGGACTTAAGGTAGGCCAACGGCAAAGCCAAGAAAGTGGTTTCATTTTGGTAGACTAGGATTTGGTCAGGACACAAAAGAAAGAAGAACCTCCACCGAAGGGGACAAATGAATAAAACAAAACGTTTTTACAATAATTAGGACAGTGCATATCCATTCTATAACTTTAAATAAAATGCCAAAGTGGAATGAGACAAGAAAGAAGAGGAATTTTTAATTTGTTTTGTTGTTGTTGTTAAAGATTGAGATGGGAATCTGCCCTGTTCAGTTGCAGGGAAGCTCATGACTGCCTTTTAAGAGAAAAGCAAAGGAAAGGAAAAAGCCCTCCTGTCTCCTCCTATTTTGGATTTTATTAAAAGTGAGGTAGACAGAGTACATGTGATGCTGTAATATACTCAATTCTTTTTCATGACCTCAAGGAGTTGAGGAAGTGCTTAATTTGCTGATATCCTGGAAAATTGACTGCCATGGACCAAATAGAGTCACTTGATGTCCACTGCCATCAAGACATAATGAGAACGCACCAACCAGCATACTAGATTACATAGCAGCCCTATTTAGTCCAACACACCCTGCTCCAAAGCAAGTGAGTAGAAACAAGCCCTTTATTTGCAAGTGAGTATCAGGTGGAAGCTGCAAAAACTTATTTATTTATTTGTTCCCACTTGTATGCCGCCCTACTCTCAGAGTGACTCAGGGTGGCTGACAAAGTATCGCAAAACGTCACAAAATATAAACTCAAGCAATAAAACACATTGTCCTCTGTCGGCACTGCAGCTGGACGTTAGTGAGGCCCAGGGGTTGGAGCGTTCTTGACAAAGCCCAGGGCACAACATGTCCATATATCTCACAAGCCAACTTTGCTGTATTTGCTCTTGAAGGCCAAAGATACACAAATCAGACTTATGCACAGAGTCCCTATCACCTGGTTCTGACTTGATGGCACGTAACAAAAACAGTCTAATATGTTTGAAAGGTACTGCTTCAGACATTATTTTTGGGGTGGGTGGGGGTGATTATTTTTTTAACTGGGAGGAGGGAGTTCAACCAGCCCTGTTGGCAGATGACCAGATTCTGCTTCAATGTTCCATAGCTGTCTCAAAGGAAGAAGATTTTTAAACAATAAAATAATTATTATTTATTAGTTATTAGTTCAAATTTATATTGCCGCCCACTCCCCGTGGCGACTCAGGGTGGCTTACAGACATTACATTACAATACATTATGTTGGGGTGGGCACAGGGGGAGGGGCATCAAGGTCCTCATCCTGCCCTGGCTTCTTCCTCCCCTGGCAGTTGGTGTAGGCACAGGAGGAGGGGCGGCACGGTCCTCATCCTGCCCTGGCTTCTTCTCCCCCTGGCAGTTGGTATAGGCACAGGAGGAGGGGCGGCAAAGTCCTCATCCTGCCCTGGCTTCTTCACTCTAATATTAACAAGCACATGTAATGGTAGGATGATGGAAGCTGCAGCTCAGAAATTTCCTTTGGAGCTACAGGTTCTCTTCTGTACAACTGGGGACAGACATTTTGGTTTATGAAGTTTTTAAAATATGTATTTCATTTCTACGACTTTAAAGTGCTGGACCCCACTGCCTTTCACTGCTGTTTCATTTGCATTTCTCATTTCTTAAAAAAAAAAACATTTTATGAGACACTGAATGAAAATTATGGCAGCTGAACATAGCACCAGAAAATCCTTCAGGGGAAAAAAAAGACACATGACACCCAAATATGTCATTTTGTTACTTCTGCCCCAAATAATTATGTGGTAGTTTCACAGAGAGATGAGAAAGCTCCAAGCTGTTTTTGCATCAGGCCCCATTCCTTTCCCTTAAAACAAAATTTGCTCCTGGTACTTTATTTTACCTCTGTCGGTGTGCGTGTGTTTTAAACAACTTCCTAAACATGCTTATAAATTAGTTAACTCAATATTGCTGTGGTAAATATTGACCCTCCCATTGAATGTTCTGATTAGACTTACGGTAAGTATATTTAGAGTCAACTGCATCAATATAATACAGGGATTCCCAACCTATGGCCCACAGGCCAGCCCCAGACGCCAACCCATCCAGCCCGTTGCTGCCTCCAACGCACCCGGAAGTGGAAGTGTGTTTTACATCATCCGTAAAACATTCCTGCACATGCGCAAACGTGTAATGCCAAATTGCTGCATTTACCTCAGCTGTAAATGTGCCTGCTTCCAGTTTCGGTATCCGGGGCGTGGTCGGGCCCAGGATGGATAAAGGTTGGCCACCCTTGATATAATATATAGCCATCAAAGATAAAGCAATGGTAACAATCTATATGATACAATTACATAAATGAACCAAGTTCCTTCCAAGATTCAGTGCAGATAAAAACAATTTCTATGCAAGTTAGAGATAAAGTCAGCCATATGTTCTGGAAATCACTTAACAGACTGTTTACACAAGATGCTGTTGAAGTCAAGTGCACTCCTAGGGAGGTAAGATTGTTTCTTTGTATCCTGAGATTTTTTGGATATCCTGCTAATAAACATCTCTGCTGCCATCAAACACTCAGCTTCAAAAGTAGTTCAAATTTTCTATACACACAAATTAAATAAGGTAAAGAATATTTATTATGACAATGTTTATGTTCCTGAATTCACTACAATGCTGGATATTATAATTATAATGTGAGTAGTTTTAGAAGGCCAATTACTTTCCATCAGGTTTTACATTTTAGGTCCTCATATATAAAGCTTATCCGAAGCTCACAAAATATATTTAGAAATAATTAAAATGGCAGGGATGAACACTTCCAATATTTTGAGCAATATGGTTTTGAGTTTGCACTCCACAGAATTCCAGATCAGAAAAATATCTGAAATCAATTAACCTTTTAAAAAAAACCTTAAAAAGAAGAAGCACGTGATAATTATAGCACTTTCATTATTTAAACCTCTTCAAGTAAATGGATCTCTGTTTATTCTCCTGTTTCTTTTCATTTTCATTTGTAATTTTATTTTCCTAATTTCCTAGTTATGCATTGAAATCGGGGTTGGGGGGGGTTGGGGGGGAGGCTGCTTTTGAAAATACTATCTCATAATCCATAGTTATTAATGAGTTAATAATGCTACCCTCTGGAGAAGATATGCAGAACACAAATTAGAAACATAGTAAAGAATTGTTTTACTTTGCTTTAAAAATAACAGCAGGTAAGACATTCTCATCCATCAACAGAAACAAATATATAAAAACAAGCTACCGTCAGGTGACTCCATCACCCCAAAACAGAGCTCAAGAAGACCTAATGAGGGGGATAACAATCTGAATTTATTTTAGAATTAGAAACCCTACATTCATGAGCTATCAATATGGTGCATGTCAAAACTCTTTAACACTATCCCTAGCAGGGTGTCCACTCAGTTTCATGTTCAACTTTCAAGGGTTTTTCAAAGGATGAGAATCAGAAGTGCTTTAACCATACTCAAAAGGGCAGTGCTATTTTTCTGAAGCCATTTCATTTGCAAGATCCTCTGGTTTGGGGATAAAGGTGTAAAAATGTGTGTGTGGGGGGGAGGGGTTGGAAGAAGTTTGCATGCTAGCAGGAGTAGACATGACATGATCCAAGAAGCCCCCAACACAAGACAGGATACCCCTACAAATCACTGAAGCTTGTGTGGGTGTTTTGGGAAGTAAAAATACTGGCAGTTGAAGAAAAATACATGACACCAGTTGCTGTAGCAAAGGAAGAAAGCACCAAAGCAGAAGGAAGTTGACAGCTGAAGTTTTGAAGGAAGACAAAACATTTCCTGAATACCCTAATGTGAGAGCCCTGAGGAGGGTCAGATTGATCTCAATGGGCTGTATTCCACAACCACGCAATCATTATGGATCAAGGCATGCCAGGTTGATAACATTCTAGAACCTTCTTGCTTTTTCTTTCAGGTACCTATACTGAGTATTCATTACAATTAAGACTGAGTGTGTGTGTGGATAGGGCAAGGAAGAGCTAGGAAATCTCCTACCTTTATTGCCTACATTCCACTTTCATTCATTTTTCAAAAATACCTGTTGCTGGCCTTTCTTTACAGAACCATTTTATTTCTTGCTATGGGTGTCAGAATATGCTTGGGGGGGGGGGAGTATGGATCTACAACATTGGCAGAAAGAAGTTCCTATTGGTTTGTATGTTTGCTTTGTTTTTATCCCACTCCTCTAGCATGAGTCATGCTAGGCAGTTTTCAGACATAATATCAACACAAATGGGGGGAAAGTTTTTTAAAAAAACTAAATCCTGACACGACAAGCCAATAAAACTGAAAAACAAGGAGCAACACACCATATTGCAACAAAGCTTTAAAAAACATGCGGGCACAATTTTTATACTGGAGGCAAGATATCTCTAAAGCCCTCCCTAAAGAGTTCCACCTCTATTTCCGGAATGTTAATGGGGAGGCGAACCTCCATTGGGAATGAATTCCATGCCAATGGAGCCACCAAAGAGAAGACCTTGTTTCTTTTAGAAGTCTTCTGAGCCTCTTTCAGAATGGGAGCATGCAGCCCTTGACTGAGCCAGGGTTTCTCAACCTTGGGCCCTCAGATGTTCTTGGACTTCAATTCCCAGAAGCCTTGATCAGCAGGCGTACTGATTTAGGCTTCTGGGAATTGAAGTCCAAGAACATCTGAGGGCCCAAGATTGAGAAACCCTGAGTCAGTCAAGGGCTGCATGCTCCATCCTGAAAGAGGCTCAAAAGACTTCTAAAAGAAGGCCCAAGGTTAAGAAACCCTGGCTGAGAAAATCTGGGGGCATAGAAAATATTTAGCTGGAAAAGACATCCCAACAGGTACTGAGACCACAACCTGTGTGTGAGCTCTGTGTGTTAATACTAACATTTCGAACCTGGCATGAAAACTTACAGGGAACCAATGCACAGTAGAACTTGAGAGATATTATCAAATATCTAAACTTTTGACACTAACTAGGCTGTGCCATCATTTCAAATGGTATTTCTGATGGTCTCTAGTTCGTCTTTGTGTGGGATACTAGTGTAGAGGGCTTCCACATCCATAGTGGCTTCTTCTTCCATGTCTAGGCCAGATACGAAATTGTCAAAATGAAGCCACTTTTTGGTGAGCTCATTCTGCAGTTCCTTTCACCTAACCTAGTGTGAGAAAGATTAGCCAGCACAAGGTAGCCATTGGCTGGGGTACTCCCAAACTTTGGTTCAAAAATACTACAATCTTCGAGGAGGCTATTTTTGTGTCAAAAGGAAGGTTGTGAGTGAGCTCATGTTTGCTGAGAAAGTTTGTAGTGCCACTTACATGGATAGATTCATTAGTAGTTTTTGGTTTAAGGATGAGGACCAAGTATCCAGACATCCCAGCAGTGAAGAAGTGGATGCTTGATAACAACACGTCTACACTGATTTTTTTTACTTATTTTGTATTATTGGTAGCAGGTAAAAGGTGGCTGGTTGTGGCTTTTGTGGTGTGAGGTTATGTATAAATATGCTAATCATTAAGTCTCATTCTAATGTCTGAGAAAGTGGACGCTATCCACAAAAGCTAACACTAGTCGCAGAACAGACTGGAAAAGGCCTATAAGTCTGACTCCATCAATGCAGGAATCCAACTTAATCCTATTAAAATAAGGTGTTTAGCATACCATAGCATACCATACCATAAAACAGATGTACTTCTAGCAGTGATAGATTTATTTCAGCTTTCAGAGATGGGACTACACTTCATCAGACACATGAATAAATACAATATTTAAGGTGAGTCACCTTGTTTCAGTTTAAGTCATTCTGCTCTGCTGTGTCATGCTGTTCTATCTCATTTGATGTTATTTACCTGATTGAGTAGGACTAATATAATTACAGTACTACTACAAGCTGTAAGTGGCACTTCACATATCTTTAATAATCTTTACCACGGTATCTTAAAGCAAGCCATTATTGTAATTACCCCCAGACTTCAGATGGGAGAAGTATGGGACTTTCCTTATTACCCAGTGAGTATACAGCAAACATTTGTAAACAAAGGCTTCCAAGTTTACTTTCTCCCATTTATAGCTGATAATCAAAATTGATCCACAAAAGCTAACAATAAAAATATAACAGTTAGTCTTTAAAGAGCTACAGTATTTTTTTGTTTATTTTGTTTTCTGATATGCCTGAACCACAGACTAACAGGGCTACTATTCTAAAAAATAATAATTCAAAATTGATTTGTACTGTTGTCAGTGAATTTTCTTATTTTGTTTAATTTACATCCCTATTTGTTTATTACTAAACCAGCTATACTAAGTGTTGAGGAAAGTAATCGAATTCCACTCCCTGTGGATTTTTAATGTTGACTCTCAGACATGCGGAGTGCAATAACTTAAAGAATTTTGCCAGTGAATATTCTCCCAAATGTTTGCAAAGTACAAATATGAAAGCCATTAAGCACTATAAATCTAACAATTAGATTCACAGAAATACAGACAATGGCACTTTTTTTTTTTGGGGGGGGGAAATAAACCTGCCTGTAGCCTAACATACCAGCTGAAATCTTCTTGTGCAATTTTATGCCATGAAAGGGTGTTGACATCAGTCTAATTTCCCTTTCTGTGTGAAATGAGAGTTTCTAATTCTACCTTTCTTCCAAAGGTTCCATGGCTACTTTGGGGATCCCTTTCATCCTGGAGAAGCTGTTGGGTAATTAAATTCTAAACCCACCAACATCAGGATAATTTGTTGTCAGCAACAATTTTTGGAAACTAAGGACTTTCATCCCAACCTGTGGCCCCCAATGACTTCCCTAGAGTGAAAGAGAACATGAAGGAGTCTTAGTTTAAAGTGTGTGTGTGTGTGTGTGTGTGTGTGTGTGTGTGTGTGTGTGTGTGTGTGTGTGTGTGTGTGTGTGTGTGTGTGTGTGTGTGTGTGTGTGTGTGTGTGTGTGTGTGTGTGTGTGTGTGTTTTCAGAAACTTTAATTCCTGAAATGTAGCTCTGGTTGATGATAATAATAATAGTAATTTCATGTCACTCGGGGAATGCCCAAATGAGGCTCCTTTCATGTTCCCAAGAGCTGGGACAGAGATGGGTGCGCAATCTGCCCTGCAGTACCTGGATCTTGAACTGACTTGCAAACCTTCCAGCTAACAAGGTGAGCTTCTTAACCACTTAGTCACCACAGTCCCTACTGATACCATTGGCCTTATGCAGCATAAAGCAGTTCAACAGGATTTCAGCCCCTATCTCTTTTTAATGCAAAATCAAATATATTTTCTTCACTTCCATGTCTTTTTTAAAAGCAGCAAACAGGAAAAAAAACTGCAGCCTAGGTTTTTAAAAGATATATTATACAACATGCTATGATGTGGAAATATATGCCTCTCTGCACATATTCTGTTGTGCAAACAAAATGGAATTATTCAAGAGATTTCCCCATGTTTTTATGAAGCAATTCTTGTGACAATCACCACTACATAGAAATTATTTGCTTTTCTAAAGCAGGAAAAAAAGAGGTGCTGGTTTAATTATTATACATTGTTGCAATTTCAGCATATGATCTCAGGAATCAATGGGAACACAGCTATTTGTGTCAATGCTACAGCTAATGAGAGTGAGAGATAAGTGCAGAGAGGTTAACTGCAAATTGTTTAGGAACTCTTTCTAATATTCCTGATAAAAATGTATGCTAAATATACACAATAAAATATCTCCTTGTTGGATTTCTTTTACATATGTATTTGTAAAAAAAGAGAGTAAAATTAGCTTGCTACAATTAAACTAAATTTAAACACAAGTAAATTGTTTGAAGACTTTGATGTTTTGCAACCAAAATGCAATGGCTAATTTTTTCATTCCAGTTTCCATTCCAGCCTTTAAACTATCTTAATCTCCTGCCCTCAGATGCTGACCTTGTAGGAACTGGGGTCATAGGTTAGAACAGGCAGACCTCAAAAGATCTGGACTATCAATTCATGCCTGAAAGATTTCTCTCCCAACAAAAGGAGCTACAAAAAAGCAAATTCCAAAATCTGACTAAAAAGTCTTAGAAAGCAGAAACTCATTTCATACAGCTAAAGCTTACTGAAACATTACTATTTTTAATAGTGTTTCCATTTTTAAAATGATTAATATCAAAGACTTTTATTTGTGGAACATAAAATTAAACTAATACTTTTTAAAATATACTGTATAGTGAAAGGCTAGTTGATAAGCTAAACATTTAACCTTATTGTTTACCGAGGTTTCAGCTGTGAATTATGTGCCTTTAGAGCACTTAATTTCTAAACACTGGTTTCTTTAATAATGTAGGGATATTGGACAAGACTAGAAACATGGCAATCTATCTTTCAGTGAAAACAGAACTCAAAAAACAAAGTATGTACTACCTCTTTCAGTTTTGCTTTCTTGAAAAAATTATCTAGTGACTTTCTTTAGATTGTGGACACAAAAAGCAAATACCTGTACAGCATCTATCTCTGGAAAATTAAGCACAATTTCTAAGTGGACTAACTGATACCAACAAGTAAACCCTTCCTTGCTTTAAAAATATAAAACAGAAAGCAACTCTGCAAACTTACAATCTACCCACAAACTTTGAATGCGTGAATTTTATCAGGATGTTCACCTTCCCAACCCTCAATGGGGCTCAAAGTAAAATTCAGGGACTGCAAGTATGTTTTGAAGTAAGCCAGATTGATGGATGGGAGCCCACTATTTAGGCCACCCACTGAGCACTCCACTTGAATGGAATCTAGTCCTTTCTGTGTTGAAGCACGGTCTCTGAGTCCCTTCATCACAATCGTTCCTTTTCGCATACAGTAATTGGAGATAGGCTATGTAGAGATGCAATCTGTATTTTTCAAATTATTTTTTACAAATTTGTTATGAAGACTCCCCTCACCTGGAGAAAGGCAACTTAAAAACAAAACTAATAAAGAATAAATAAAATGAAGGCTATAATATTTAATTTTGAAAAAGAATCCATGCAATGCAGATAGGCAAAGAAAGGAGGCAGCGAGTACTGTATTTGCAAAATGCTAATGTGCTTCTCTGGGTTTTGAATAGAGGGTCAAAGATCAAGAGCAAATTGACCATGTTTCATCCACAGCCTTTCCACAACAAATATGTAAGTCAGAAACTGTCCAATATTCCATTTGCACTGTAGAGATATGTGGTAATCATGTTAGCAGAACTCAGGAGCCTAGTAAGGCAAATTTGTGGCTGTGAATACACGTTCATCACTCAGGATGTTCATGGTAAGAGAAAAGGGGGGGGGGGAAATCCAGATGTAATAAGATAAAGCCTAGACTTGAGTGCTGAACTCCCTAGAGTTGGTTACTGTGCAAAGGGAGGCATCCTCATAGCTGGCCATTTATTGCAGACAAAAAGAGAGCATGGAAGCTGAAGTATACTGTAGTTCCTTGATTAACAGGAGATGATCTAGAAGGAAGTGACCTAAAGGCAATTATGTAGAAGTGGTCACTTACAGAAAATTTACCCAAAAGCTAGATGCTGAATCTCACCTTGACTGCTAGCTATCAAAAACCCCATTCCACATGCACACGTTTTAAAACACTGCATTTATTCTAACACCTGTTTGGTGCAACATGTGTAGAAGGTTCCTTTTTTTTTTCCTGAGGAACTTGGATGTGGTCTTTGAGACTTAGGCCATCCCAATATGTGTGGATTTTGTATATTCATGTTATTAATATGTTGTGTATATGAATGTATACATGTTGGGAGTGTTGTATGTATGTATGTAAAAAATCCTGCAATGATGGAGGGGGGCATTTTTGCAGGTAGTCACAGGGACTACTTGGATTAGTGAGAAAGTCTACACCATGGATGCCCAAACTATGGCCTGGGGGCGAGATCCAGCCCCTGATGACAATTCATCCGGCCTGCACCACCCTCTTCACTCTCAGAAGCTGAAGTAAAACATGCCTGTATGGCCATGCTTTTGGGAGCAATGAGGATGGCATGGGCCGGATGAATTGGTGTTGGGGTCTGGATCTGGCCATAGTTTGGGCACCCCAAACCATGTGACCAGCCCACAGCCTGAAAATTTTGTGCACCCCTGGTCTACACTTTTGTCTCTGATTGTAATAATCCATCTTGGTAAGACTTGTATCTTTCTCAGTAGGCTATATATCAGTGATAGTGAACCTTTTAGAGATCAAGTGCCCAAACTGTAACCCAAAACCCACTTATTTATTTCAGAGTGCCAATACAGCAAAAGGGGAGGAAGGAAATGCTCCCATTAGGCTGCTGGGCAGGGTGTGTGTGAACTCTGTGCTTGGGGAAGGGAGGAAGTGTTCCCATTGGGCAGAGGGGTGGCGTGAATTGTGTGCTGGGGTGACTGCACGGGTGCCCACAAGGAGGGCTCCGAGTGCCATTTCAAGCCATAGGTTCACCTCCATTGCTATATATCATATCAGCGTGCTTTTTTTGTTTACATGGGCATCTTTCCAGTGAGAGTTTTATTCCAGTTTCACTGTTTTCTATTATTCATATGGTCTTTGGCCTAGTAACTCTTGGCACAGTTCACATGAATCAGATGCATAGGATTTTGCATCATTTTGTTTTAGTAAATATGATTGCTACTGTGTCCTGTTTCTTGTTTTTCCAGTTTATTTCTCCCCCTTCTCCATAGAAGCACAGGCTTCCATTTAAACACTGGATGCTATTTTAACCAATTTTCTAATTTTTCACTCTATACATTGTGCATCTGTCAAGCACTAAGTTATATGCTCCTTTACTTTATGGTTTCTCTTGTCCCATCTTATGAAATTTTCATCACTTTGAGTTGATCTCACAGCTTGCAAGAGTTTCTTAGATTCCTTCCTCTTTTTCAAGTTCTCTATTCATAATAGCCATGCATGAAAATTATCTGATTGCTATCAAATCATATTCACTTGTGATTGCTTGAATGATTCCAAAGGCTCTTCACACACTCAGAATTTCTTTTTTGTACTAGCAGAGCATTAACTTTGTGCTCATAATTTTTCTGAATCATGGTAATCACATTAGCAGAATGCAGTGGAGGAATAAGGTTAGCTTATGGGTGTCACTCAGGATGTCTGTGGCAAAGGAAAAGGAAAAGCTAATGTTTCTTGTTCCATGAAATCCATTCACGATTAAAAAGGTTGAAATCTAGTTTGGTACAGAATCCCCTACATCTACATGCAAAAATATTCTAGGTATCTTCATGGCTGGCCTCCATCTCAGAAGAAGAATGAAGGGACAAACAGATTGGAAATCCATGTCCCATAAGAAGGGGATACTAATGTAGAATGAAGTACTTAAGGGCAACAATCCACAAGCAGTCACAAAAAGATGAGAGAATCCTATTTTCCCATGGGGGTGTGTGTCCCATTTGTTTATTTTTTTAAAAAAAGTAGGCAGATGTGTGCACTTCAAGGGACAAAAGAATAGAAACAAAGTATAAAAAATTCAACATATAGCATGAAAGGCTTTGGCAATTTGTTTAAAAGAAAAAGTGTGGCATCAGTATTAATGGAGACTGCCTATTATTTCTCTGCAAGAAACTCATCAAAAGATAGTGTCAATGAATTAAATTGAATTGGACTGAAAAAGTGTTTGATACTTCAAAGTCTAAAGGAATGACAACTATGATACCTTTAAAAGGGGGGAAATTCAAGTATGAAAAGGTGAGAAGAGAAGGTAGATATCTATTTATTCAAGTGCTGATTAGAGGTTAAGAAGTTATGCTAATAAGCATAATAAATCAATTAAGAAACACAGAAAAAATAGTAAATTAGAGAAGTAGATAAAGAAGCTAAGACAAAGATTTTCCTGACTGGAGATTTTAATAACATGATGAATGGAAGTAGAGATAAGGCGAAGGTAACAAGTAAAGATATGAAAAATAGAATTACAATTTTAAATAGATTAATGAGTAGGGTTAATTTGAAAGATGTTTGGTGAGAAATAAGAGAACAAAAAGTGTTTGAAAATTCATCTGTATACAAGACATATGAGAATAGACTCTACTGTATTTGTTTTGAATAATTTACTGTCCATGATTTTTAGTATAGCTGTAGATGTAATAAAAATTAGGAATCATGCTATGGTTAATAGCAGGCTAAATTAAAATATGACTTTAAAGAAGCAAAGAGATGGAGAATCAATTGGAATATTTTTAGAAATAAAAGGGTAGTTGAGAAAATGGAGAAAAAATGGAAAGAAGTATGGAAGATAAATGAAGTAGAATGAATAAACCAAAGGATATTATGGGACTCAATTAAGGCAGAGGTAAGAGAAATGAGTATTGACTCCTATATTCAGAGAGGGGACAAAAAAGAAAAAGAGGAAAATATTTTTAAAATTGGAAAGATAATTTATTATTGAGAAAAAACAATTACGAATGAATTAAAGACTTTAGGGAAAGTGTTACAGAGTACTGGAATGGAAAAGGTGCAGAGAAATTTGATCTACTTAAGAAGAGAGTAATTTGAATATGTTAATAAAAATTCAGGATCCCTGGCCAGAACTATAAAATTAAGAAAAGCCAATAGAAAATTTGATATAATTGAAGATGGAAATTGGTATAATTAAAGATGGAAGAGGGAACAGATTTAATTTAATGAGGGATAAAATTAAAGTAGTTCAGAAATTCTATGAAAAACTGTATGCTAGTATTAAAGCACTGGAAGAGAAAAATTCATATACAGAAATGTTGTTTTTAAACTTCAAGAGAAAGACAGGGAGGATAAACGGAATAGGGCAAGAAGAAAAAATTAAACTCATTTGCAGATGATATTTTGCAAACCATAGAAGCCCCATTAAAGGCATTGGGAGTTAGGGAGGAACATAAAAATTTGGGATATGTGATAGGGATAAAAATTAACACAATATGGCACTGAGACTGCATTGGTCACACTGCAAGAGGACCTCTTCTGGGAAGCAGACAGGGAGCTACATCTGGATCTCTCAGTGACTTTTAGTACTGTCAACCACTGTATCCTCCTGGGACACTTGTCAGGGCTGGGAATCTAGGCCACTCTGCAACAGGGGTTCCATTCCTTTCTTGATGAGTAGACCCAGAGAGTTCAACTTGGGGAGTTTGTTTCAGAACCTTTTTGTTATGAGAATGGGACATGAATTATGGCTATTATCTCCAACCCACATACTGTATTAGCAAGCAGATTTTTAAAAAAATTCTTTGAGATGACCACGAAGAAAAAAATGCTAAGTGGAATTTAATTTTAGATAAAATACATTACTAAAAAGAAGCAATTTATCCTTCAAGTATCAATCCAATGTAACAATACATCACAGAACAAATCAAAGAACCCCACTGACTTTGATGTAAAATATATCGCAACATTAATTGCAGACAATGAAATGAGAGCAGTTTGTGGTTTGCTATTGTTTGCCAACCTGTCTGACAGAAAGTGAATTGATTAGCATTTAAACTGTCCAAGAGTGGAAACCAATTTTAGTCACTCCGGAGCCATGGAAGGCTATTTCCTTGAAAAGCAAATGTAACTTAATTTCCATTTTACACTGCAGCCTGTAAGTCAGGGGTTCTCAACCTTTTCATGCCACAGGCCAGACCATGCCACCCAAGAGATTTGAGTGGGCTGTTCACGTGGCTCCTCCTGCCATAAATGCTGCCATAAAACATGTCCACAGCTATCATAAATGCATTTACGACAGCCACTGGTGCATTTACAGCAGGCAAGGGTGTGTTTACACATGTGTGGGTGTGTTTGCACATGTGCGGGTGCATTTTATAGCTGTCATAAATGTGTCTACTTCCACTTCTGGTAGTGGCAAGGGCAGTGGTGGGCCACATGAAATGGTGCCGCAGGCTTGGTCCAGCCCCCCCTGCTCTAAGTGGTACTTGAGAAAGATTGTGAGAGTTAATATAAAATTAAAATTATAAATGTGCATGGATCAGACACTGAAATCACTTAACTCATGCCTATATTTCATAGTCATCTTTTACATCCCACCTCTCTCTCCCTGCTGCACTGGAATTTAATTTTCCTTTGCTTGGGAAGTATCTCCAGTTCTGCCTTCCCTCACAAGTCATCAAACCTTCCTTCCATATTGTCTCTCCCAAAGTGAAATGTCTTCCTGGAACTGCTCTATGACAATATATTACTTACTTCATTGTCTCTCTCCATCAATACAAATTGCATTATTAATATTCCACAGTAGTGTGCATTAACCATAAATGCAGCAACTAGACATTTCAGTGAGCTGAAAGCCCATGCTATATGCTATTAAAGCAGGTTAATTTCCTTCACCTACACATCACCAATTGAATCCAGTTGCTGTATTTGCTGGCATATAAGACCCCGCCACCTCAAAAAAAAAAAAAAAACACTGGAAAAATGGAGTGCATCTTATACAGTATATAGTGGGCTATAGTGGGCTATTTTGGTAATAACGGGGTGCATCTTATACTTCAGTGCATCTTATATGCCAGCAAATATGGTACAGTTGTACCTCGCTTAAAGAGCATAATGTATTCCACAGGATTGCTCTTTAAGCAAGTTTGCTCTTTAAGCGAAACACCACTGTAAATGACCAATTGTGTGTGTGTGTGGGGGGGGGGGAATTGCAAACCCTGATTTATTTGTTAAGTGAGTTTTTGGTTGGTTTTATTTGTTAAGCGAAACGAACATTCAGAGAAAATTCTGCTCTTTAAGCGAGTTACTCTTTAAGCGAGACACTCTTTATTCAAGGTTTGACTGTACTCTAAATGCCCTAATCAGCCTTTTCAGAACACATCTGAAGATCAGTTACATATGGAAAGACATGCTTGCATCTCAGGCCTTTCTTGAAACAAAATGCTTTCTTCAGATACATTGCCAATTTGTTTTACTATAAATGGATTGACTAGGTTGGACTACATGTGTACTGTGCTTTGTGATCAGGAACAATTCCAGAAAAATGACAGAAATCCTGTTGCTTACCACAGCATAACTATTAATTCAATGGTCCTACTCAGTTGTTATAGTCTGGCCAGACATCCCACTATGGTAATAGAGTAGACCGTTCTGCCAGCGACTCAATGCAGAGTGTTGGGTGGCAGTAAATAACCTGACCCCCTAAAGGGGCCAATGGCTATGGGCAGATGAGCCCCTTTAGGAAATGTCAATGGAAACCATCATATTGGATCCAATGGCAAAATGAGTTGAGGAAGAACTACTTCACTATTCTGATTTTGATTCCCAATGGTAATGGAGGTGGAAGAGACCATGCCAGATGGACTGGATATGAAGAACACCTTGTTAATATCACAAAAGCTGTAGCAGTTCATTGCAGTCCTGGTGTTAAATCCTACATGTCTCATCTCATATGTGTTGCAGGAGATGGCTCCATAATCACAGTGTGTGGGTCACGTCATGGCAAGGTGTGAGCCATCTTAAGCACATTCACGCCAGTGGCATTTTTTCTGGCACCAGGAAAAAATGTATACAGTTGTACCTCACTTAAAGAGCATAATGTGTTTTTCAGGATTGCTCTTTAAGCGAGTTTTCTCTTTAAGTGAAACACCATTGTAAGTGACCAATTGTGGGGGTGATTGCAACCCCTGATTTATTTCTTAAGTGAGTTTTTGGTTGGTTTTATTTGTTAAGCAAAATGAACATTCAGAGAAAATTCTGCTCTTTAAGCGAGTTACTCTTTAAGTGAGGCGCTCTTTATGCAAGGTTTGACTGTACTTGGATATGAGTAGCAACCGATAATGATGACTCAGTTGTTATTTGCTGTGGTAAGCAATGGGATTTCTACCATTCTGTCATTATTCTGGAAGTGGTTTTAACCACTTCCTTCTTCTCGGGGTGCCCTGCAATTGTTTATCTCCTTGCAATGTCTTGCTTTCGAACTGCTAGGTTGGCAGGAGGTGGGACAGAGACAGGAACTTACTCTGTTGTGCAGTTCTTGGGTCTTGAACTGCTGACCTGCCAACTTTCCAGTCATCAAGTTCAGCATCTTAACCACTAAGCCACCGCAGTCCCAATTATGGGACTAGGGGCCATCAAATGGCAGGTGGTAAATTACAGTTTGTAAAGAGTCATGGTACACCATTGCAAGTCACAAGGATTCTCTGTGCATGGGTGAACAAGGCTGTTTTGGAAACAGCATGGATGTCAGATGACTACTCAATCTCTTGAAGTTTGTCAGTCACATAATTCAGCCTGGGGAGTTCCCACCAAATCATGGCACTGGAAGTTATTTCCTCCAAAAAAGTTCCATCCCTAATATTTATATTTTATTTGTATGATTTTATATTTTATTTGTCTGTTGTGTTTATTCCTCTCCCCTGAAAAAAGAATTAATATATGTGATGCATAAAACAAAGAATGGGAAAATTCTCATAGGTACTCCTTTCCCCCCATATTCTCATCTAACTGTAACCTTGACTTAAATTCTTAAATGTGTAAATTTGATATCAGTCTATTACAGGGGTTCACAACCTAAGACCCATGGGCTGAATCCAGCCCATGGTGCTATTTCATGTGCCTCCCTCCAAGGGCATTTGAGAAACAAAATGGCTTTCCAGCCCTCAAAGCTGACTGAGAGAGCATGACCCAAGCCTCGGCTTGAAAAAGATGGGAACTCCTGGTCTATTGCCTAAGATGAAACAAAATTTACAAACAGAAAAAAATTGCTGGCATGTTTTAAACTACAAATGCTTCAAAAGCCCAAAAATCCTATAAAAGGACACAATACCTATTGTAAAGCCTTCCACTGTTTGAACACAACAGTATCATAAAATGAGTCCCTTTGCTGTTGTTGCAGGCACTAAATCACTAGAAATACAAGACACAGTCCATTAGAAAAATCACAATTCAAATACTAAGCTATCTATACAATATACTGTATTATGCTCACATGTCTATATAAGCTATACAAACATTTGGTATGTAAAAGCTACCTCTAGAACCCAGACACATGGCAAATCACCCTCATGAAAAGTGCCCTTTTAAACAGATGAAGAGCTCCTTCTGTTCTTCCAGATAGATTGCAAAGAGACTGAAGGAATGAAGGCACCACATTCATTTAGAAAGTAAAGCAGCTTGTACAATATAGCCTTACATGACTTGAATCACAGTCGACAGAGATGCCATTTTTAAACAAACAACAGCTACAGAAAATAACTTTGAAAAAAGAACACATAAATTGTAAGACAGATTGTAAATTAATTACCTATCTCCCTTTGGCTTTCTTTTCTGTACTGTTTTTCCTTTGGGTCGTCTCTCACTTCCTAAACAGGGAATCCCACCTGGACCTGTTACCCGTATTGATTCAAGGCCTTTGGAAGATTTCTTAAAAGTAAACTCCACTGGTTCTCCTTCTTTTAGGCTTCTAAATCCTTCCATATAAAGTTTGCTCTGTGAACAGGAAAAATATTCTTAGTTACCAAATTTTTTTTTGTAAAAGAAAGAAATATTGAAGCCTGTCAAAAACAAAACATAATACAGAGTTATATCATGTTAATTTCCCTATAGTGTACACTTAATGTGGGATTTCCTAAAGAAAAACTAATTAAATCAGGGGTTCCCAACTGAAGGCCTGTGGGCCGGATCTGGGTCCCGGTGCCATTTCATGTGCCCCCCATTCCTCCAAGGGCATTTGAGAAACTGTTGGGGACAAAATGGCTGCCCCACCATGCAGGCAGGGCAAAATGGCCATCCAGCCCTCAAAGTTGACTGAGAGAGTGTGGCCCGCCCCAAGGCTTGAAAAGGTTGCAAACCCCTGAATTAAATAATCATCACCAGGAATTTCTACCCTGTGTATGCATGAATCAGTTTTCAAGATGTACACAACTGAGCGAGCGCAGAATATAGAACTAACCTAGTGCTCATGAGTTCCTATGATAACCAAGATGCATATTATAAAGGTGGAAATATCACACACATAACTGAATAATTTAGGGACTACAGCTGAAATACTTTTTTTTCTCAATAAATAAACTCTATGAACATTCAGACAGATTTAATTCTTTTCCCCCACTGAGTTAATTAAGTCAACTTCCCACACCAAAGAAGTACAGTACAGTAATACCTCGGATAACATTTACCTCGGATAACACTAAAATCGCATAACGTTAAGTAATCTGGGGAGGAGAATTGGATTGAATAACGTTAAGGTCCTATGGGATGGATCGGATAACAACCGCTAAAGCCTGTGGGGTTACAATGTATCTCTATGGAACTTTAACGTTATCCAATTCATCCCATAGGATTTTAACATGGATCGGATAACACTAAGACTTGTGGAACCAAGTTTTAGCGTTATCCGAGGTATTACTGTATTGTATCTCTATTCTCCTAGTAGCTGTCTGTTGTAATAGCAATAGCAACTGAACTTATATACCAACCCATAGTGCTTAGTGCACTCTCTGATTGGTTCACAAGTTAATTAGCATTGTAACACTTTATTGGTTAAAGAGTTGCTAGAAAGAACTCAAGGTAAGCATTTCATTGATTTCAAGATTTTATAAACAAATGTGGGTATCTGCAAGTGGGAAACTGATCTATGATTCAAAACCAGTGATAGGAAACTGTGATCTGCTATTGTTTTAGAACTGTGACTCCCATATAGTCCATTATGATAATTCTGTCAAGAGTTTTAGGTCATAATAATTTCATGTCAGAAATTATTCTGGGTTTTAAGGATTTTTGCAGGAGAAACTCCACTCAGGGGATGCCTAAATGAGGCTCTTTTCATGTCCCCAAGAGCTAGGACAGAGACAGGTACTCAGTCTGTCATGCAGTACCCGGGTCTCGAACTGTCAACTTGCCGGCCTTCCAGCTAACAAGGCAAGCTTCTTAACCACTGAGCCACCGCAGCCCAGGGGTTTTAGGTTAAAATCACACGTTGCCACCACTGCTCTAATATATATAAATAAACATATTTAAATTAGTGACATTTTAAAATACTGGCACATAAAATTCCAATTGATTTATCACATCTGTTTTGAAAAGGAAAATACAAAAAAGATTCAAAATTCTATATCTAGTTTTTAGTTGACTAGTTCTTCTAGAACAATGACAAAAAAATAAGAGCGAAAACCCTACTGAAAATAAAAATTAATCTTAATAGTAGATCTGTTATGCTACCGTAAGCTTAAGATGCATTTTTTCTTTGACTCATCAAATTTTAAAAATCTATTATTATTATTATTATTATTATTATTATTATTATTATTATTATTATTATTATTATTATTATTATTAGTAGTAGTAGTAGTAGTAGTAGTAGTAGTAGTAGTAGTAGTAGTAGTAGTAGAGCAAAGCAATCACACTTATATACCACGCCATAGTACTTAGTGCACTCTCTGGGTGGTTCACATGTTAATTAGCATTTTGCCCCAAACAAGCTGGGTACTCATTTTACCAACATCGGAATGATGGAAGGCTGAGTCAACCTTGATCCCTGGTCAGGATTGAACTCACAACCTTTGGGTTTCAGGACAGCAGTTTAATCACTATGCCACCAGGGCTCCTATTATCAAACAGGATCTTCAGATAATTCACTTTTAATTTAAACTTTGGCAGGTTTTTAAAAAAAGAATATTGAATTCATGATGCACATATTGAGCCTATACCATAAATTAAAACTGAGAGCTATATATGAGATTAGATTTGAAATTAATAACTTTTTATCAAGATAGGTAAGCCTGCATGCAGCTAATACTTACAATATTCCAATTTAAAATTGGTAACCAAAATTAACACAACAGATTTTTTAAAACTATGTAAAATATTAAAAATACAAAGTTATGTAAAATACAAAACATGATATAATTCATAAAATCAAATACAATAAAATGACAGGTCTTTGTCACTTAGTTGATCTAAACTAGACTTAGATCCAAAGACTCGATGGAAAGCCTCCCATGTCTTTTGAAAAGCCACTGTTGAGTCCTAGAAGACCTTCTGGGATGGCATGAGGCAGCTCTGTTCACAAGTAGAAGTGGCTTCCATAGAGACAAGAATATATTATAACCATTGTCAAGAAAACTGAAGTCCTCTTTCAGTGTTTGACCAAACTCCTCCATTTGGAAAGGGATTGTTCACAAATGAATGCTAGCGATAGAACTTTCACATTGGCAAAAAAGAAAAAACATGCAAAAAAGGCTTCACCCCACATTTTCATGTTCTTATATTGATTCTCAAAAGAAAGTATGTAAAACAGGAGTCACCAACCTGTAGCCCAGAGGCTGCATGTGGCCTCCAACCTCTTTCTGTGCAGTCCCTTCATTCTGCTTGTTTACTGCTATTGCACTAGGGGCTTTTTTCTTCAGACCCTCACTGTTTCTTCCAGCCTCAAATGGCATCATTTACTGCCATTTTTCCTGTCCCTTTATTACAAAAAACACAATAGCAACAGAGATTCTTCTGGTCTCCATGGTTTCTTCTGTCAACCCCCTCTCATAGTCTTATCCTCTGTACTAACATTTTAGCAGTTCTTCTACCCCAGCATATCTCAGGTAACCATAACACTAAGATTTCTTCACTGACCTCTGGGGGTACAAAGAAAGACCCTCCTTGAAGATTGTGGTATTTTTTGAATCACAATCAGGCATACCCTGGTAACAGCAACCTTGTGTTGCCGGCTAATCTTTCTCACAAGGTCAGAACTGCTAAATGAACTCACATAAAAGTGCCTTCATTTTGGCAGTTTCACATCAGGCCTAGACATGGAAGAAGACTGACCTCTGAATGTTTACTCTTGATCTAAATCAGTTGGTCAATAATTTTGTTACATTTTTACTTAACAGGTGGCCCTCTGTACACATTGGCCATTCTAACGTGGACTCCATATCCCCAAAGGTTGGAGACCACTTATTTAAAGGAAATGTTGGTATCTAGCTTTTATTTAAAGGAAATGTTGGTATCTAGCTTTGGAGCCAGAGGTTGATAGTCCCCCACTCTGCCCCCTGGGGAAAGAGCCTGATGGTGGGCAAGCTGTACAGTCACAGAATACCTTCAGAAGAAAGGAATTGTAAACTACTTTTGAGAATTCTCTACCTAGAAACTCCTGAAAAGGCTCATTGAATTGATGGCCCACCACCACCACAACCATCACCACCATGATTTTTAATTAATATCCACCATTAGATTTGCCGTCAAAGACTGGTATAAAATTAACTTCAAGACCTAACCAAGGACCTAAGAACAGTTAAGGTAACATCATTGCCATTGTCGTCATCATCATTATCGTCATCTTTATCAAAGTATGTGGTCTGTCCCTGAACTGAAACGTCTATGTTTTGATTTTCGAACCAGACCTAGGAGATTTCCTCTTATGTCCTTTTCTTTTGTCCTTTGACGGCGGTGGCAGCAAGAGGACGCTCCCGCTTCTCCCCGGGTCTCTCCCTCTCGCCCGGGGATGGACAAGCAGGCACAGCTGTGACCGGTGAGGCGTTCCCTCCCGCCCTCCCTCTGGGACCTCTTTCCATCTCGGCCCGGAGGCCGATAAAAGACGGGCGGCGGCAGCAAGAGGACGCTCCCGCTTCTCCCCGGGTCTCTCCATCTCGCCCGGGGATGGACAAGCAGGCACAGCTGTGACCGGTGAGGCATTCCCCCCCCTCCCTCCGGGACCTCTTTCCATCTCGGCCCGGAGGTCGATAAAAGACGGGCGGTGGTAGCAACGAGATGACAGCTGATTAAGAACAGCTATTGGCGGGCGTACGTTATACTTGCGAAAGTTGACGATATTTGTGATTTGATATTTGTATTTATGACACTGAATTTATATTTGTAATGCTGGATGGAATGTTATCTTGTTATTATATTGTTACATTTTTTATATTGTATGTTTCTGCTTTATTGTGAACTCTATTGATCGACTGTTAATTATGTTGTACACCGCCCTGAGTTGGTCACACCAAGTAGGGCGGTATAGAAATCCAATAAATAAATAAATAAATAAATAAATAAAACAGATCATTCCCATTTTTAAAAAAGGGGGGATGTTCCCCTCTTTAGTAAAGGTAAAGGTTGCCCTTGCTTGAAAGCCAGTTGTATCTGACTCTAGGGTTCAGTGTTCATCTTTGTCTACAGCCAAAGAGCAGGTGCAGATGATTCCATGGACATGTGGCAGGAATGCTTCAACACCGGAGTGAACGGAATGCTGTTTACCTTCCCACCAAAGTGGTCCCTATTTACAGTGGTGGGATTCATTTTTTTTTACTACCTACTTTGTGGACGTGGTATGGTGGGCATGGCCAGGATGAAAGCCCTGTGTTGCACCCAAATTAGGACTACAGTACTGTACTTTATTTGAAAACTTGGATGGGCAGGGCTAGACGGAATTTCTGCTACCAGTTCTGGCAAACTGGTGCGAACCTGCTGAAACCCACCACTGCTATTTATTTACTTGCAATTTCTTGCTTTCAAACTGCTAGGTTGGCAGGAGGTTCTCCTCTTTAGTTTAAACTTCATATGTGATTCTTCTTTCCTCCTTTGTATGTCAAGCTGCCCGATACCATTTTTTTCATCCAATAGCATTGTGCTGGATATTACAAAGAGACAGTATTTTGACTAGTGAGGGCTATCAGGAGTCAGTCAATATATTTGGGGAGAAAGGAGAATGTGAAGTCTATAGCAGGACCTGAAATTAAGCAATGAGTTTTGTTTTGGTTTCATAATCTTTTTTCCCCCAAATCCACTTTTGCCTTCTTTTCCTGCTGTCTTTCCTCTTTTTTATTTGTGCCCCACATGTTTTAGATACAGTCAAACCTAGCATAAAGAGCGCCTCGCTTAAAGATTAACTCGCTTAAAGAGCAGAATTTTCTCTGAATGTTTGCTTCGCTTAACAAATAAACCCAACCAAAAACTCACTTAACAAATAAATTGGGGTTCGCAATCCCCCCCCACAATCGGTTATTTACAATGGTGTTTCGCTTAAAGAGCAAACTCGCTTAAAGAGCAATCCTGTGGAACGCATTATGCTCTTTAAGTGAGGTACAACTGTATTATTTTTCTGTTTCTGCTGGATTGCCTGCCTTTGTCATCATACCTTCATTTTGCATTTTCCCTTCAACTTCTTTCAGGATTTCCCCTCCCTTGTTTTCTATAGGGTGGGGGAAGTGTTTCTCCCCTTCCCGTCTTGTACTGTTTTTGCTGCTACCTATTGAACTCAAAGGGGAAAGAAGGCATCAAATGGTATGGAGGGGGAAATTCCCCCATATTCTAGCTTGGTTTTGGAAGGGTAGCCTTTTTTTTTTTTGGTCTTTTGCTTTTTAGGAGAGGGAAGTGAGTGTGCATATGTGTGATTTATCTTGATATTTTTCTGGGGGGGGTACATTCCCTGTTTGATCAATGTTTAAACATTATTACTTGAGTAGTTTTCTATGTATTTTCTGTTGAAGTTGCATATTTTGGAAGTGATGGGTTATTAAATGATCTTTTTTTCTGAAGTGTTTGTTGCCTATTTTCTGTTGCCTTGCCTTTGCTTTTTTTGGAATAATTTTAAAGGGTTGTTTAGGACTTCTGGAGTGCAGGAAATAAAAAAAGACACTCAAATGAAAGAACCAATAAGAGGCTTTCATCTAAAACAAAAGGACCAATTCATGAACAATACAAACATGAAAGTGATACCCCCTTGACAGATAATGAGCACCTATATCTTACAAGTCAACTTGTGAGTCTGAAGAATTCCAGGAAGCAGGAGTAGTTTAAAAAAAAGCAATGATGAATTGTTCAAAAGTGCTTCAAGTTGGATGCATGTGCATGTCACTAAGTAAAGTGTTCTTATAGCTCTGAGTACTCAAATGTTGGCTTGAATCCAATGCTAATGCATGAGTAATGGCACCTTTTCAATGCTTCTGCAAAGTGTCTATACCTGTACCTTCTATGGAGTACAACAGGCTAACTTACATGCTGGCTGGATACCCCCACCTACCTACCTACCCCAAGGCAAGACAATATTAGCCAATGATCTCTTGTGTAGCTATGCAAACAGCATTACTTTGGGAAGTACACTGAACCAAGTTAAGAAATTATCAAATTGTTCTGAGTTAGTGTATAACATCTACAGTGATTTTTTTAACTTGAGGCAGTTCACATCCAAATGTTAGTCCTCTGCTTTGCACAAGGTGTACTTAGGCAGGGGAATTTTGGCTACTGAGAAATAGAAACAATGGTGAGAAGCAGAGGCAGAGATGGAGCATGCTTATGTATTATCATCACTGCCTTTTCATACTACCTTGTTCTTGTTTTAACAGACCTCCTTTTGTGTCTTCCGAATCCAAGATCCTGCATATATGGATGTTATGGGGGCTATTCTGTACATTGATCTGTGTTTTTTTATCTTCATAAGAGGTTCACATTATAATTCTTCAGACATGTGCTTATCTTTTACATCTCCAAAAGTTCATAGATTTAAGTACACTTCATTAATTGCTTTCAATTTTAAGTTTAAACTAAAAAAAGAAACTCCAGCATTGATATAAAGCTTCTTCTTTATTTGAATCACCTTGAAATAAAAAGAAGTACAAAAATGCTTGCTCAAAGTCAGACTCAAGGCATTACTTTTACAGAGAGACAGCAAGAGAGATGCAAAATTGCCCAGAATTTTCTGAAGGGTAAGTGATGGCTAAAATATGGTAGAATTAGTTATAGAATGAACCATGACATAGCAAGGATTACATAGAAACAGCTGTCCCAGTCTTACTAAATGCAGAGGAAAACAGCCCATTAAACTATCAGTATTCTTCAGAAAATCCAAAGATCTAAACCAGGGGTGCCCAAACTATGGCCCATGGGCCAGATCTGACCCTGAAGCCCGTGCCACCCTTGTCATTCCTGGAATCCAGCCCGTGCCACCCTTGTCATTCCTGGAATCAGAAGCAAAATGTGCCCATTCAGGCGTGTTTTGCTTCTGCTTCCAGAAGCAACAAGGGTGGCGTGGGCTGAATGAATTGGCATCGGGGGTTGGATTTGGCTCAGGCACCCCTGGTTTAAGCAGAGAAAATAGCAGCTTAAAATCTCCCTCACCCTGTTGCAAAACAGATTACAAGGTGTGTTTTACACACATGACTGGACCACTGAACCACATGACCAGCCCCGTAGCCCAAAAGGTTTGGGAACCCCTGATCTAAACTGCTACTGGGTGGGAGAAAACACTTGAAAGAAAGATTGATAAGAGATGTTTCAAAGAGGGATTTTATTGCATTGTATAAGGAATTTGTTTAGCCAAAAAGACTAAACTAGGAGGGGATCTATAATCACTAAAGGGAAAAAAATGCATACTAAAATTGGAAAACCATTTTTTCAATGGCATCTGACAGGAAAAGATCTTTCACCATGTGCAAAAAAGTGTTTCCCACCACCACCCCACACACAATGATTGAAGCCCAATAATTGGGAATGGGGAGCAGTGCTTTAACTCTATAGGATGACATTTTCCTCCATCAACTCCAAAATACTGTTTGGCTTTTGCCACTAAGGCTGCCACTGAGTCTCATCAGCTGCAGCCACTGGTGTAAAATCAGCCATACAGCTGATCTTTAGAAGGTACCCAGCTCTATTTTATTCCATCCCCAGCATCTATATATGCTATGGGCAGGATACAACAAGTGGGCCAATTTATGTTAACCCCTGATGGGGTCTCAAAATGGTGCAGAATGGAGATGGGTTGAGGCAGATTGGCCTGATTGCAGACTCACTGATTGCAGACGCAATATAGTTGAAGAAAGTTGCTACAAACAGCTGGGTATTTGCACGTAGCCTCTCAATTGCACATAAACTCTCAGAAAAGCATGTTTGTTTCTTTAAAAGAAATAAATTTAAAGTTCCATTATTACCAATCAAATTGCAGAGAAAACGTTCCTATTGCAATGTGCTCATTATCAGTGGGTGCTACTAAATCTGATTTAAAATTCACAAAATGCAGGAAACTCAAAGTTGAGGTTCATTAGGGCAGTCTATTCTGATACTGATATGTTGGTGTCACTCTTATTAGCATGTGCATATGGAAAGGAGAAAAGATCCGTATAATGAGCCTTAATTCAGAATTTCCTCTCTTTTGTGGACTTCTAGTCAGGGTCTAAACACCTGCTGATTCAAGATGGAAGGCTCTGGAGAGAGAGAAATGAAAAACCATTATACTTAGTGAAATTCTACTTATGTTCAGACCTCTGTTTTCTCTCCATCTTCTTTTGTTAGTCTGAACCTCACAGGGAATTTCACAAACCAAATTAATACTAATTAATTTTAAAGAAAAAGACCAAATTATGAATAGGCATTAGGACTTTCCTAAATCATAAACTGGAACATTTTTTGTTCTTGTATAAATTCTCCCCATTTCTTTCTGCACCATACAAGCAACTCAACACATGAGGTAGGAATTCAAACCACAATCTCTTTTCTGATCTCAGTAATGCATTAAAGAGCATCAACAAACTGGACATGTTTCTATTAACATCTACCACAGACAAAGTTGCATTAATTCTATGAATGAGGATCACAACATTTCCACTCTCCTCTAAAGGTCATACTGTTTTCAAACAAACTGAATCTGGCTGCACGGTAAGTGAATGGACCCACAAGGCATATGGCAATGCTGTTTCTCTGAATCACAATGAAGAATCTTCTTAATGCAAGGGTAATGAGCCACCAAACCATTTGCATCACAAGGGCTACATTTATGGATAAGGCTCACAGCTCAATTTACCACCCACAATTCACAGAAGCATTTATTCTGTCAGATGTTTTAAAATAAAATCCATGTCATTTTAGTAATAATACTAATAAGCCAGTTAGCAATGTTTTTGACCTACATTAAAGCTTTACTCCCCACCAATTCCTGTTGTACAAAATAATTTTGCAAATATTACCCAGCATAAATATGTTATGAGTTCCACTTTGGTTTCTTCTATAGTTCTTCCAAACCTTTTTATGGGCCTAAACAAGAGAAATTACTTGCACATATGGCCACATCTGTGGTAGCACACCTAACAGCTGGGACTCTGCTCCTCCTTTAAAGTCCTCTTCACAGAGGTTCTACCCCATTAAATTCCTCTTATCTTAGGCCTGCATGAAGCTAATTATCAACTTTCAAAACTAGAGTATTACAGATTATCCTGGTCAGTTTTTTGAAAACTATTTGTTAGTTTTTTGAAAACTATTTGTTAGGTAATTAGCTATATTTTAGAGACAGATTGAACTTATTTTCATATCAAAAGATGTAATAGAAATAGATAAGCATTATTTGCACTGCATTATTAGTTTACAATTGGCTCTTCAGTTCGATTCTTTATTTTTAAATTATATCCTGTCTTAAGCTTCATTATTAGTAGAGAAAAGCTTGCAATGAGAAGTTCAAGAGGAGTGCAGGGAAATAACAAATATATAATCTATTCTGCTTTACCTCATTATGAGTGATGATTATAGCCAAAGCAGATTTTATTAATTACACATTTAATTCAGAGGAAATGATTTTACAGAAACTTTGGATGACTGTCTCTTTCAGAAATGTAACTAGATTAGCAGTACAAATGTACCACATCTTTCAAAAGAGCAGGAAATAATTAATTTATATTTCAGCTTGTGCAGCCTGTGTATGTGTGTGTGTGTACGTACACTAACACAGTATGCAACTATGTAACAAATATCTCAATACAGGGCCCCAAAAACTCTTGGATATGTGTGCAAGAGGAAGCATGGATCTTGACACTGGTGAGAGAGTATGGTGGTCATGCTTCCAGCACACACCCATATCTATTGTTATTGCAAATTCTGTAATGCCTCTCTGGTCCACTGTAGTGGGATGGACAGATAGATGTTCTCGGGGTGACGCGGTCTCTTAAGTATCGTGGCCCACTACCATGTAGGGCTTTAAAGGTGATAACCAGCACCTTGAATTGCACTCGGAGGCATACTGGGAGCCAGTGCAGCTCTCAGAGAAGTGGTAAGGCATGAGCCTAATGCCCACACCCCATCACAACCTGAGCGGCCACATTCTGGACCAGTTGAAGCCTCCGAATGGTCACCAATGGCCATTAGGATATGGTGCGGGTAAGTTCCTTCGGGGAAGTCTGTCCATGAATAAGGGGATGATGAATTTGGCCTATGCCCCAGGCAGCTGAAACCCATGCTATGCCACTGCAAGGCCTTATACGGCTTGGGACCTTGTTATCTGTTGGAGTGTCTCTCCCTCGGAACAACCTCCCGCATCACTTGGTCATCACAGTCAGCGCAGCTCCAAGTGCCAACACTGAGGATGGCTCGAAAGTATTTAACTAGAAATAGAGCCTTCTCGGTGGCAGCACCAATACTCTGGAATACACTACAGGTGGAGCTGCGCCAGGCCCCACCACTGACTATTTTTAAAAAAACAACTAAAATGCTCTTTTAAAAGTAGGCATTTCAGGGCATTGTCCCCTTATCGATATTAGCCAGTTAGGTTCAGTCCTGATGCCATCAGACACCAATTAGTTTAGTTTAGTTTGTGAGATATTTGTTGGTGGTGGGTTTTAATTTGTTGCGGATATTTCTGTTAGGGTTTGCAGTGGCTCAAATGGCTAAGACACTGACTGGAAGGCAGCAGGCCAACAGTTCATTACCAGAATACAGGACAGAATGAGCTCCTGTCTTTGTCCCAGTTCCTGCCAACCTAGCAGATCGAAAGCAAGAAATCCCAAGTAGATAAATAGGGACCACTTCGGTGTGAAGGTAAACAGCATTCCGTCTAGTCATGCCTGCCACATGACCATGGAAAAACAGACAGCACTGGCTTTTTGGCTTTGAAACAGAGATGAGCAGTAAACCCCAGAGTTGGATATGACTGGCTTTTGAGCAAGGGAAACCTTTACCTTTATTATTTCTGTTATTGGTTTCTCTGCTTGTTCACTGCCCAGAGTGTGATAACACCCAGATGGGAGTACAGAAGTTCAATCAATCAATCAATCACTCAATCAATCAGAACAGGAAGACTATCACCATGATGATAGCCAATAGCAATTGAAGAAGAAGTGCTTTGAGAGAAGAATGCTGAAGTAATCTGTTACTCCACTGACCAACAATTTTGCTAGTTCTCTCTTTCTGGAGCAGGAATGTTATCACTGTTTTGGTGAAGTCTAGAAGGATATAGCATTGGGTGCCTGTTAGGAGAATGCTCAAGTCCATATGCCCCTGACCCACTCTTTTACTATGGTATATTTTGTAACTGGTGCTGTTTTTAATTTAATGTTATGTTTTAAATTGTTGTTGATGCTGATGTGTTGTGAATCGCCCTGGGTCCCCTTGGGGAGGAGGGCGATAAACAAATATAAATAAATAAATAAATGTTAACTAGAGTGTAATTAATACATTGCATGCATATAACATTGTTGGTGGTTCTTACACAATATAAAAACCAATAAAATTAAAATATCTGCAATTGTAATTCATAACAGAGCATTCCACTGTACCATCATTTCAATATGAAAGCCTTAATGAACTGTAAATGTGCTAAAAGGAGCTGCACCACATGCAATATGGGGTAGGCCCAAGGAGGTTTCCAATTAAAAGACAAAAATGTCCTTGCTTCTTCCTAACAACACTGGAACATAACATAAAGCATCAAGCATAAATACATTTCCTTGTAACATGTGGATTTTAGTTCCCTTTTCAACATACAAGATTGCCATTGAAATTAAAATCAAAACCAATAAATATAATTAATGTATGCTACTTACATGCATAGTGATGGTTTAATCATGCTTTCACATAGAAAAGTAACAGAGATGATTGTAGGGTTGGACGGAGGGATGGGTTGCTTCTAATCAAAAAGACCTGAAAATATAATGTCAAACCTGAACAAAAGGCTGCTCTTGTTTATTCCATCTAAAGGTGCTGTACTTTTTACTTGCTCTAGGCCAGGAAGGGGACTGTGGTGGCTTAGTGGTTAAAATGCTGAACTTGACAACTGGAAGGTTGGCTGGTGAGCAGTTCGAGACCCAAGTGTTGGGTGATGGGGTGAGCTCCCGTCGTCTGTTCCAGCTCCTGCCAAACTAGCAGTTCAAAAGCAAGAAACTGCAAATAGATAAATAGGTACTGCTTCTGTGGGAAGGTAAGAGTGTTCTGTGCGCTCCGGTGTCTATAGTCATGCCTACCACATGACCATTGAAATGATTGCAGACTCAGAAAGAAGACTCAGAGAGGAGCATCTCTAGAGTCAGATTCGACTGGTTTTTGAGCAAGAGCAACCTAGACCAGGAAGAGCCAGATGATAATTTATTGGATACATTTAGTAGAGGCAAATTTTTCTGTTAAATTCTTCTGCTAATATCTAGTTTGCATATGAACACATTCAACACAACACCAACAAATCAAATCAGTTTTAATGCTGTGTTTGATGTGGAAATCTCTTCTGACAGTAGTATAAATTTCATTGTCAAACAGATACACTAGTACCTCGGATAACGATGAGACTTGGTTCCACAAGTCTTGTTGTTATCCGGTTTTTAACGTTGTGCGATGCATTGACCGCACAATGTTAAAAAAAAAGCCCTGTTCCCCCGGAGGCTGCAGCAAGACAAAATGTCGGGATTTGAATCCCGATGTTTTGGCTTGCTGCAGCCTCCAGGGAGGAGGGGGAACTTTGAAAACAGCTTGGATCAGGTCCCCTGACCCCCCCTGGAGCCGGCAGGGGGGTCAGAGAGCCTGAAATGGATGAAAAAAACCAGACTTTTAAAACCCATTTCAGGCTCTCTGACACCCCCCCCCCCCTGCCAGCTCCTGGCAGGTCGGGGGACCGATCCACAGCTGCAGGGTGGCTGGGGAAGCCGACAGGGACCCCTCATCGGCTCCCCTAACCACCCGCCCCTGCCTCCACATCTGTGGGGTGTCTGGAGAAGCCAACAGGGGAGTTCCCCATCAGCTTTCCAGCCACCCCATCTCTGCCTCCGCAGCTGGAAACTCCATTCAGCTTTCCAGCCACCCTGCTGCTATGAACAACTGCATTGGATAACACTAACAGATCGTTATCCGATTTTAGCGCTATCTAATGCAGTAATTATCCGAGGTATTACTGTATCAGTTTTATTTGAGTACTTTATAGGGCTCAATCTTAAGTAAGACTTCTATTAACTTAAATATTTTATTCCAATTCAGAATAATTTTGATCCAATTTAGGATTTCGTTCAGTGGAAGGAAGGAAAAAATTTCTTCCCTTTAGAATGGAGTCCCAATAGGATACAATATTATAAACCCTGTGAGTTGTGCCTCCCTCCCACAAACTGAACCCAAACTATTGAATTGCTATTATTTTATGAATCATGGTTGTTTTTCACATTGGCTAAAACCCTGTTGCTCAGCACAGTAAGCCATAACTAGAGTAGGCTCATTGAATCAGTAGGATTTGGTGAGTCAACTCCAAATTCCTCTGATTCAATGGGCCTACTCTAGTTGTGACTTACTAAGCTAAGTACTGGTAACATGATTTCTGTCATTTCTACATGATAGAAAATAATACTATGGGCTAGAATGAATGGTAGGTTTCCACTGGTGTCACAGAAAACCCCAAAAGAACCAGGATGTAGTGACCCCCTTCCCAATGCAGCCCCTATGCCCCCAAACGGGTTCTAGAGCACTAATTAAACCATCTGGCGTCAGTTTTTGAATGGTGTAGACCAGGAATGCCCAAACTATGGCCCATGAGGCCAATTAATCCAGCCTGCGCCACCCCTGCCTCCCAGAAGAGGAAGTAAAAGGCACATGCATGGGTGCATAACATGCATGTGCATGTGCAGTGCTGTCGTAAATGACCCACAGCTGTCATAAACATGTTTACGACAACCGTGGGTCATTTACAACAGTGTAATGCACCTGCACTTGTACAGTTTATTTCCACTTCTGGATGGGAGGAACCACGTGACTGGCATACTCAAACACATGACCAGCCCATGGCCTGAAAAGTTTGGGCACCCCTGGTGTAGACTGTAGAGGACCGCAAAGGGAGAGAGGAATAAAAATAAATGTGAGAGTGTAGAAAATAAACAAAAACAGTTTCTAAAAACTGAATTCAGGAAAATACTAGCTGACTGACAACTGCTATTTAATAGTAATCACATGCTGTCAAATTGATTTTGATTTACATGATTCTGCCTTATGGTGTACAGAGTACTCATGAAGGATTTACCATTCCTTTTTTCTGTAGGTTTTCTGGCACTATGTCGCACAGGCCTCTTTTCTCCTATAAGGCACAGCTAGGAATCAAACATAACCCTTGGCTCCAGCTCAATCTAACAAAATTGGACCACTTCACTGAAGAGAGGAGGGAGTACCATCAGCACTGCTCCTAATATATTGCTCATCAGCACATTTACAGTGCAATGCTTCTTGACAGGAAGGATTATTTGGCTGTTACCCAGAGAACATCCAAGAATATTTGTAATGCTTTTCTAGGAGGCTTCTTCTCTGTCCTCATGCTATTCCACAGTAGAATATGCTAATGCCTTATAGTATAAATCAGCACATACCAAACAAGTGGATATAGCTCTTAATGAATTATGCAGGATTATTACTGGCTGCCCGAAACTTACTAGCAGAGGAAAAAAAGTATTATTTGGCTGGCAGTACCCTTCTGCACGTACAATTTATGCTGCATTATTTACTGTATTTTTTCGATCCATAAGACACCCTTTTTCTCCACAAAAAGTGGGGGGAAATGAGGGTGTGTCTTATGGTCCAAAGGTTCAGAATATTTTTTCTTGTTTTCCTGCTCTAAAAACTGGTTGCATCTTATGGTCAGGTGCATCTTATGGTC
The DNA here is from genome assembly GCA_030440675.1 of Furcifer pardalis. Classification (NCBI taxonomy): domain Eukaryota; kingdom Metazoa; phylum Chordata; class Lepidosauria; order Squamata; family Chamaeleonidae; genus Furcifer; species Furcifer pardalis. The sequence continues at coordinate 76,105,751 of CP126890.1, read as the reverse complement.
TGAAAAATGCACTATATAGAGCAAGTAAATGACCAGGATACCACTATTAAAGTAGACTGGTTCTGGTCAAAAAGAGTCTATGATGTTAAAATGTAATTTGTTTTGAATTTCACCTATATTTCATATATACTGTATATCCATAATTTTATATTGTGAATCACTCTGATATGAATAAAGAAACAATATATTGCTCAAGAATTATTCCAATGATACAGCACTTTTATATCATAAGGAACTTCCTTTCAATGTTGATTCTAATGAGGATTTTCCAGAAAATATTATCAATAAAATAATTTGCTGCCCTAAATTGATAAAGATCTGATTAAACATGTTGGACTAATATTTGCTAATGTTACTGTTAATGATGTTTAAAAGGAAAGGCATGTTAAGTTTATGCAGCTGTATTTGGAAAGATGTAACTGAAGTGATTATACTGCAATAATAATAAAATGTTTTAAGAACCAAGAACATATACTTTCTTTACATTTTTTAAAAGAAAGAAGGCCCTAAAATAGTTAAGGTTAGCATATTTGAAGAATTTTGCACATAAGATATCTAAAAATAGACATACGGGGAGGGAACTTACAGTTTGACTAGTAAAAACATTTAATCTTCCTGTGGTTTCACTTTTACTGTGATTATTACCAATTCATCTCCACGCCATTTCTGTCTTCTCATTCATAGACAGCAAAGATCATTCTGCCTATGTTACTCTGGGAGTTGTCCTGGTAGTTTAAACCTACAGACCTAGTTTAAAAACCTATTGGAATAAACCTAAGAGAATTCACTATGGTTTCCTTCAAAGTAGCATGTAAATACACTTCTGTATACTTCAACCCAAGAAGAGAATGTTTCCTGATATTCTGGGTAGAATGGATGAGTCGTCTGTTTCATTTCTTCCAATTCTAGATGTGAAGGTTTACAGTCAACCTCCTTCCCTAGGGGAATCCTTACACAAAATTAATCCTGCAATTAATCCTGCAAATAATCCTACCTGACAGCCTACTCAGAAGGAAGTCTGATTGAATTCCATAAATGTTCTGGTGGAATTCCATTACTGTTCTGGCCACAGTTCTAATTTGCCTTCTTGCAAAGAAATAAATCCCATTCACCTCAGTAAGATTCAGTTATTTGGTTTCCCAAAGTAGCAGCAAGATATCTGAGCAACTGCTTTGCACACTACAATTAGCATGCTGCCAGAATTTATCAGAATATTTTTAAGGTCATTTATATTCTAAATGGCAGTGCATTTTTTTAAACAGTATGTACTGGAGATATTTTCTTTTGAAAACAACTAGCCATGGGACTTTCATATTCTTGGGTTTCAGCCTTGAGAATTCACCAGACATTTCCCCAATTTCTGGATGTTTTAGCCAAGAAACTGAAATCCTCACACAATAAATTGAATTAAATACAGCCACTCTTAGCCACTTCCTTATCCCCCCCCCCCCTCACAGGCAGATAATAACTTTGGAGTATTCATTCTCCACCTGTGTTTAATTCAAAACTCTTGTGATGGCTTTAATTTCTCAGCGAAAACCCCCCAGAATTCAGACTGGGATAACTCCTGGTGAGAATGAAGGGCTGAAATCCAAGAAATATGCAAGTCCTATAACTAAAAATAACTATAGAACTGGACATCTCCCAGCAAGTAATAGAAGATCATATTCACAAGGGGAAACATCTATTACCAATCTTTTAAATATGGTCTTGTTTCAAGAAACAGGGCAAAAATTATAAAATTTTGTTTGGACTGCCTCCAGCTATCAGCAGTGGTTTACAGATATTGCATTGACTAGGCATACAAGAGCAGAAGTGAGCAAGAAAATCTTGGGTGTTACTTTCCCCCACCAAACCACAACTCCTAGAATTCCCTAGCCAACGTGAACTCCTTAGTCATTTCCATGTGAGTAACTTTTCCCCCTACCTCTGAGTGCAAAAATATTATGTTGAAATGCAGCACAGCCTGCAGAGGTATCAGGAAGCTTAAAATAGGCAACATACAACAGAGGCAGAAAAATAGATGAACACACAAAGGATATATGGGCTACAAGGAGAAACATTGGACAATTTAGCATGCATAATTTTCAAGAAAGGATTCTGAGCTCCTTTTTCCTGGCACAACTGCTTCATGAAAATTGTCATCTGTCATCATTTTACCATCCCTGTAGAGTAGCTGAGCCACTCTTTCTAGTCTCTGTCTTTTGCTACCCACATACAGTACATGAAGAATGCTTCTGTGTTGTTGTTTCTTGTCTCTTGCTAACTTCAGCTCATTCTTAGCTTTTGCCTTTCTAATAAAAATCCAACACAGGTACTGTGAACATTGGAACATGTTCATTTTTATTCCAGTTAGAGCTATTTTTTCAACTTGTTTAATTAATTTGTTCTTTTGGTCATCATCCACCATGGCTGTGATCCTTCCTCTGCTGCCAATGCTATAATTTTCTCTCCCCATCTCTCCTTGTTGCTAACCCTCCTGAACAAAATGACCTAAAATGATCTGAAATGACTCAAAAGAATTGACCACTTTCAGGTTTATCAGAGGACCTGGTACCCAAAAGCATCCAAAAGTATTCAGGAGCCCCCTGAAAGAGCTGTAATCAAATCCAATATTTCCTCATTCACATTTCTAGTCTTTGCACTGCCTTCTCTTTCTGAAACTCGGTAACAACTTGACTATCTCTTCTTGCTTATCACAGGCAAAAATTCCTTTCTGCAGTTACATTAGCATAACACTCACAACATAATTGTGGAGGCAAATTATTAAAAGTCAGAATAAACATTACCTGCTTTGTATAAGCTGTGCAGCTCAATGCTCAGAAAATAATGTTTAAACTGACTTTGTTACTTGAGGCAAAATTATGTTAATCAAGGCATAACTATGCAAGATGATTTTGGCCACTAATCAATTGGTCTGTTCATCAGACCTCAAAGCTCATAAATCCACTAAATCTCCTTTGTTTCTTTTCTCTAGTGATGTACAGTACTATTAACACTACTGATCATGTCATTTATTTTTTAAAAATTTCTACTATATTCTAGCAAATTTTCAGTGTTCTAACTTACTTTCATATTTATCTGACTGTCATTTTCTCTTTATTTTTAAATTTTGTTTTCTTTGGTGTCATTTCAGAGGTCAGTGAGAAGACCTTTGCTTCATTTTATTTATCTTTCCTCCTTTGACTACTTACTATTCATTCAGGATTAATAATTAATTTTTTTGAAAGATGCAATTCTTTTTAAGATTATTGCTCTTCATTGTCTCAACTAAAGCTTCTGTATCATCTTGGCTTTGTTCTAACAGGAACATATGTAAAACTGAAAATTCCAAGTTGCCTCCCAGAACTCTTTCTTGCTTCTTATATTTTGCTACAGTGTATCCTATTATTATAGTGTGTAATCTTGAGAGGATATTTTATTTCAGTGTAAAGTCTAACAGACAGCAAGACTATGATTTCCAGCATCTTCTGTGCTCAGGATAACATGGCCCCTACAGATCAGTAAAACTCATTGACTGCCTGGGTAGAGAGAACACTGGGAATTATAGTCCTGTTGCTCTTTAGTCTCTATACTATAGAATCTACAGAGAGCACCTTCCAAATAACTTAACTCTCAGGAGTAGCTGCTTTCTGTCCTGTTCTTTTTTCCTTTCCTTTCCTTTTGTAGCTGCTTTCTGTCCTGTTCTTTTTTCCTTTCCTTTCCCTTTTTTTTTTTTTTGAAAAATTAAAAGCATTAAGCAAAGATCAGAGACTCATGCAGCATCAGAGGAAAGACTTTTCCCTAGGGAAGTAAATTGTAAGGGATCTTTGAAGGTAAGTTTGTGGGCTAAAACCTTCTGAATCATCTCTGGGGAACTCTTAATTCTGAGGGACTGGAATATAAAAACTGAAAGGGCACACCCCTAAAAATTACATTCCCTCTAAAAATATTTTGAGTTACAAGTACAGTATACCAAAAAATATAATTTTATGATAATTGACTAAAATCCACTAGTAAATCACAGCTAAAGCAGGTCCATTTAATCAGTGACAATATGATGGGTTGACACCTTATGTATGTTCCTCTGATTCAGTGAGTCTACTCTAGCTGCAATTTACTATTGGATTTTAGCCATTATATTTAAGTGTACCACTGCTGTCTCATTATCTAAAAAGTAATCCCTTACTTCCAAGGCTTGATCTCAACCAAATATCTCTTATCTCTTGCCTACAATGTTTGTTTCATTCATTGTTCTTTTTATGAAACAGCATTCATACAAACCCTCTCCTTGCCCATATTTTCATTTTTATGGAAGCACACAGCTAGTGTCTTTCTGCTGTTGCTGGGTTTGTTTGTTTTTTGGTAGAGTATTGCCAAGTCCTGCAATTAAACTACAGCATTATTAAATTATTATTAAACAATTAAAAATATACAGCTTTTATTAACAAGTTTTCTAGCGTCAATGTCCAGTGCATTTTATTCTGCAGGATAATAAAAGGGTGGAGGGAACGGAAAAGCATTCTAGAGGCCATTCCATGAAATGCAAAAAAAGTGATGTTAGAAAACCTATGCCCTTATTATTTTCACAACTATCACTTCTCCTGATTGTGAACAAATTATTATCTGCCTCCTTGTTATGGTTGAACTTAATCATTTCTCACATTCTGTTAATATCAATGAACTGGGTTTAAGTTAAGCTCAAAATATTCAGCCATGTATGTTTTTGGTAGCTTTCTACACAACTAAAAAATCTAGCTACATGTGGGAAGAGGAATGAGATCTGTAGTGAGTTGACTAGATTTTCTTTAACAAACATAAAGTGAAGCTAGACATTGTATATCCAACACTTTACTACTCTACCAGTTTGTTATCTCTGCACTTCTCAGAATATACAAAAAGGATTCCAAAATCCGAGGTTACGTCTACACATATCCTAATGAAATGTGCATTTTATGGAAAGTTTTACAGCTGAACTTCTAAAATCCAGCTATTTTTTCCACAGGCAACTGCTGAAAGAATGAAAAACATATGTACACTTAACATCTACTGACATAAACCAGATTTGAACCATTGACCTTCAAATCTCCTTTGTAAAGGCCTAACAGGAGCAACTGTTGGTTACTTTCTAAGTCAGCCACTGGCAAAAGACTCCACAAATTGCTGAGCCAATTAAGCAACTATTTGTTCGTTTGCTGCAATGGGGAGGGGGAAGGTAGCTACTAAAATCTGGGGCTTCCATTTTAGAGCTTCAGTTTCTAGTTCACTGTGATGGCCCCAGATTTTAGTTATTAACATCCCAACATTAGAAAGAATAGGAAAGTGTGCATACTTTCTTATGTTTACAAGATTATCCAAAAAGGATGCTAAAAATGAAAAGAGATAACCAAATTCAAATTTTATTTTATCACTTTTCAAAACTATACAATGACCCTTATTTTGTCTTTTAAGTAGCATACAATCACTAGTAGAACACAGCAGAACTGTATTTTCTAAAATAGAAATGTTCCAAAGCTTCTCTTATAAGCAAGCTCTTAAAACATTTTTAATAAAGAAAAGTTTAAAAAATGAAAACACCAGCAACTGAAGAGCTTGCTATATTTGGTTCACAAAAATTCAGAATGGAAAAGAATAAAGTTGTATATTGTTTTAGGAGGGTGGGGCAAATAATTCCTTTAAAGTATACATTTTTCTTGGGGCACCCTAAATCAGAACGTTTTGTTAGATAGTAACAACTGTGTTGTTGTTGTTTTTAAAAAGTAGCATTGAAAACAAGAATACTGTATAGCAGTTTGTTGTTGTATGATCCCCCATGCTAGTATTTGAAAACCTAGGCAAAGTGTGGCTGGAATCCTGTTGCTACATATTCTGCCATATTAGCCTGGTGATGTCATCAGCCAAGACAGTTTTTTGTAAATTGTAAAAAAAAATCTTCCTCCCATCCCAAGGTCCTGACAAGACCTGTATAGTCTCTTTCATTACTGTTAATCTGTGGGGCAACAGGACGGGAGAGGGGAGTCTTTAATTATCAGAATTTGTCACTGCCCGGATAACTATTTCATCATGAGTTTTTGGTAATAAAACAATTGATGGAGGTCTAACACTGGCATTTAGCCATGATGAGTACAAGAAATGAGGACATCCAGAGGAATCATATTGATTGTTGACACTTACTAGAGAGTGGGCTATTACTTGCAGATCTTCCAGGGTCTTTCAATTAGGAAAGGACACCAGACTAACTGGTTGCAACAGGGACTCAAAAGGTCCCAGTGTCAGGCTGACCTGGTCTCTTGTCTTCCATTCCAGCCATCTTCAGTGGTCACACCACATACAGTGAAATTGACAACCCCATGTCATAGGAGAGGATGTGAGAGGAGAGGATGTGTAAGAAGGGCTTGGAACCTCCTAGAAAGAGTCTCACAAGAATGAAACAGAGAATGAAAGGATCTGAAAGGAAGGAGGAACCTCAAGGATATAAAGGTAAAGGTTTCTCTTGCTTGAAAGCCAGTCATATCCGACTCTAGGGATCAGTGCTTATCTCTGTTTCAAAGCCAAAAAGCCAGCGCTGTCTGCTTCTGCAGACGTATCTATGGTCATGTGGCAGGCATGACTAGGCACCGGAGTGCACGAAATGCTGTTACCTTCCCACTGAAGTTGTCCCTATTTATCTACTTGCAATTTCATGCTTTGGAACTGCTAGGTTGGCAGGAGCTGGGACAGAGATGGGAGCTCATTCCATCCTGCAGTACTCAGGAATCGAACTGCTGACTTTCTGCCTCCCAGCCAGGGTCTTAGCCACTTGAGCCACTGCCGTCCCCAAGGATATAAAAGGGGAGGGATAAAACAGAAAGTCAGAGGACTGGTGACAACAGACAACAGAGGAAGGATGCTATAGTGCAGAGCAGGTGCCAGCAACCACCTTCTGAGCCTTCCCCACCACACATTTCTCAGTACAACTGTGTTAGTGGAGAAGACAGGGAAATTTTATTTATTTATTACATTTTTGTACTGCCCATTGGGATATTTCCATCAAAATAGCAAAACAAACAACAAAATAAAATAAACAGCAAAAATAAATACCTAATGGCATCTGAGGGCAAGCCAATTTAAAACCGACCAGCTGCTAGCCTATTGTCAATGGCATGATATCCTTAAATGTTTCCTTAAAAAGTTTTAAGGTTTTTTTCTAAATGCCCAGGGATAGGGCCTGGCACAGCTCAATGGGTAGTGAATTCCAAAGTGTTGTTGCTGCCCCAGAGAAGGCTCTCTTTCTAGTCATAAACTTTCTAGCCAGTAACCATTCTCCATCCTTGGACAGCCAAAATTGGATTGATGTGGGTGGACCCCTTGCAATCCCATGGACCACCACATGCCACACCCCTATCCTCCACCATCCTCCTCAGCCTGCCCAGCTTTGTGCCCATTGCATCAACAATGCCATCTAGCCATCTCATTCTCTGATGCCCCCTTCTTCTTTCATCCTCCACCTTTCCCAGCATCAAGGCCTTCTCAAGTGAATCCTCTCTTCTCATTTGATGTCCAAAGTACTTTAACTTCATCTTCAATATTTGACCTTCCAAGACCGACCTATTTATTCTTTTGCTTTCCAGGGAACTCTCAAAATTATTCTCCAACACCACATTTCAAATGTGCTCAGCTTTTCTTATTGTCCAGCTCTCACAACAGCTCTTACTACAGGAAATACCATTGCTTTGACTATGCGAATTTTTGTCTGCAAGGTGATGTCTCTACTTTTCACCATGTTCCCCAAATTTCTCATAACTTGCCTCCCAAGAATTACCAGTAGTCACCTTTTTATTTCATGGCTGCAATATCCATCTGCAGTGATCTTGGATCCTAAAAAAGTAAAATCTGTCACTGCTTCTACTTCTTTTCCATCTATTTTCCAGGGATTGATAGGGCCTGTTGCCATTATATTGGTTTTCTTAATGTTGAGTCTCAAGTCAGCTTTTGCACTCTCTTCTTTCAACCTAAGCAAGAGCTTCTATAGGTCTTCTTCACTTTCTGCCATTAGGGTAGTATCATCTACATATCTCAAATCGTTGATGTTTCTCCCAGCAATTTTAATTCCAACTTTTCATTCATCCAGCCCTGCATTACACAGTATGTGCTCTGCACAGTGGTGGTCTGCTACCGGTTCGGCCAAACCGGTAGTGGAAATCCGGAAGGGTTTGCCAGGGGGTAGTAAACCCCCGGGCAACCGGTTCGGTCGCCTCTCTGGCCACCCTCTGGATTCCTTTTCCGAGCAGCTGAAAATGCCTGCTCGGAAGTGCACATGCGTCAAAACACCATTTGATGCATGCACACTGAAAAATAGAAGTGTGCATGCGTCAAATGGTATTTTGATGCATGAGCACTTCTGAGCAGCCATTTTCGGCTGCCCAGAAAGGGCGCAGTGGCGTCCTTGGAGCAGCAGTGGCAGCCTTTCCTTCACCGCTGACCACCAATGATGCTCCCATGGTGGCACTGCCAGGCCTGGCTAGGCCAGGCCAGGCCATGCCGCCGCGCTGCCGCCACCTACCTGCTGCTCTCCGGGTCCCCGACCCCAGCAAACATAAGGAACTAGGGTTTGTTTTCTTTTTTCTTTTTATGTATACTGCTTCTTTATTTTATTTTTATTTTATTTACTTTGGCTCCACCCACAATATCATGACATTGGCTCCACCCATGATGTCATGACGTTGGCTCTGCCCACGATGTCACGACATCATGATGTTGGCTCCGCCCATGACATAGGCCATGCCCACAGTGTGGTAGTAAAATTTTTGGCTGCCCACCATTGGCTCTGCATATAAGTTAAATAAGTAGGGTGACAAAATACAGCCCTGTCTTACTCCTTTCTGAACCAATGTCATTCTGTATCCTGTCCTAACTGTTGCTTCTTGAGACTCATGTACAGATTTCTCATGAGACATACAAGGTGTTCTGGTATTTCCATCTCTCGAATTACTTGCCACATTTTATTGTGGTCCACACAATCAAAAGCCTTGGTGTAGTCAATGAAAGAGAAGTAGACTTGTTCCTGGTAACTTCATTCTGGTAACTTCATTGGTTTAATTAAAAAAGACTGTGTTGGAAGGAAGCTTTAACTCCTGTCCTTATGTCTGGAGAACCAGCTATGAAGCCTTCTGATGCCCCTTTTCCCATGGAAAGGATATAGGGGTGTGCACAATGATCTGTTGTTGTTGTTTTTTTACATTTTTATGGCCAGAGTATCAAAATTGTACATGGTGATAATAATAATTTTATGTCAGAAATTATTCTGGGTTGAAAGGATTTTTGCTGGAGAAACTCTGCTCAGGGGATGTCCAAATGAGGCTCCTTTCATGTCGTCAAGATTTTTTCCCACTGAAGTGGTCCCTATTTATCTACTTGCAATTTCTTGCTTTAAAACTGCTAGGTTGGTAGGAGCAGGGACAGAGACAGGCACTCAATCTGTCATGCAGTACACAGGCCTCAAACTGTTGACTTGCTGGCCTTCCAGCTAACAAGGTGAGCTTCCTAACCACTGAGCCACTGCAGTCCCATACATGGTGACAAAGATCACCAAATGACCTAGGACTCACCACTCTCCAGCTTTACCTATTTCACAGGGTTTTTTTTTGTGAGAATAAAGTGGAAAAGAGGAGAGTCAGATACATAAGCTGCTTTGAACTCTCAAAACTTTAAGCAGATAAATGAATACCTGTAAATTAATTAGGCAGAATACACATAGACTCACATAATAATTCAATTGGAAGGAGTCTATGAGGCCATTGAGTCCCAATCCAGAGCTCAAACAGGAATCCTAATCAAAGGAGATCTGGCAGATTGTTATCCAATTTTCTCTTGAATACCTTCAGCGCTGGAGCACTCAACACCTCCCAAGATAACTGGTTCCATTGTCATACTGCTCTAATAGTCAAGACATTTTTCTAGATATTCAGCCAATATCTAACTTTCAGTAGTTTCAGCCCCTTATCACATGTCCTGCACTTTAGAAAACATCATAAAGAAGAGAATTAAGGAGGATAAGATATTGTTCATATACTTGAACATCCAGCTTTTTCTCAGCAATTGATTAGAATAATGAACATACAGTATTTAGTCCCCATTAGGGTCAGCCCTAAACGTTTTGCCCAAGTTATTTTCGTGGGTTTTTTTCCTATTTAAGGCAGAAACCCCACAAAAACATTTCTATCTCCTGTTAAATAAATATAGTGCAATAATGGACAAGCAAAGTATTTTCACAATGACTAGGTCAACCCTTGCCAGCCTTATCATGTTTGCTGAAACCACAGTGATAGTATCTCCCTTAACTACTCCACTGTTACCAGATTAGCATGCAATACTACAATTAAATTGTATCTGAAAGGTTGCAAGAGAAAGGGATACGAACAGAATATCAAGGGAAGGAGTGGATTTAAAAGAATAAGATCCATGAATTAAAGCAAACAATGGTCAATATATTGTTCAATACTGACACTTATGGAACACCATGTTTCCATGGTGATCTGACAAGGTGCTGGTCACATGCAAGTGGCATATTATGGCAGCAGCTTCTGCAGTTGTCGCTCTATGCATGGACAAATTGAAACAGGATATTGGCTATTAAAACCAAACCTAAAGTTATAGGGTCTGGAATACATGAAAAAGCAATGTTTTCAAGATACAGTACACATAAATAAATGCATACACTATTCTCCGAACCGGTAGCATAAGAAAAGTGGCCCCATATGAATTCCAAGCACTTGGGAGCAAGTATTGAGTTGTGGCCTAATGGGCTACAGTGAATAAGGAAAATCACCCTCTCCTATTTCCACTGGAATTTGCTCATCTATCAGCTGAGGTCCAGTATCTGACCCTGCTTTTGTTTGGGAAGGATTAATAAATTTCCCCAAACAGACAGAAAAACTTCAGGGTCTCTAACTTTAAATATGTGTTATGCAAATTTATTATTTTGGACTATACTCTGAACATTCCTCAAGAAGCCTCTCTGCTTGCCATGTGCCCTGAAGAATTCTGGTAGTGGTAGTTTAAGAACATAATTCTGCACACCTCTAAAAATGACTATTTCTATTGTGCGTGTATGACCTAGCTCCATTGGAAATTAAGACTTCTTAAACTGATTATGAATAGAAGCTTTATCAGGCTTTTCCTTAAAAGCACCTAGCAAGAGGCTAAACTATTCCAGGAAGCAGGAACAAGGAGAAATCTGTTTGTTTTTGCTCTATTTAACTTAAATTTGCCTTCTTTCTGCTTAAAATCTGTTGTCTACTACACCAACCACTCACACAGTATAAAATAACCATTAAAAATTCATGTTTTTTTAAGCAGCTGATTCAAGTTTTTAAAAAGCCCAACAAATGGCAATTTCATTTTCAGTTTAGTAGGATACTTACGAAATGGAGAAAAACTATGTCTAGCTTCAGATAGCACCATAAACCAAACATTAAAGCTGCTAACATATTTAGGTCTCTGTAACATAAGAGAGAGGAAAATGGCTAGTTCAACAAAGGAAGCCTGTCTACCCTTTTCACAATTCCATCATCAACACCAACTGCATGTCTAAGGAAAAGCTAAAGAAATTCCTTTAAAAACTGTGACAATGAAACATTTTGTCAACAATGACTACAATGTTATTTATTAAAAGAAGGACATTACCTTCTCTTTTTTAAAAAAAATATATGCAATACTAGGGATGGCTTTCTAGTGCCTTAAATATATCTGTATTCTCTCTCAAATAAATAGAAGTTTGCTGATTTGAATTCTGATGATGTAATAAACTCCTGATTAAAATAGCTGCCATATTAACTTCACTGGATTTATGTGAGAAAGAATTATCCAATAGAATCTATGATTTCACCTTTGACTTCAGTATAAATGTTGCTTTATCCTGTATTGTACTAGAGACAGTATATATGTTAGAGGTGTGTGTGTGTGCACGTGTGCATGGATGCGTGTACAAGTACACACACACTCCTTGAAGATTTAGATCAGAGGACAGCAGTATCTCAATAAGGCTTCCTTCTATTGATTTTTTTAAAAAACACACAACTGGATGGTTTTTACTGTTTGCAAAGCAACAGCACTATATGCCTATGCAGAGTAATTAACTAACATGAGTCAGAAAGACCCCCAGGTTTAAAGTTATTATTCCGAGAGGCACCCTGTTCTCCTCCATCCTGAAGCTGCAAAGCAATACTCAAGAAGACAGTAAGATAAAGCAATGGTACTACAGTGGCTCAAGTGGCTAAGACGCTGACTGGAAGGCGGGAGGTCAGAAGTTAGATTCCAGAGTACTGCAGGATGGAATGAGCACCTGTATTTGTCCCAGCTCATGTCAACCTAGCAGTTCAAAAGCAAGAAATTGCAAGTAGATAAATAGGAACCACTTCTGTGTGTTCCGGTGTCTAGTCATGCCTGCCACATGACCACAGAAACGTCTGCAGAAGCATACAGTGCTGGTTCTTCGGTTTTGAAACAGAGATGAGCACCAATGCCAAAAGCTGGTCTACATGTTGTATTATGTGTCCTCATACGACGAACCTAACAGTACTTTCAAAATAGGTGAGATATATAAGGAGAGTGTTTGCTGGTTCTGCACCCCCAGTGAGATTCCATGGCTGAGTAGGGATTTGAACCTAGATCTTTTGAGTTCCAATCTGTCAGTCTTTCTACTGCCACTACACCACACTGGGTATTTCATAGCTAACATACAAAGCTAAACATGAAGTGCTAAAACATAAACCATTCATCCTGCACTGAAAGCAGTTTGTTCACTCATTATACTCGCTTACAATAATGTGCACAAACTAAATATTCTCCCTTGAGCACTTAACTATAGATACATTAAACAATAGGCTGACTTGAACAGTAAATTCAGTAAAAACATAACATCTTACCACACTGAAGCATTTTCAGGGATTTCCACTAAAAAAAAGTACTGTTTGGATTAGCTGACCCCATACATGAAAACATAACTAGTTATTTTAAACTTGGCAGTAATCATTATTGGAATTAAAAGTGTTAATCTTCTTAAATCTGTCAACCTTCATCAGGAAAGACGACCACACAACAAAATATAATGTCCATGTTTTCTGAATTGCTGAGAGTGAATTCTTGGTAAGGAAAATGAATTAGTCCCTCCAGACATTACTGGACCCAGATAGTCATCAGTCCCAGTCAGCATGGCAAATGGGGAAGAAAAATGGGAATAGTAATCCTTTAACATCTAGCAGGCCAATACTTTTCCGTCTCTAGCACACACTCTTCATATTCTAATCTCCAGGGCTGAGGCTCCAAAATCTAAAGATAGGTTGCAACCTTTTCTCATCTCTAATTGCAAAGAAAGAATGAAAGAAAAAAGTGCAATTAATGCTAAATTTTGACAAGGTATACCATTGGTTTGGAATTCAATGCTACTCCCAATGCTAATCACATATGGGTAAAGCAAGAGCAAAGCAATCACACATAGTGCACTCTCTGGGCGGTTCACAAGCTAATTATCATTTTGCCCCCAACATGCTGGATATTCATTTTACAGACCTCAGAAGGATGGAAGGCTGAGTTAATCTTGAACCCTGGTCAGGATTGAACTCACATCCTTTTGGTTGCAGTACAACAGCATGTTAACCACTGCGCCACTAGGGCTCTTTCTGAGTAGAACACATAAGAGACCAGATATCAACAAGCTTTTGGTGTGCATGGAGTCATTTTTCTTTGTGCAGTAAAATGAAATTTTGCTGGGCTGGGACATAATATTGATAGCAAAATGTTCAAAGTATTGTTTCTTTCTAAAACAATACCACACCCTATCCTAAAAGCAGAGGTCAGGAAAGTTACTTTTTTGGACCCAAATTCCCAGATTCACCTAACAAGCATAGCCAATTATATGGTATCTGGTGGGGGCTATAGTCCATTGAATTAACGTTTTCAAATTTTGCCAGAATGTCTATATTTACTTCTCTGCTATCTAAAAGGAAATGTTTTGACATCCCAGTTGGTGTGTTTTATTTTTTTGTTAATCAAACCAATTAGTTCTATCATACAAGGAAAAGCCCTTCAAAATTTAATAATTGAATAAATAAAATCATAATACATAAAAGTAAGAACACAAAATGGACAGATATTTCTGATTTTAATGACAGACTTCACTGTCTTAATACTGAAATGTGACAAAACTTGCCTAAAAGAGAAGGCAAAAACAATAATGCAAGCACTTTCAAACCATTTAAATTGAATTCAGAACTGCTACACTGAAGAAGAAAATTGAAAACGGCAAGTCAGTGATACTCCAGTTTCAAAACACACAAAACAACAACATCTAAAGGTTTCAATGCTGTTTTTCAAATGCCTTTCATCATCAGGTTTCAGCTTGACATAAAAGACATTACCCTTCCCCCCTCCAAGAAGCTAGGTGGATGAGTCAATCTCCTCCCCCTTCAGCAGCCATGTACAATATGACAAAATATGATTGCATTCAGAAACCTCAAAGATTAGGAGTCACTTTTCCTTCTGCTTCCTTGCTCTAACCCCACACCAACACACATTCTTGAAAGAACTGCAATTTATTTGGACTGTTTCCCTCCTCACCCCACCCTCACTGAATCATCTCCCCCCTCCCCAATTCTACAGCTTAAGCCCTATTAAAATCAAATTAGTAGATTTTCCCTTCTCTCCTTCCCTCTCACTCAAAGCACTAGCATTTCAAGGCAAACATCTGTGAAGGTGAGTGCATCCCTGTATCCTGGTCATGAATTCAATCACAAACCAATTCAGCCCAAATTCCTTAGAAAGGTCAAAATAGGATTTCTGATCTCTGAATCATTCTTCCGAGTCACCTTTAACCCTGAGCCATGACTCATGGAAAAAGGGAAGTCACATGACCAAAAAGCACTGAAAGGGGAAAGAACTGTTTTCTTTCCTTTCGGAGGGGGTGGGGGCGGAGGGGGTATTTTAGAACCACTCTTCCAGCCCAAGAAACAAAGGCTTGGTATTAGCGGATAGGGCTATTCATGGGTGGGGCCTGCATGCCAAAGAGCTATAATGGGGCTGAGAGTTAATCTTAACGGGAGGCCCCCCTTTAACCTTTTGAATTCACCCATTTCTTTTTTTAAAAAAAATGTGAAACTACATCTTCCCCAGACCCACTGGAAGAGCAATTATTCAACCATTTTATCTAAAGCCAGAGCTACAATCAAAGGCTCCGACTGAGGCATCAATTCATCATTTCCAAACAAAACAGCCTCTGCTTTTGAGAGGCACCACAACCCATTAAAAAAAAATTATTTAAGGGGGGGAGGAGAATCACCTTGTCCACCCCCTCCCAACTTTGTGTACACTTCAAAGGCTTCTTAAATAAACAGGAGTATCCGATTTCCAGATAATCAGACAAATGTATGGTCAGGAAGGTATCACTCCAAGGCTGTGCTTGGGATGCAAAGATAAGAACAAAACATTGGTTGTTTTATTCTGGCTTCAGTTTGAGGTATTTGTGACTTTACTACTGCACCTTGTAAACAAAAGGTTGCTATCTGGACTTCAAAGTGTCACAACAAATACAGTAAAACCTCAGATAACACTAAAACCTGGTTCCACAAGTCTTGGTGTTATACGATTTTTAGTGTTATCTGATGCATGTTAAAATCCTATGGGATCCATAGAGATACATTGTAACGACACAGGCTTTAGCGGTTGTTATCTGAAGCATCCCATAGGATCTTAATGTTATCCGATGTAATTCTTCCCCCCAGATTCCTTAATGTTATGCGATTTTAGTGTTATTCGATACTAATGTTATATGAGGTATTACTGTATCTGGAATTATTAGGGGCAAAAAATATATTAGAGCTTCTTATATTTCTTCTTCAATGTGGCAATTTCTTTGCAATTAGAATAAAATTGTGGGCATGAATCAGATAAAGTACATCATGTCAAGTCCCAATGACTTCCCTTGTGGAGACCAACTGGCTTATGGAAATGAGTGAGACTCCCAAAGACTTTCAGTTTTTCCAAATATTACATTTAATATCATAAAACTCAGAAAAGGTTCCCAATGAAAAGGCTTATGATTAACTTACACAACTATTTATATTTCATGCACAACTTTCAATTAGCCAAGTATTTTTCCTCACAATCTCCCAGCAAACAAGTCAATGTCTTGCGTGCTTTACTACTGTATTCACAATATAATAAGCCATGGCTGAGACAAATTTAAGTCATCTATGCATTTCTTTGTTAAGTCTCTTTCTGCCTAACTATGCTGGAAATAATGCCCAGATGCTAATTTACTCTTGTCTTTATAGAAAAGAAGTGCACAACTCACCATATTCTCCAATATACCCTGGGCTCAAATTTAGCTGGTGCTCTTTTTTAAGGAAACATAGCTTATGCAACATATTTTACATGCATCTGCAGTTATACAAATACCCAGATCAGCACAGGTTGTGGAATATTTTCCTTGTTATTAATCAAAGTCATATTAATATTTTAATAAAAATTCTTTTTCCCCTATTCGTGACAAGCCACCTAGTCACCAGCAGAAGAATGAGTTACAAATGGTCAGAGAATATAAAATGTCTAACTCAGTACATTCTTGTCTTTCTTGCTCTACTATCATGAGGTTCAGGAACCAGCACCAAGTGGGTCCATAGAAATGTCTCACCATTTAGCAATCCTGTGCTAAGTAGAGAAGAAAGAGGTGAAGCAGCACATGCAGGAAGATTTCATTTAGAAATACTACACCCTTGCTATGGTAATCACTGAGATTCAGCCAGTTGTATCTTCAACAACAAACATTTTAATTAAGTATTTATTGAAAACTGGAAACAGCATGGAAAGTTTTTATGAGGTCCTTTACAGATGTGGCTATTAAAAGCAAAAGCAAACCATACGGTCACTGAATGTTACTAGCCTTGAACCAGCACTAACGCTGAGAATGGAAAGCCTGCTCAAGGTTAGGATAACTGTGCTGTTCTGGGTGTCTTCCGAAGAATTTAAAATATCATTATTAAGGAAACCATACAACATAAATTCAGGGAGGTTGCAGTAATAAAGATAAAACATCAGAGGAAGACTTTAATGTTCATTAAATATATTTACTTGGAGACAAAGTTCACCAATTTCGAGGAGACTTATGAAGCTGTAATCTTAAGAAAACCTGATTTTGAGACAGAGAAAGTATCTCATACTTATAGCTGCTATGACAGGTATTACGTAAAATCTAGTTCCTACTTCACAAACAGTAAAGGAAAGACATACAGGGAGAAAAAGGGCAAACAGTGATTTGATATATGCAGATTAGCACCTTACTCCAAAAGACAACAATGCAGTCCTCTAATGGTTGGTGACCACTTCTTTTCAAGGTAGGCCTATGATTTCAGTGTGGCTGTATCAAAGAAAAGCTGTGAGGTTTAATTGTCTCTTAACAAAGAAAGAAAGGAGCCCAAAAACTAGCCAGCTGTCCCTTCAAGCCCAACTTGAGTTTGTTGTCTATTCAAGCAAATAAGCACTTGACTATTCAAAAAGATTATTGAAAATTAGCTTGTTCATATTAAAATCTCTTCCCTAAACACAGTGGGACTGAAAATGAAAGATATGGCATTCCTTCAAATATGCTTAATTTAAAAGCCTTTTCTTCTAATAAACAATGTATCATGATACCCTACTGTTGAGATCAGCTACTTGCCAAAATTTTAAGTGCATTTTCAGTATTATGACATATGTTTCTTTGTTCTTCCTCTTTCCTGTTTTGTAAGCCATCTGATGTACCAGAATTGGAAGAAAGGCAAGCCATGAATTAAATAAGTAACTATACTACAGCGTCGCATTAATATAATAAGTGTATGTTGTCAATTCAATTCTGAGTTATGGTGGCCCTTTCCAGTGTTTTCTAGGTAGAGAGTACGCAGAACTGGAGGTGCCCTGGGAAGATCCAGCTTGCCCATGGCTACACAGGCTTTCTTCTCCCTGGAGGAACAGTGCAGAATAAACCCCCAACATCTGGCTCTGCAACCAGATACTTAAACCACTAAAGTTATTCAACCATTTATCTGTATTTGGTTATGATCAATTATGAATATTTACTATTGTCAAACAGAAATGATACAATTCATCATACACACACGCACGCACGTGCACACACACACAAGGTTCTGGAGTATCTCTTGGATTGTATAAACACTCCATTTTCTTGCAAACAATAAAGGTTTAACTACATTAACAACTAGTTCATATATAGGTTTTTTGAGAAAAATTACACCACAGAAAAATTAAGCAACAGTTTCCCTTTAAATTTCATTGTTTTAAGTCAATCCACAATTATTTATTTATTATTTATTTATTTATTTAGATGGCTAGAATCATTACGAAAAGGCAATTCCTAGGAATTTAATTTGCCCTGTTATTTACAATTGTTTAACCAGCATCTAAACCAAGAACCAATCTGTAATTACTTAACTATGGCAATACTGTATATAAATTTATTCACAAACCATTGAGGAAATTGCTATGTTATGTAAACATTTATGCAAAATATTTATACAGTTAAACCCGGAAACATCCACTGGGATGCAATGAAAAATTTAAAAAAGGTCCTGAATTGATCACTGTAAACAAAAACAAAAAAAAATTAAAATTTGTAAACCAAGACGGCATTTCCATAGGATTTGCCATTGTAAACTGCAGCAAATGTAAACTGAGGCGGTTGTAACCTGGGGTTTTATTGTATGTTGAAATACTGTACAGTATTTAGATCTTACAATAGAAAAATGTACTTTGTTAAAGGTCATACCAGTTTACAGAAAAATGGTAGTATCTGTTGATCAGTTTCTCTAGGTTAAAATCTCCATGTTAAAAGTACTAGTTGTTTTTTTAAAAAAAAATCACCTAATACTCTGATTCTAATCTGCTATAAAATTAGATATTAGATATTAAAGTGTTTTCCATGACCAAGTTTGGATTTGAAACCTTATCTCCAGAGTGCTAGTCATCAGTTTGTCCACTGCATCATTCCAACATAGTTAGTTAACTTAAGTTAAAGAAAATTGGCCAGGATGGTTTCATAACATTTGTCTATCTTGCCATGGCTTGCTGCAGCTAATTGCCCAGACGTCAACTCACATCTTGGTCACAAAACTGGTCATGTAGCTGACACTAAAATGGATATAAACCCCAGCACGTTATTAATCAGCCACAATTGACCATAGCAAATTAGAGAAACCTTCAATAAACATGAATAGATTCTGGTCATTATACCTGTTTTTCACTCTGAACTATAAATGAATTCGAGAATTAAATTTATATCGTACAAACTGAATATGGAAATACATATTTGTTCTTTCAGTATCTGCTGCTACTTCTCTCATCTTTGGTGGAGCAATAACAACAAGAGGATATATTTTCTCAACTAGTGTAGGTTTGAGGCACCCTATCACTATGCACATTGTTTCATTAACAGCAATGTCAACTTATTTTGCATGTGTGGATGTGTTCCATACTGGAGCAGCATATTCGGCTGCAGAAATGCTCAGGGCCAAAGCTGATGTATGCAGCATGGATGCATGAGTTCCCCATGTATAGTTTGTCAATTTCCTGATGATACCATTGCTTGAACTAACTTTAGCCAGTATTTAGGCAGTGCTGCTTTCAAGTGTAACACTGAGGTATTTTTGTGCTGAACAATGCTGTAATCATTTCCCCTATTTTCTGAGCTGACCTGCAAGATTGACAGAGGCATTTGTAATACAGTCACATACTTGCTTGTATGACTCAAGTACAGTAATACCTCAGATAATGTTTACCTTGGATAATGCTAAAATCACATAACGTTAAGTAATCTGGGGAGGAGAATTGGATCGAATAACATTAAGGTATGGGATGTATCGGATAACAACCACTAAAGCCTGTGCGGTTACAATGTATCTCTATGGAGCTTTAACGTTATCTGATCCATCCCATAGGATTTTAACATGCATCGGATAACACTAAAAATCGGATAACACTAAGACTTGTGGAACCAAGTCTTAGCGTTATCCAAGGTATTACTGTATGTGGGTATAATATGGAGTTTGCCTCTTTTCACAATGTCAAGTATCTACAGAAGATCTTGGAACACATCCCCTGCAGAAATGGGGGGAGGGCAACCTTTACTCAACTCTTTATCTTTTACAAATAACCATATAATACATCTGCCATTATATTAAATTATGTAAATTCCCTTGCACAAATTCTATGATGCTGTCTACATTTCCTCAGAATTTCTATTGCTGAACAAATAATTGTTCATAAAATAGTGGAACACCTCACTCCTTTTAAGACAATATTTTAAGTTCAAGAATATATCATTCTTGTATGAAATGCAAATGATGGAAAAATCTAAGTATGAAGTGTACTTTTGAAAACTGAATTCCAAATACATTTCAATGATTATATTTAAAAACACAGAACATTTATGGATACTTGTACTGTACTTTTATCTCTATTGGTATCTTTTAAAATAGAAGAATTCAAGAAATGGAATAAATACTTTCGTGACAATGAAGTATGATATGTTTTCTAGAAAAATGTTTTGTTAATTGTTGACCATTATTCACTATGTTCACTCAATACTGTATATACTCTATAGATTTCGTGTTCTAATTTTTTAATCTACATATGTTTATTCAAATAGACTGCTTATAGAAATGAATGCGAACGTAGCATTTTGGTTAATATACAAAACATACAGTACAGTGAAAAGCAACCTTTAAAAACTGCCTGCTTAAGCAAAATAAAACCAAATAAAGATTAAATATTTTAAAGCAAGTTATATATGATCCCTATGGACCTGAAGTGGTGTAGAAAATGCTGTCTTCACCGGAGAAAACAGGACAATTGGCATCAATATGGAATCATCTACCCAAGAACGCAAAATTTTTTGGATTCCTGAATGTTATTGCATTTGAAGGAGACACAGGTTGACAATTCAGCTCAACATCAATAATCCAACCAGTAGCAGCTACAACAACAGGCTAGAACAACACCATCAAAAATCAAAATCAGCAAGCATGAGAAGATCCCAAAAATTCAAAACTAGGAAGCAATCCTTCAATCTTCATGAGTTACAAAAGAGTAAAATAATCCATGGGCCAGAAGAGGATAATGAGGAAAGCTCTCCATGGCAAGTCAGAGTCTGAGAGATGAATGAAATGAATAGAAAGTTGGTCTGATATGACACTAATAGTATCCTAACTGTCCATTTATCCCAGATTTGTCTGTTTTTGATTACTGGCAGCAGCTCTCCACAGTTTTCAGAAGAGGTCTTTCTGATCATCTGGCGCTCAGTTACTTTTAAATCGATAAGAGATTCAGCCTGAGATCTTCAAAATGCAACTCTACCACTTTACTACTTTCCTGCTACATGATGAAAAACATTGGTGACTAAATTGATATAAAAAGGAATTGCACTGACTCTTTCAGGAGTAACAGATTTATTACTCTCTGTTGACTGTTGTCAACAGAAAGTCCACTTCTTTAGATCTGGGGGGTAGGGGGGTTGTATAGTAAAGTAAAGGTTTCCCTTGCTGGAAAGCCTGTCATATCCGACTCTAGGGTTCAGTGCTCATCTCTGTTTAAAAGCTGAAGAGCCAGCGCTGCCTGCTTCTGCAGATGTTTCCATGGTTATGTGGCAGGCATGACTAGACACCAGAACACACAGAACACTGTTTACCTTCCCACCGAAGTGGTCCCTATTTATCTACTTGCAATTTCTTGCTTTCAAACTACTAGGTTGGCAGGAGCTGAGACAAAGACGGGCACTCATTCTATCCTGCAGTACTCAGGAATTGAACTGCTGACCTTCCGTCTCCCAGTCAGCATGGAGACAAATACTGGAGAA
This sequence comes from Furcifer pardalis, assembly GCA_030440675.1. Taxonomy (NCBI): domain Eukaryota; kingdom Metazoa; phylum Chordata; class Lepidosauria; order Squamata; family Chamaeleonidae; genus Furcifer; species Furcifer pardalis. The sequence continues at coordinate 76,083,895 of CP126890.1, read as the reverse complement.
AATGTTAATTCTTTACTTTAGAATTCCCAATGAAGTTTTCTGTCAGACAAATAACATTGCATAGTAAACTTGAAGGCCAATGGAATGTAAATAATTATTCCCATTGTATGCTTTCCCTGGTGTAAGGTCAGTGATGTAACTTTCAGCTGTGTTACTGCTACAGGTTAAGAAGTCACCACGTGTATTTCCTATGGCACATCAAAGCATGTGATCGACATACAACAGGAAGTATCTGCATCATTTCAACTGTTGAATGCTCCATTTTTGGCATTGTGCTAATGGGCATAACTAATGGAATTCCAGTCAATGGTTTTGGTTAAGCAAATTGCAACTAGAGTAGGCCCATTGAATTAATGGAATGCATGGCGAAGCTAACTCACCAAATTCCTACAGATTCAATGGCCCTAACTCCAGTTGACATTTACTATACCAAGCAACAGGATTTCACCACTGCTTAAATCTGCAGAGCCATTGCTAGCACACCTCCCTCATAGAAGCGCCCAATTAATATTCTTGTTCTAGCTATATGCCATCAAGTCAGAACCAACCTATGGTGACCCTAAAAAAGTTTTCAAGGTATTGTGAGATATTTAAAGTATGGTTTTACCAGTTCCACATTCCCAGTGATCTTCCGTGATTGAGTGAGGATTCAAACCCAGGCTTACTGAGTCTTAGTCCATCATTCTGTTCACTGCACCATAGCGAGTATGTAACTGGATTAACTGGATTTTTCCCTTTTAAAAAGTGTACGGTCCCATCAAGGTCAACCACTTACAACCATTTTTATTAAATTCCTCCGTGACAAAAGCTTGAAATCCTGAATAAATAACCAGAAATCAAGAAAAGACTATTTTGGTGTTTCAAATAATTCTCAGGCAATATATCAATTTTATATCTAAAATATTTTAATACAGTATATGGCAATATTGTTACTCCATCCACTATCTTCAATGCTCACAAACCAGATGGACCCCAAATGCTGGCAAAATAGCCTTTAATGTTCAAACAAGCTATCAAGTGGCTAATTTTCTTTCAGTTGAGTTCAACAAACTAATCAAGATCACTGACCATCTGGCCAAGTCTCTGAAAAAGGAGTAATAACAGTCCAAGTCAACAAGTTCTACACTATAATAGTGTATTCCTGCCAGCACTGTGGAACAAGTGGCTACACACCCTCCCCTGGGGTGGTTCTCCTCCAGGTCAGAGTGCCACTGGGATCCCACTTCCCATCTCCATCTTTCGCATCTATGGCATTCACCCCACCAAGACAGCGTCATGACAACTCTGCTATAGGTACCCTCCAACAAGCCAGCCTCCTAGTCTGTGGGTGTTCCTTGAAGACATACTATACATCCACACAGGCAGCAAATAGCAGCTCTGCATCTGGATCTGGTTGGTCCAGTGGCATCCCCCCCCCGGGCTCCCTCTGCTCCTTCTGCATATCTTCCCATGCCTTCTGTACCACCACTACCGCCCTCTAGGCCAGTGATGGCAAACCTTTTAAAGATCAAGTGCCCAAAATGCAACCCAATATTCACTTATCTCAAATTGTTGATGCAGCAACAGGGGAGGAAGTTAATGCTCTCATTGGGCTGTTGGGCAGAGGGGCAGGGCAAACTCTGTGCTGGGAGATGGAGGAAGCACTCCCATTGGGCTGCTGGGCAGAGAGGTGGAACAAACTCTGTGGTGGGGTCTGGCTTGACTCACTGGACCCTTACTCACTAATTCATGTATTTTCAAATATAGAGGGGGCGGGGAGTTTGTCATGGATCTTCAGGGCTCCTGATAACAGCTCCAGCTAGTCCACTGAGGCAGGATCATAGCCAGTACTCTAGATTTTTTTGGGGAGGGGGTTCAGGAAGGGAAAAAAATTTCAGGAGGGGCAAAAATGTTACACTCACATATATAACATTGGCACCATGGGGTGGGGTGGGGTGGGCTGTTAGCGCAGGAGAGTTTTTGCCCCCCCCCCCAGCCTCCTCTGGCTATGGTCCTGCACTGAGGATATGTAGCCATGGATGAGCAAGTGCCTTTTTCAGAATACCGTACTTTGATATAACAGTCTAGCTATGCAGGACATCCCTGGTTCAATCCCTAACTTTTAGTCTGGGAAGGCAGAGGCTGTCAAAATCAGTGTAGGGAATACTAAGCTAGACAGGACAATGGTCTGACTTGGTGGGATATGAATTTTTGTTTTTGTTTCTTCTGACCACACCATGTTTAGATTAAACTGGCTTTTGAAAAGATCCCCTGCCAATCATTTCACAGTGAATCATAAAACACACCAAAAGCAGATTCACTGGAGAAAACAAACAGGAAGACATGAGTAAATGAAGCAAGCCACAAGGGAATGGAACCACACCAGGAAGCCATACTCCTTTAGTTTATAAAGAAAACCAAATACTGTACCCCCTTTTAAATTATTTAGTCGATAATAGTAATAATTTTGTGTCAGAAATTATTATGGTTGAAAGGATTTTTGCTGGAGAAACTCTGCTCAGGGGATGTCTGAATGAGACTCCTTTCATGTCCCCAAGAGCAGGGACAGAGACGGGCACTCAAACCGTCATGCAATACCCAGGTCTCGGACTATCAACTTGCCAGCCTTCCAGCTAGCAAGGTGAGCTTCTTAACAACTGGGCCACTGCACTATTAAACTCACTTGCCAGTCAAGCCTGGAGAAGTAAAATTCACCACCCCCAACAAAAAAAAATCACACCATTAAAGGAATTGATTTATTTAAGTCCTTTCAAGTCTTACTGATTTTGACTAGATAATTATAAAGCCCCATCGTTTTGATTTCACTAAGAGATAAATTATACTGTATTTGAAATCACCAAACATTTGCTGAATCATGACCCTTTTTGTTTCATATCTGCTCCTTCTACAGATAGAAGGGAGGAGGAGCTTTTCTATGCAACTTAATTTATCAACGTAATTAGAAAGAAAGAAAACTAATAAAATATATTGAATAAGAAAATAGGTAAAGGTAAAGGTCACCCTTGCTCGAAAGCCAGTTGTATCCAATTCTAGGGTTCAGTGCTCATCTCTGTTTCAAAGCCAAAGAGCCAACACTGTCTGCTTCTGCAGATATTTCCGTGGTCATGTGGCAGGCATGACTAGACCCCGGAGCACACAGAACGCTGTTTACCTTCCCACCGAAGTGGTCCCTATTTATCTACTTGCAATTTCTTGCTTTCGAACTACTAGGTTGGCAGGAGCTGGGACAAAGATGGGAGCTCATTCCATCCTTCCGTATTTGGGTCTCGAACTGCTGACCTACTGCCTTCCAGTCAGCATCTTAGCCACTTAAGCCACTGCAGTCCCCAAATAAGAAAATACTGTACAGTTAATAAAGCCCAGAAAACAAAATTAGTAGACTCTTAACTTTTGTTCTGTCCACAAAAAGGGGTTTCTTTGACCCTTCCCTCTGAAGCATCTCAAAAATTATTCAGGGTTTGGAAAACACATCAAAAATGTTGAGTGGGGCTGAAAATTGGAGATGGGGTAGAAATCCTCAGACAGATGGGATTTAAATCTAAACGTCAAACACTAGAAATCAGATTATTCCAGGATTCAGTAATTAATTACCATTAACAAATGCATGCCACAAATGTACCAGAACATGTTTTCAAGTACAGAACTGAAGAAATTATCTTCTCAGAAAAGTCTTAGCATCAACATATTACATATTATTACATATTATAGCTTGATCCTAAGATGTGTTACGAGAAAAAACAAAATCTGGCACTGGTGCTGTTCCCAATTAATCATTGCATAAGAACTAATAGAAGTCTTTTTTATATATCGTGCAAGAGCTTGTGCAAGAGATTGCACAGTGCCAAAAGCAAGTAGAAACATACGTCTAAATTTTAATTGTCTTCTTACATGGAATGACTTCATGCTAGTCACAAAAAAACCCTCTTCTGCACGTAGAAGGGGCCTTCAACTTCAACAACAGCTTTGGAGCCAACCTCTTGTCACGTGAAACTGAAACTTTACCCAAAACAGGCATGAAAACAACCTACTACACTCAGATGCTCAAGAAAATACAAATGATCTAATTGTCAGGGTTTCTTTTAGGAGACAAGGCTAAATATAGCATCAGAACTTTATCTTGCTCCATTCAAAATTTTAGAAAGTTTTTCGATTGTTTGCTGTGACATTCTGGGGATTATCATCCAAAAAAGTAACTTTTTCAAGCCCTTGAGAAGCTCACATAACCTGTAAGCAATTGTAGTTACAGTCTATGTCAGTATTCACTCAATATAATCAAGATCTGTTGGACTACAGCTCTTAGCATTAACAGCCAACAGGGCCTTTGGCTAACTGACATGGATTTGATCCACGAAAGCTCACATTTAAATATAGGAGTTTGTCTTTAAGGTGCCACAATATTTTTTCTTTTTTTCCTTTTTTCTGTTTGTTTACTCTCCAATATCTTTGCACAAACTAACACAGCTACCACTTCAAACATCGAAATAGGTTTATTTACCTCAACATAGCTGCTTTACAACACAACCCATCTCATAAAATGGTGACTTCTCTCTAAACATCCCTCCCCCTCTCTCCTTTCAAGATTCTCTTTGTCAGCACAATGTAGCTTAACCATGATAAGGGGGGGGGGGACACTTTTATGACCCTCTTGGGGTTCATGACTCACAGTTTGGGAATCTCTGTTCTATACCTTCCCCCATTAAATATTTACCATAGAAATACATTGTGCAAAGATAAAGACTCACATTACCTTATGTAACCTCACAAACTACCTGTCTCAGAAATGATAGGGGGGGAAATCTAACCCAAAGATTTTACATCATGTAGACAAAACAACAACAGACTAACAGCACACTATCAAGAGGATGGCTGAAGTCGTAGATTCTCTATCCAAACCAGTATGGAAGATGGAGGGACTTATTTGCCTTTCTGCCATGGTTTTTTTTTTAAAGATGTTTATATTTCCCTCCAATAATGGGGAAGACTGAGTGCAGACACCACCTCCAGTGGGACTTCAATCCTGGGGTTTAATCCAACCATTTAAGGCAGTGGTGGCAAACTTATGGCACGTGTGCCAGAGGTGACACTTGGAGCACAGAGCAGAGTTCGCCCTGCCCTCTGCCCAGCAGCTCAATGGGAGCACTTCCTCCCTGCCCCAGCACAGTTTGCCCTGCCCTTCTGCCCAGGAGCCCAATAGGATCGTTTCCTCCCTCCTCTGTTGCTGTGTTGGCACTTTGCAATAAATAAGTGGGTTTTGGGTTGCAGTTTGAGTACTCCGTCTCTAAAAGGTTCTGTTCTGTTTCCTGCAAGTTTGCCCATTACTACATAGGCTGGCTATTCTCTCTGAAGATACAATGAGAAATTGACTCGAACCCTCTGGCTCCACAGAGCTATACATCATTTTATTCTGTAGAAGAGATAGGGAAGGATAAAACTGGCAAGACTTAATTATGGGCTGGGTAAAGAGCCTATTAAAAATCACTAAGCAGTGTTTTCCACTATAAATCCACTAAGTGTACAGTAAACAATCCTGATAATTTGGTGCACAGTAAATGCTTTATAAGGGTAATGTACCATCCAATATGCTATGGATGAAATTGGCCAATAAAAACTTGAAAGCACTTTAAATTAATAACTTGAAAAACTACATTGTAAAAAACAAAACAAGGCAGCTACTCTATAGGCAAAACCAATGCAATTCAAGAGACTATAATTTAAATTACTTTAAAAAAATATTCCTGTACACAATTATAGCTATTGAGTTGTATGTCTGGTAATAATTAAGATAACATAATTCTCTTATTGAAGTAGGTTTTTTTAAGTTAAATTCTCTGCTCCTATCTAAAACTTTAATGAAATTCCACACTGATCAATAACATTCTTAGTACAGTATCAATGATGATCAGGTTCAAATATTCCTGGAAGTCAATCATGTTTCTGAATCATTCTTTTGCTAAGCAATTTTTCCTGGAATCTTCAATCACACCTACAGTTATAGCAACTAATCTGCAACTGTACTTTACTGCATTGTAAAAAAAATTGTGTCTATTCCAGCATTTTTGTTGTACACCAGCATAATTAGACCAGCATATTCAATACAGTACTTTTTCAAAAGAAAAGATGTCCACAATATGTGGTCAAAAGGGTTGGCAAAGGGACTACATGCAGGTTTCTAGCACTGTTTTTACTACCTCCAGATTTTTTTCCTGTCCCCATTTAGCAGAAATTGGTTGAATTTCAGCTCCTGGGAGAATGAAGGAACAATAATTGACTTCTACCTAGATTAAAAGGGATTAATAATGTCCAATTTTCCAACAGAGACAGTAGAATTTCAGCCTTGTCTGGTCTCTTTCTTTCTTTCTGTTTTAGCATTTTTAGAAATCAGTGTAACCCCCAAGAGATCCTGGGAGTGAAAATTAACTCAAGGATTCACACACCTAATAGGGACTTCACAGTAAATAAGATATTTTAGTAGTCTTTAAAATGGGGCTGTTGTATTTCAGAAGTATTATTACTATCAGTTTTAATAATATATCTGTTATTTCTTATTCAATACTGTAATAATTTTTAGCTGATTACTATTTGTTTAATACCGTAAGTAGCCTTGGAAACTTTTCAAGAGGAAGATAGGGGGAAATGAAAAAGCACTGTTGTTTCCAGAAAGAAGCACTCCATTCAGATAAAATGCTAATGACATAATACATTTAATTTACAGACCAAAAGAAATAGAAAGTAAATTGGTAGACCATAAACATCCTCAGACAGTTTGTTAGATTACTGTTCTACATAAGCATTTGATATACATATATGAAGTTCAGTATAAAAAAATGCTAGGTCAATATATTAATAAAAGAAAATTAACTCTCCCACTCCACACACACTTTTCTTACAAGCCTGTGAAATTTAATAATTCATTTCAGTGGGACGTTCTTTCAGTTAAGTACGTATCATCAATTTAAAGTAAAAATATTCAAATTAATCTTTAGCTCAAATCTAGATTCTTAACTGTATGATCCTCTACAAGGGCAGGGAAATTCTGTCATCTATTTTTCAGATGTTCAACCTTGGATCCATCAAGATATCCAATGTCCTGTCAGACTCATGCTGGCAGGGTCAAGGGGGAGGGCATTCTTTCCCAATTTTTCTCCCTCCACATAATGTTTCTTTGTTTGTTTTCACAGATTTCCCTCTGGAGTAGGCCTGGGGTCCAGGAGAAGTACAGAATCTTTAGAGAATGGCTTTTCAAATGTGGGGGCCCAAATGCCTACTCAACTACCACTCCCAGAAGTGTCAATCACTTTGCTGTTATTCTGGAAGTTTTAGTTTAAGAGTCAATTGATTTGGATCAAGAGATTCCCCTTCACACCTACTGCCATATTCCTATTATGCCTCCTTTCCCCCTCTCTCCAACATCCTATTCTGATGTTAGGTAAAGGTTGCTCTTGATTTTGTTGTTGTTCAGTCGCACAGTCGATTCTGACCCTTTCCAACCCCATGGACCACTGTCCACCAGGCACTTCTGTAGCCAGTTGTATCTGACTCTAGGGTTCAGTGCTCATCTCTGTTTATATCCAAAGAGCCAGCACTGTCTGAGTCTGCAGATGTTTCCATGTACATGTGGCAGGCATAACTAGACACGGAACACTGTTTACCTTCCCACCAAAGTGGTACCTATTTGTCTACTTGCAATTTCTTGCTTTTGAACTGCTAGATTGGCAGGAGCTGGGACAGAGATGGAAGCTCACTCCATCATGCAGGTCTCAAACTGCTGACCTGCTGATCTTCCAGTCATCAAGTTCTGTGTCTTAACCACTAAGCCACCGCAGTCCCAAATGTTACAGAGAGCCAAATGGGAAGGTGACGGAGGGCAGTGGGCCTGGTGTCCTTTAAAAATAGAAAATGGGATGTTTATTCTCCACCACATTATCACCTTGGTCCATCTAGCCCCTTGGTCTGCAAATAGTGGCTCTCCAGGTGTTTTGGACTTCAATTCCCAGAAGCCTCGATCAACAGTAGTGCTGACTTGGGCTTCTGGGAATTGAAGTCCAAAACACCTGGAGAGCCACTATTTGCAGACCACTGATCTAGCCCAATACTGTCAATATTGATCAGCAACAGTTCTCTGGGTTTTCTTATTTAGCCCTAGCTGGACATGCTGGAAATAAAACCCAAGACCTTCTCACAGAAACTCCATGTGCAGCACTCTCCCTGTGTAAGGGAGCTGGGAGCATAATCTGCAGAATGCTCTGCCAAGGGTGATATAATACAATTGAAGTTGTTTAGGTTGGCTAGAGTATAAAGAGCAATACTGCCATCCTGTAACTATAATTTATGTTTAAAATACAGTACCTAGTTCTCAAACTTTACTTTGTTGAGTGGTAATTCACATTTTTAAAACAGCCACTGTCAATTCAACTAAGAATGAATTGGGCCACCCAGTGCTAGAATTCTAGAAGAACAGCCAAGTCATAAAATAATTCTACTTAACTAAAATAAATACTTTTTGTTTTAACTCCTTATAAAGCACCATCTCATAAATCACAGTGGGAAACTCTACAGCCCACCACAGCCAGCACTATTCATTTCTTTACATTTATACTCCATCCTTTTGATGGTGGTGGGGAGTGATGGGGGCTCAGGGTAGTCCCACCACTCCCTGCCACCACCAAAGGTGGCAGGACCTATCTGGTCCCGCCAACAGTCTGAGGTAGTGTAAGATCAGTAAAACAGTCCTGGAAGGTCCTTAGGTAAATAAACTATCAGCACAACATCATAGGCTTAATAGTACTGTAGTTGTAATATAATAATCTTATTACTCCTTAACTCTGACCAGAAATCCCCCTTTTAAAATATATTTTACATTTCCTCTTTTCAACTTTTCTGCTGTACTATGTACTATACTGCTCTTAGACCAGGAGTTCTCAACCTTTTAAAGCCAGGTGCCGGGTCATGCTTCCTCAAGCAGTTTCAGGGGCCAGATGGCCTTTTTACCCTTACTCTACCACATGGCACTTGTGGATGTGGTGGAGGCAGTGGTGGGCCACATGAAATGGCGCCAAGGGCTGCATTCAGCCCGTGGGCCACAGGTTGAGAATCCCTATCTTAGATCATAATAAAGTTTTGATTTGGTATACAATGTTATGGGGCTCTTCTGAAGACTATCTACTCAGATATATATATTAGGTTGAATGCAGGACTACTATGGAACTATTATATGTAGGTTTATGCAGTGTTACCCAAACTATCCAGTATTGCTTGGACAAGTGCAAGTCCAAGAGATGATGGCAAACCAGAAATCGTGAGAGCTGTACTACAGGCAGAGCCTTACAGAATGAGTTCGGTTCTGGCCTTCATTTAGCGGTCAACATAGTTGCCTCACTTCCCCCCATTGCCTTATTTTAATTGAGATTGCCATGAGAAAAGCTTCCTACAAGTGCTAAATAAATTATCTACTTCCCATATCCCCTTCTTGGAAGGATATCTAATCATTCCCACCTTATTTGTTGGGTGCTCAGGGAGTAGTATCAAAATCTGAGGAAATGTAAGTACAGTAGTGCATATTTTGCTCATTCCTGTTATACCTCACACAAACCTGGACTTCACCCCACAAATCCACATGAAACAGAATATGCAATATGAAAGCTACACTAAACTAAAGCAATGGTAGTACAAAAGTTCAAGATGAGTTCCAGCTATGCTTTATTGTTATGTGTAAATCATGTCAGTTTTGAATAATGAATAACTTGAAGAGTACTGTAATTCTCTTGAGTTTGCGTTAACAAAACAAGAATATTCCTAACCCAAGATGATTATGCTGTGTTAACCACCAGTATGTAAATTTCAGGACACCATTTCACATGGAACTGTTTTTGTGCCAAACTATGAAAGTAAAATTTCAATAGGATATGACTAAAAATGTGTTTATCTGTGAGGGAATGTTGTTTTTTAAGTGAAGGGAGACAAACATAAAAAAAAATAGCATACCATTTTTGCCTTACTGGTAGCTGAGAATTTCAAAAGAAAATGTGTGAGGAAAGCATATAAAGAGTGGGTATAGAAAATGTTCATAGAGGTCCATCACATAAATTTATCTTCAAGCATCCCCTCCTAAGGGGAATGAGAGAAAAAGTACTGTACAGTACTTGTTTTCTACCTCATGCCAGATTTGTAGAACATATAAAGTACAATATTACAAAATTTCGCCCAGGTCAATCAGTTTCTGTGTAAACATGTTCAGAATTGGGAGGTGAACTACCTCACATTCATATTTCAATTCAGTAGATTAATATATTTGATAATGTGCATTATTAACACAGAATCATTAATCTTAAATCTTAGCAATCTCAGCCAACATCTAGTGTTTTCAAAATTGTTAAACGGATGCCCCAAAAAATCAGTATGAGGAAGGCATTTTTCAGCACCAATATTGCAGAAGAAGCTTATCATTTATAGCCTCAACTAACAAGTCAGTCTGAAACCAGACAAAATTAAAATCTTTATCTGGCCAACAATCTTTAGTATTGCAAACAACTCACTCACTGAAATGTGAGAAGTTTACATGGGTACATCATCATTCAAAGGAACAATCACAACTAGAGATGTAAAGAATAAGAGGACTATAATTAATTTCTAACCGTACTGTATTAAAAACTTAGCTTTTCACCCAGTGAATTTTATTTATGTGTATAAACAGGCTTACTAGCTATTGGAGAGAGAAAAACATGATATACAGCTTACCAAAAATAAAGTTACATTACAGACTTCTCTTGCATGCACCTGTCAAAACACTTGCTCTTGCCTAAATACCATAATCATTTCAAACAGAGATAAATTTTGTTTTATTTCTAGCATACTTCAGCTGTTTTGTTTAGGATTACCATTGTTTATAATATAGAACACTGAAGTTGAATCTGAGATAACTGGATTTATAAATCCATTATCCCTAAACTACTGGACATCAAATCATTGGGCTAGTTCGCCTGTACACTTGTATCACTTGAGGATTCATTACAGGACATAAAGCACTGTGTACAGTTGTGAAAGTTCCCTTCAGTGAAGAATATATTGATTAAAATGAGACAAAATCCCATCTGAAACATTTAATCAACAATTAGTCATTCATCTATGGAAACCATAACTGTTGAAGATGAAAGTATGAACAGGTATAAATGTCATCTCCACATCAGTAAAGTTCATTAAACTGATACTTGTTTTACTCAATTTATAAAATAATGTTTCAGAATAAAAGTAATAATTTGATTGAGTCTTAAAAAGAACAGGTTGGTTTAGAATATAATCATTACAATTTTGTTATAAAAAGTTATTTACATATGATGCATACATATACATTTATTCTCAAAAGCTTGTTCATGCTCATATCAAGGTGAGAGGTCTACAGCACACTGAGAAATAAGGTCTACTGTTCACCAAAGCTCATTCCCAAATGGAAGTGGGCCTTCAGTTACATCATAAAACCAATGTTTTCAAATTAGAAACCAGATATTTAATATCAGAATTATCGTTTCATGTGGAGATGAAACAACATTGTATCCCAAGATCAAACAGAGAGAGACAACCAGCTATGGAAATTCTCAAGTCACTTATTCCACAGTACTGAATTCAATAAAACTATTGGCACAGTAAATCAGAACTAAGATCATAAATCTTTCATTTTCAATTACCTTCAAGCTGGATTTATTATAAATATACAGTATACCAAAACACCATTCAAATGTATTCCATCCTCTCCTTCAAAGTACAGTACATTTTTATCAAACTAGGTTTCCAACATTGATGGGTAAAACCAAACACAGAAAAAAAAATACATTTTGCTACAATGAGGCCATCCTTATTACAAAAAGTTATATTTTAGCTGTTCTCACCTGGCCAAACACCAAGTGCTTTTCAACTTTACTAGATCCAACCAACCTTAAGGTCATACAGTCAAACCTCGCATAAAGAGCGCCTCGCTTAAAGAGTAACTCGCTTAAAGAGCAGAATTTTCTCTGAATGTTCACTTCGCTTAACAAATAAAACCAACCAAAAACTCGCTTAACAAATAAATCGGGGTTCGCGATCTCCCCATAATTGGTCATTTACAATGGTGTTTCGTTTAAAGAGCAAACTCGCTTAATGAGCAGCCCTGTGGAACACATTATGCTCTTTAAGGGAGGTACAACTGTATATGTAAAATTAAAGATTTTTCATAGTAGAACTTTTAAAATACGTATAGATTTGTGTACCTTTCATTTTATGATAAACATAATACACTTACCCTTTTGAACTTGGTGTAAATAAATATGATGCAGGGAGGAGATTCAGTACAATTAAAATACTAACCTGAGTTTTTTAGTATTTAACTAATAAAGGTGTACAAGGAAAAGTTCAAAGTGTGTGTGTGTGTGTGTGTGTGTTGACTTGTCAGTTTCCCAACAACCACCATGTGCATTTCAGAGTTAATCTGAGGTTGTAAGTAATCACAAGGTTTTAGTTTAACATACTATACATACAAACACAAACCTATTTGCATACATATGTATGCATGATCTTGCCCACCTCCTGCTGCTTGGCTTCTCAGTTCTGTGTCCTTAAGGGGACAGTGTCCCTGTTTTCCTCAATGTAAATTTACAAAATTGAGACATCATACTGTTCTATATGTGCTGTTCTCATTTCCTAACAATAATGAGGCAAAATAATTACAATCTATACGTTGCCATTTAAAAATGACCATAAACACCATGAAATCAAACCAACTGCAGTAGGTGCCTTATTAAAGCGTTTTTTGTTGTTTTTAAAAGACATTCTTCATTTTCAAATCAGATAAAAAGTTCTCAGCAGAATACTGTGTCTTGTTTAATACGGTAGGCCTTACTCTCGGGTAAGAATTGCACAGCCTTCCGGCGCCTACCCCTTCTGTGAAGGAGAATCTACCGGACGATAAGCAGAAAAAAGGATCAGGCGTTCTCTTGGTGTTTGTTTATGGAAAAACAAAGGACAATGAAAATATACGTCACGAATCAAAAGAGCAATAGAACAAAAGGAAGGGGGGCAGAAGGCGCGACGCCCTCCTTTAAACGCGACCCATTGCTACAGAAGAGCAAATAGAGCCCCTGGACGAAGCTGTATTTTTTAAAAGCACAGCGGGCAACATAAACGCTTACGGAAGTTCTGGCCATGCGACGTTTCCTTAGGTAACGCGGAGCCTAGGGGCGTTAAAGAGGACTGGGAAATGGGGAGTTAGAGAGGAAAGGGGTTGAGGTGGGGGTGGGGTGGAAAAACTAAAACAACAAAAAAACGTGCTTACTTGGTGTACAAAGACATCAACCGGAGACTCCAAGGGGCTTCCCTCGCGGTTGATCATGGAAATAAATCCGAACCCCATCCGCACATTAAACCACTTGCAATGGCCTGCTCCATGCAGAACCTGGGATTCTTCCTCCTCTTCCTCCTCCTCTTCCTCCTCCTCCTCTTCTTCTTCTTCTTGTTCCGGCAATTCCCCGGGCTCATCTCCACCTTTACGCGCCCCCGCTGATTCCGAGAGGGAGGAGGGCGGAAAAACACAAGGACGGACGTACATACACAAACACACACACACACACAAAGGCAGATAATTAAATTTTTAGTAACATGCCCTTTGGCGCCTGTAGAAAAACTATTGCTACAGAGAACAGAAAACACATGCACGCACGTACAAACATTACGAAATCCATCTCCCACCCCGTTCCCTCTTCCTACACTCAGGGAAAGGGGGGGGCACATTACAAACACGCCAAGAGCGTGGAGGGAAGAAACACACTTGCATTGGGCTGTTCTTGTCTTGTCTTTCTTGCTTTCTTTCCAAAGCAACGCTTCAGGGCACCGTCGAGGGAAAGGCAGCATCTGCTGTGACTCACTCAGCCTGAATCTCTCTCTCCCCCCCCCTCTCTATCCCCACACCCAGCACATATTGCAGCTCAGCCCACGTTGCGCTGTACATACGTGTGATTCTGCCCTTTAACTCCATCTTTCAGCCACATAAACCACCCCAGAAAGCGATACTTTACTTGGGTACTGCTGGTTGAGCACCGATCCCATCCCTCCCCAGAGGAATTCGCAGGCGAATGAGTCTCGGCCGGCCAGGCGAGGGAGGGAGAGAGAGAAAGAGGGAGGGAGAGAGGAGGGGGCGGCTGAACAGAAAGAGAGAGAGAGAGAAGGCGATTGCGCAACAGCTCGGAACGGCCTATGATGAAAGCAGCCGCGCAAAGAGTTGCGCTGTAGTTTCAACTTTGCGGCGCTCATCCTCGATTTTATCCCCTTTCCCTCCTACGAATCCCCCTTCTCTTTCCCCTGCGCAGGAACCGCTTTAAATGTAGAGACCAGCAGGAGAAAAGGGGGGGGGGCAGGTGTGCCAACATTTGCTCGACTTTCCCGTCTTCCTCTCCTGCCTACTCGGCAGCCGCCGCCGCCGCCCCCGGCTGCGTGTTCAATTATCATTTTTTATTAACTGATTAGTCACCTGACCATCTCAAGTTAAAATAAAAGATATTATATTAAAATATGATTACATGAAACCTGATAAAAATAAGCTAACAGTAGGATGATACAATCACAATAAAATGAGATATAAAATTTACTCAGAATATCCCCTCCCCCTAGCTCCCCTCCCCCGCTTGTTCAATCGCACAGGACAAAATCCCCTCCCCCTCTGAAAGCTTTTCAAATAGGGTGGATCTGAGTGGGCGGTGAAAGAGTAAAAATTGGCCTCCTCCCCGCGGAACTCCCCCCCCCCCAATTGTTATGTTCTGGGGGAAGGACTAACTATTTTGTAAAGTTATCCATAAAACTGGGAGGGGAAATGACGGAAAAGGAAAAGTGACTTTCTTTTAATGGCAGCCCAAGAAAAACAATGAGGGTGGGTGGAAATTTCGGCCATGTTGCCCTCTATGGGCCAGTCTCCGTCCGAGTGGCGAGGCAAAAAGTTCCCCTTTTGCTGGCCAGAAGTGACCATTGGGATCAGCTTAACGTCTGGATTGGGAAAGATCGCCAGTTCCGCTCGCACCCTCTCCAAAGGGCTCGCCCGTCTTTCTGAACCAACCCCCACCACCCCTCTCCAACCTTCTGCTCAGGCTCGGTTTCTGGGGCCCTGCACACACGTGACTCGCCCAATTACATGCCTTCTTGCGACCAATTCCACCTCGGGGTCCTTGGATGGGGCTTGGCGAGAGGAAGCAGTGACCAATCGGCAGCGCAAGCGGGTTTGACACGCGGAATAATTTATGAATGGACAACGAAATTTCAAAACCCGCTCGCCCGGCCGCGAGCTGGCACATTTCTCGACGTAGTAGATCCGGAGGACGCCTGAAGGGATGAGGGAAAGCATGCCTTTGTCGGAACCCCGAAAGGAACGTTCTCACGTGCATTCCTAGCTTTGTCTCCGCGGCTAATGATTTCCGCCGCCCACGTGCTCCTGCTGCTGCTTCTGTGTCTAGGGCAGACATGACACTGCCAAAATGAAGACACCTTTTTGGGTGAGTTCATTCTGCAGTTCCTTTCGCCCGACCTAGTGTGAGAAAGAATAGCCAGCAACACAAGGTGGCCGTTACCATGTGACATTAAATTAATGGTGGTTCAAAAAGACCACAGTCTTTGAGGAGGTCCCAAACCTCACGCCGGGGAGCTTCAGAAGGCAGGCGGCATCCCGTGGTGGGAGCGGAAGATTTCGTCTCCGCCTTTAATCCACAAACAAGGATGCCTAAATGGAGCCCGGTTAAAGGGATCCTGAAGACTCTTAAGGTTGCTTCTTGTGCTTAAGGATAAATAGGCTGAATGTCCCGCTTTGAAACCGGATTGCGGGAGGGAAGGGTTTCCTCTGCACACTTACACGAGAGTAAACTCCACTGGACAAGCGCATATTTACATAAAATTCGGCTGCGAGAGGTTTAAATTTACTAAGAAGTATATCTGACCGAATTTATCGAAGTCCACCCCCGCATAAGCGTGCATAAGCTTGCAGCCGTCATTAAAATGAAAATAGGTTTGTTAGAAGAACCGAGAGCGATAGGTACAAAATCCTACCAACAATCCAATATAGAGTCTAGGAAAGATCGAGGGCGGCATCCCATTCATTCGGGGTTTCACCCACTAATACCAAACTTATTTTGATTCAGTTTGTTTTAGTTCACGTGACATGGGCCACGTGAACAAAAAAAACCCCTACTTTTTAAGGGGGGAAAACCATTACAAGCTTCAGTATAGTTAAATAAATAATACAGTATACCAATCATGTGTGCTGCAGATAAATATTACATTAAACGTATGTGTGACGCGCAGAGCCGGGCGCATCAGGATCGACAATGGAAGCTGTCGGGTCGGTAGGGGTGGGGAAAGGAGTTCATTTCTAGTCACTTATGAAACGCCTACCGGAAATTCGTTGGCACCTTAGCTCGGTTCAAAATGCGAGGCGACCCAGTGTTTCAAAGAATATATATATAGGAAGGAGAGTGGGGAGGGGGGGGACTTCTTCGCTTCACAGGTTCCCCCCGCCATCTCTTTTACGGGGGAGGGGGAATGTGATTAATGACTTCCTAAATAAGAGGCCAGTTTGCAAGCCTAGCATTGCAGCGAATCTGGCTCAGTCACGATTGTTCTCTAGGAGGCGGGAGTACAGCATTGGGGGGGGGGGGACTTGAAGGGGAGTATAGCATTTGTCAGGAGAGAGGAACCAAGAGTAGGTGGCAGTACGTGGAGAAGAACGGGTGTGGGAAGAGAGAAACAAAAGGGAAAGAGATCTAAACTGGGGCTGCCAATCGCAGTTTAAACCCCCAAAGGAGAGGGTGGGGGGTAGGCGAGGAATCTCAGCCGCAAAAAGCCTTAAGTAGTGTACACCCAATGTACATGGAAGTATGTCCCCTGAACGCAGTGGACTTACTTTTAAGTAGGTGCACGTGGAGATTGCACAATAAGATTCTTTTCTTTCCCCGCACAGTAGTTTTAACATATACCCTGATGTGGTTCAAACTGAAGGTTGCTCAAGAGGGGAGGGACGGACTTAGTCGCTATCAGCAAAAATACCCCCCCCCTCCAACGAATACAGTGAAATCTTATACATACTGTATTTACACAGAAAGAAGTCGGACTTGCTCCCGAAAGATATAGGATCGCATCCAAAGTAACATGGATTGATATTCTGCTAGAACATATCTTTGAGGAATTAAAAAAATCTTTTTAATATTTAAGGCTATTTGTTTGTTTAAAATCATACAGTAATAACCAATAAAAACTCACAAGAAACAAAATCAGACGGCATCTGGCCTCTTTAAAACCATAACAATATTCATAATAAACACTAGCAGCAGGAAGTATACTATGTTATCGCTATTTTTCTCCTTTAAAAAAAACACATTTAAACTCAAGGAAAATGCCTTCAGCGTTCCCCTCTGAAGGCTGTTACTGCCCAGTTCAGAACTTTCCTCCTTAAATTGCAATCGCAGGTTTCTGTGCGACTGAATTCATTGTCGGAAGAGAACTGACGTTGTTTTCCCCCTCAAGCCGGAGCAAACTGAAGGTTGGGTGGTTGCGGCTTGACAGGTTCTCTTGTCGTGTCTTCTCCTTCCTCTTCAGCTAACGCTCACGTTTCCCGCTCACCCACCGGATGATTTCCCTTACAGAGGCTTTTAGGAAACTGCAAGGTTGTGCGCCGGTATTTTAGAACTGGCGGCAGGCGGTCTGAAGAAACGGTGGGGAGCGGGGGCGGTCCTCCACGCTGCCTAAAGGGGCCCATTTACTCCTCCCCCACTTGCTGTGTTTCAGGGAGAGAAAAGGCGGTCTCTCTCCCTCTTGCTGTTCTTCTTTCGTATACTGATTAAACCCCGGACGGACAAAATGAAGCCACTTTCTTGGCTTTGTTGTTGCCCAAACTTAAGTCCTCCTTGGTGGATGTTCCTGGCAGTCATCGACAGACCAGTAAATGATCCGGATTCTGTCTCTCTCCACATTCACGCAGCAGATCCCACTTGAGCATATTGATCTTACATTTAGGGGCTCCAGCCCTCAGCCTATTCAGGGTCTTCCAAGTGATGTAGTAGGGGAGGTTGAGTTCCTTAGCCAGATCCTCCTTCAATGCTGTTCGTTGTCCAGTGAGCTCCTTCCTCCATCTTCTACTCGGGATTTGCTCTTGCGCACCCTCGTGAGTGTGTTGGTTCTTGTTCTAAAGCTCCTTCTGGATCTGTCCCTCTTGCTGGGATTGTTTCATTTTTCAAGATTAACTAGATGAGGAGCTTTTTCGCTTACCTGCCGTGAAGGCACCTATCCTAACTTAGAATGCTGTCTCCTTTAATTAAATTAAAATACAACCGGTTAAAAGCTATAGGCGCCTTCCGAATGTAAATTTCGGAGGTGTGATTTCAAGACTGGAGGGCGTCTCGATTTCCCCTTTCGGGGGGGGGGGCCTGCGCCTCCCCCGCCCCTCCCTCCCTCCCTCTGGCCCGCCCTCTTCCCTTTTCATCCCTTTCGGAGGCTGCCCCTGCCCACCAAAGGGCACGCGCGGAAAGCCCCCAATGCTCAGTTGCTTTGGGAACCTCCTCCAGTCTCCGCACTTAACACATTTCTACGGGACTGGCAATGGACTGCGGTGGCTTAGTGGTTAAGACGTTGAACTTGACGACTGGAAGGTCCGCAGGTTATCGGTTCATGACCCAAGTGCTGCACGACGGAGCGAGCTCCCGTTTGTCCCAACTCCTGCCAATCTAACGTTCGAAAGCAAGAAATTGCAAGTAGATAAATAGGTACCACTTCGCCAGGAAGGTAACAGTTTCGTGTGCTTCGGTACCTAGCCATGCCTGCCACATGACCACGGATACGTCTGCATATGCAGACAGCGCTGGCTCTTTGACTAAAAATGGAGACGAGCACCAGACCCTAGAGTTGGATACGACTGGCTTTCGAGCATGAGCGACCTTTACCTTACGAGGCAGGCAATCAGAAACCGATCCCTTTTTACAGTGAAGTCCGGTCAATTTGGAGGTCCTTACCTCCAAATTAGGTAAGACTTTTAACGGAGCGCTACGCAGAGAGACGCATTCATCCTAATTGGAAAGGGGAAGTGATTCAAAAGGAAGGTTTTTGAAGCGTTGACAAACGGGGCGGAGGGGGGGGGATGGAGATGGAGTGCGGGAGAGTGTAAAATGATCGGATGGTCAAATTTTCATACCTGTTAGAAACAACGGAAAAAGACAAATTGATGCATATATCTTATGGCAGATGTAGCATGGTGCTGTCGGACCTTTGCTGCAAGAGACCAACACACTCGACCTTCTGACATCGCTGATTATCATTAGATCAAAGAGTTCCCCAGGCATCTAGGATTAGAACAGTGAGTGCCCCATCTTACAGAATGTATAAGAGGAGAATGAAGGAAGACTTGACAAAATCCTCCTCTCCCCACAAAACATTATATAGTACTGAAATCCATCCGGGCTACTTTATGCCTTTTTCAGTTGAATTCAAAAGCCAACCAAGAAACATTTTCTAGAGATATTAACATGGAGTGTTGTCTTCACAGTATGTGCACATAGCCTAAAATATTTCAGAACCAGTTATATCCTGTGACTGGAATAGTAGGCTGTGATCTCAGTGATGGTTTATTCCCTGCAATCCTAAGTATATTGACTAGGCAGTAAATGTGTTTTTAAAAAGTACACCTGTATACTTTTGTAGTATTGGTTTCTGTGTGCATTTAGACTGAAAACACAATGCTTCCAGTTGATAAGGGAGATTAGCCATGAAGAACTGATCATCCTACATTCCTGTGTTTTTAGGATTCCACACCCACATCAAAAGACTCTCAAAAGCTATAATTTGATACAGAAATTTAGGGGGTTTTTTCTAGCAAGATTTTTGTTGCTCAACATGTGCTGTATTTTTTTAAATTGGGAGAAATTTTAACTGTGGGACAAGTTTTATGCAGTTGTGAAGCACTGTTGGGGGGGAGCAGGAGGCACTATACAATTAGAATTGGCTTTCAAATCCACTGTGTGCTGTATGCCCAGTGGATTCCTAAGATTTAGAGGCCTCCAGTATTAGCAGAATTAAGGTTGGGGTTAGCGGACTGGTCGCTGGTGTCAGATGTTATCGGCTCATTCATTTCCTGCAAATGAGATCAGCCTTTTAAGTTACGTGCAAGGTAGAGAGCCCTCGCCAGTTCCCAGCTGGTAACTCTCGCAACCCTCCGGAATCTGCCCTTGTCCCTCCCCCAAAACAGAGAGATAAAGCACACAACAAGCAACAACTCCCAGCCAGTGGAAGGGCAGGACTCACGTTCTACTTAAATAAGATTAGACCAAACCTACAGATTTCAATACTTGCTTGCTTGCTCGCTCCCTCCCTCTCCCTCCCACTCACTCACACACACAGAATACAAAAGAAAGTATCAATGAAGCAAAGAAGTATCAACAAGGGAGCCTTCTCAGCGGTGGCCGCCCCTCCCTTTTGCAACCTCTGTCCCTGGATATTTTCAAAAGAGCGTCTAAAAACTGGAATATCGGAGTAAACAAAACAAGAACAAAAAAAGATGATAATGTTGTGGCACCTGTATCTAAACGCAAGTTTTCGTGGATCAAGTCCACTTCATTCGACATAAAAACTGGAGCTATGCAGAAAGGTTTAGGAAGATTTGTCTTCCTCCCCAAGACGGTGTGACTGATTTATCTAAGTTTGACTGTTTGTATTAATTTATAGCCACCACTGGTTGGATTTGTTTTATGTTTTATTGCAATGTCATGTAAACCGCCCAGAGCGATCTGTTTTTACTAGGTGGGTGGTATATAAATAAAATTTCCTTCGATGGCACCATGATTCAACAGCACCATATAAATTGGGCTGGGCTGCCATCTATTCAAGCTACCTGCCACTAATCTTCTCCTCGACCTACTGTGGTCCTAGGGAAAGAAGACCGCAGCTGCTGCCTTGCCTGAGGTGGCAGGGAATATAAACATCCAGAAAGCTTGTTGAATGCCGGGTTCTATTAGGCAGACAGGGCCGCAGTGGCTCAGTGGTTAAGAAGCTCGCCTTGTTAGCTGGAAGGCCGACAAGTGGGCAGTTCTAGACAGTTTGAGCGCCCATCTCTGTCCCAGCTCCTGCCATCCTAGCAGTTTGAAAGCAAGAAATTGCAAGTAGATAAATATTGAAGATGAAGCTAAAGAACTTTGGACATCAAATGAGAAGACAGGATTCGCTTGAGAAAGCCTTGCTGCTGGGAAAGGTGGAGGGCAAAAGAAGAAGGGGGCGGCCAAAAATGAGGACTGAACAACAACAAAATAGGGGCCATTTCGGTGGGAAAAGATTTTGGGGACATGAAAGGAGCCTCATTCAGGTGTCTCCTGAGCGGAGTTTCTCCAGGAAAAATCATTTCAACCCAGATTAATTTCTAACACGACATTATTATTAGGCAGAGACGCGGAGTAGTCTTTTGGGAAAAGAGAGACGGTTCGTTGTGACGCCCGCTCCCTCTCCCGCGCCCCCGCCCGGCTTCTGACAGGAGGGTCCTAATGAAGGCTCCGCTTGGGAACCTGGCCTGTTGCAAAGTTGACCTCCCAGACTCGC
Organism: Furcifer pardalis; assembly: GCA_030440675.1. Classification (NCBI taxonomy): domain Eukaryota; kingdom Metazoa; phylum Chordata; class Lepidosauria; order Squamata; family Chamaeleonidae; genus Furcifer; species Furcifer pardalis. Next base: position 76,062,322 of record CP126890.1, on the reverse strand, counting down.
CGGCGCCCAGCAAAGTCTTACTTCCTTGGGAAGGACTTCCGGGCACCAACGGATTCACCATCGCCTCCTTCTGTACAGTGCCCCAGGAAGAAAAGTCCGGTACATGCTAAATAATAATCATACTAAGACGTTACCTTAACAGTTCTTAGGTCCTTGGTTAGGATTTCAACTGTTAATTTTGTTTCATTCCCGGAGCGTGAATCAAATGGTTGATTTGTATTCAATAATAACAATAATGAGGCACCCTTCAGATAACTCAGCATACTTCACGTTGATATCCCGGGACTGTTTTCCTCTCCCTTTATTAACAGGGCGGCTGCCTTAGCGAACAAGCCGGCAACTGCTTTGGTATACTGTATTATGGTAACGTCGGGATTTCCTGAATGTGTACATATGTAGCCATTTACTCCGGATTGCTTAGTCACAAAATGACAGCAGGATCCATGAATGCAAGGAGCACCGTCAAGCATTTCAGTGGAGACATCTTCGATTATTTTCACAAGTTGCGATGTCTATACATTATTCTGAGAAGTCTTCCACTAGATTTATAAATATTGTACAGAATAAACCACTTTTTCCATCGTTGCGACCCATTCCGTTCTCAAGTTCTTTTGAAATAGCGGGTTTAGTCAGAGCCCGTGTGCTCACGCGTGTGTATGCACGTGAAATTTGTTACTCCTTTTGGAAATCCTGGACTTCATCCTTCCTTGGGAGAAAGACTGTCGTTGCATGTATCAGCTTGTTGTAAAGGAACACTCGTTTTCCTTCAATCAAGTCGCACGGAACTCTCTCTTACTTCTGAGTAGACAAGTACATAAGGATAACGCTTCCCGGTCGTAGCCGAGTTGGTGTTGAAAATTTTCCCCACGATGATTAATAGAGGGGGTCAAATTAAAATATCGCAGGGAAGGCTATTTGCTGACCGCCTGTTTCCCAAACGCCCCCGGCAAATTTTAGAAATTCTGTATGAGGGAAGAGCGAGATTTACCGGCATTTAATCCATACTTCACTCAGAGCTATTTTACAAAAAAGGACCGAGAAGCAGGTGTTCCTTGAAAACCTACTCGTGTTATCTCGGGGTGGGGGTCAGAGGGGCGCAATATTGATGTGAGCAGAAAAAGGAATGCAGAGGCATTTAGCAACAGGGATAACGTGCTGAATTATGTTAAGCCGGAGTACTTCCTTCCTGGCATGCATTCCACACGTTTAAACACGGGCAGCTTCAGTCTCGGTTGGACTCGAATCCCTTCTAAAACGTTAAAAATTATGTGTCAAGTGTGACCACTTTTTTGTTGTTGTCATAGAATGAAACATCTCAGTGTTTCCCGGGGAAGTTTTCATTGTCAAAGGGGGGGGGGGACAGAGCCCTTTATTAGCCAAACATTGACGTTTTACGGTCGAGTCTCTGATGATGGTCATCCCATTCAAAGTCTGTTGAAATAAATGGGAAGTGTTCGAGAGCACGTGGTCGAGAGCACCCCTTGCAGCGAGGGAGCGGCGTCGCATCATCCTAACCGGAAAAATGGCCGCATCCTTCGCTCTGGTTCCGCCTTCGCCTGGTTTCAGGCCGAACTTTAAGGCATGACGTCCCTTTCGCCAACGCGGCACGGTGCCAAGTTCCCCTTCTTAGAGATAACGGACCTACCCAATTCTACCCTTAATCGCCCCCAGCATTAAACCTGGATCCCGCCCGACATCTAAGGGTACGGATGTGAAGGCAAAACATTGAAGCAATATGAGTTCTTCTCTCCTTTTCTAAAGCTGGAGCGAGGTCGACGCGTGGGTCTGCCACAGCACAGAAGACCCTGTAGTACAGCAAAAGTGACCCCTCCCTCCTCCCCTTCTCCAGCCCTTTCGTGGGTCTCTGCACAAGGTAAGACTGCGCTGAAAATCCCACCAAGTTCGCGCAGGAGGGAGACAGGAAAAAGATTTAAGGTCGCAGCTTTACTCGACTTATTCCAAGTCCGAGGGGAGGGGGAGGCGCTTGTGCCTCCCCCGTTAAGATTTGGGAACCTTATTTTTACTGAACGAAGCCCCGTCTACACAGAGGGCGAGTCAGAGTTGATCTGAGTAAATGGGCGACAGCATGAACCCAGACACCCCGTGCTGTCGCCCATTTACTCGGAGCAACTCTGGCTCGCCCTCTGTAGACGGGGCTTCGTTCAGTAAAAATAAGGTTCCCAAAAGGGGGCACAAGAGCCTCCCCTCGGACTCTCCGTCTTTTCGCTTGGCTCAGCTCGCAAAGGCTTGGTAAGCGCCCTGTTGCTCCCGCCACGCGAAGCACATGGGGGTGGGCGGGCGGTAGGCTAATCGCCTCTAGCGGTAGAGAGTGAGCCGTTTTGGAGTGCACTGTGTGGTACGCGAAGGTTGCCATCCTAGAGCTATTTGGAGTGGGAAAGACTGCAGTGGCTTTACTGGCATTCACTTGGCTTTGCCGCCACCGCGCAAACACGCCTCAGAACGGGCTGGGGGAGGGAGAACGGCCCCCCCCCCCAAAAAAAAAATCCAGAAGGATCCAGCGCAATCCTTAGGGAAGTAAACTGTCAAGCGATTCCCATCCTGTATTTACTCTCGCGTAAGCGCGTGTAGGATCGAAAAAGCAAAGTGGACGGCTAGCAGGTCGGGGGGGTGGGTCTTTGCGTTTTATCGGCCAATAAATTCTGAACACAGAGGAGCGGGAAAGAGTGTGACCCTATAAACCAATTTGGAGAGGAATTTAGCACCGGAAGATCCCACCGCCCGCTCTGCCGTGGGAAACTGAAGCCGGTTTCCGCAGCTACCTGCGTTACTCCCCCCAGCAAGCCATTTTTAAAGGGCGGTGCGAGCAGAGAAAAGGCGAGGAGAGATCGTGCTTCGAATTTCCTCCTCTCAAGAACAGGCAAAAACACGACCACCACTTATTTCTGGTCTCAGCATTTCCCTGGCTGCACAACCGCAGAGGAAGTGGGCCTTGCTCGCCTTTCCCTCCAAATGCCACTGCCCCCCCCCCGACCCAAATTGTGTAGGTTGAGAGCATCGAGCGTCAACTAGTTATTCACTTGAAAATTACAGCTATAGCACGAGTGGAGAGGGACATGCTATTCACGGCTGAATTACTTTCAGTGCGCATGCGTCAGTCTCCCCCCTCCCCGCATTAGATTCTGTCCTATCGTTCAGAGAAGGTATCTGTCAACGAGCAAAGAAATAGCTACGTCAGAGTCGCATTCAGGTATTCTACTAGGGAAGCCTGTCATGATAAGCTCCCTCTGCCCTCTTCACCCCTTGTTGTCCTTGCCCACCAAGGTGTCCCAAGGCACTTAAACAAAACTGGCACACATGGCTGACAATATCTGGCCCTTCCGAAGATTCTTTGGCAGAGAACAGCAAAAGACCAAAAGAATTTTTAAAAAGAGATATAAACCAGGCTTTTTTACATTGATCAGGCATGTTATCTTCAACACTGATCTACCTCTGGCAAAAATACTCTTGGCTGCATAGACACATCGCAGTGGAGTTAATGGCTACACCAGAAGTAGAACATGCCACCTACACTGCATTATTGCATGAATAATGTGTTTCTGTATAACAGTATGGCTCATCAAAAAAAACCCCTAGTTTTTGAGGTCCCAATTTATTTGTACTGGCATTTAGCAGTGTATTTTATTTCCTTTTATTACACTGTTGGTATCTTGTTATCAGGTGTGGGATCCTTTCATTTTTCTTCATTAAACCAATTAACCTGGTTTTGATGAAAACAGAAACTAATGGGCCTTACTTATGAGGAAGGTCTTGAGAAATTACTATGCATGGGTATGTTCTTTGCTTGGGAAAACTGCATTTCAGCTAACTGGGAAAGCCTCTACTCTACCCCACCCAACTCCTGTCAATTCCAATCAGGGAAGAAATAAACAAGAGAGCCACAAACTGAGGGCAGGGGGATAAGAAGTACTTACCTGGTTCTGAAGATACTTTCTGGAATGATTTCATAGTCTTCTGAGGCACCTAGAAATCAGAGAGCTGTAGTCACTGCTATGTTAATCGGGCACAGCACTGTATTTAATTATCTCTTCTCCAGTTTAATGGTTCATTAGAAGGCCATAAAAAGCCAACTCTTGACTCTATGAAGTGACCTGTAAACTTTTAACAGGTTGAAACTTACCTAGCTCATCACAAACACAACCAAGCAACCAGGTGGTGTTCTCATCAGGCTAATGCACTGAAGGGAAGAAAACATACTTTTTTTTAAATGAAAGTAGTTGTCCTTTAATTGTTCTCAACTACAAGGTAAGTAGTGGGAACATGATAGCACAATGCATTATTCACCTAATAACTGCAGAAGCAAGTCAGTCTCCTGGTCACCGGAATTATCCTTCATGCAGTCCACAATTATGCAATACTAAATGCATAAAGTTGTTCAGCCAGGATCAGGTCAGGCACAGAGGGCATATCCTGGAGTTCATTCTGGCCAACTGGGAAGCCCATCTATGACACTTTATACTAATTCCCAGCCATCTTCAGTCAAAATCTTATTCATATTGTTACCAGGACCTAGAATGTAGATCAGGTGACATTTCAAAAAGCCACATCTATCAGGCAGAATATTCCTAAATGATAAATATTACATTGTCATTGATCATTTAAACAATTTCAAACCATTGTATGGTATCTTTTGGCATTCTGAAAGGATTTCGCCAATCTCCCTTTCTTTTAATCAGGTAAAAAACTACTACTTAAAAATCATTATGGATTAGATTCATGTTTAGAGTCCATTCACTGATCCAAGCCTATGAAATCAAAATATGTGTTTCAAAGCCTATAGACCTACTTTAATTTCAGTATTAATTAATATTTAACATTTTTTAAATCATTCCAAGGGCTTCTGTTTCTGAATAATAATCTCTTTTATTTTTACAGGTTGAATTTATGGCTCACAAACAAGGTGGTAAGTCAACCTTAATGTTATAAAGTAAGATTTACACAGTTCTTAGCAATTAACTAGACTTGAAAGAACATGTTGGAGACTCCACAGATTCAATGAAATAGTGAGTTTTAGTTTGTTTTCTACGGGCTACAGATACTTCATATCAGAACCTATTTAAACTATAAAATACCTATGGTCAAACAGTATTCCCCTTTTAATAGTACATGAAAAAGATTATTCTTGTAAGGTGCATCCATATGGATTCTTCAGTGTTCGCCTTTAGGGACTTTTTGAAATGGCAGCCCTGTTAGTCTGTGCTTCAAGCATATCAGAGAGTAAACAAAAAGGTAAAAAAAAGGTTGGGGGACTTTAAAGACTAACTGCTATATTTTAATGTTAGCTTTCGTGGATCAAGTCACTTTGCCAGACATAAGAGCGAGATTTCATGGTGTCAGTTTATTAGGATCCTAGGAAAACCTGGACTCTTCTTAGTCAAAGACAATTCATCTTCATTGTGTAAGATTTTCAAAAGAAATATACAGTACTCAGGTTCTGTGCTTTGAATAATTCAAATCAAGTTCCTATTTCTCACAAAACAGCTCAGTTTCATTTTGCATATTAAAGCCTACCTTCCTATACTTTAAAGGAAGTCAAAATGCTAGAAGATGGAAAACTGTAAAATAACAGGCACCTACAGAACTTGGGGGTGGTGGGTAGTGCATTTTGTTTTAAGTGATGGACAAGCTCTCTTAAATTTACCAGCAAAAAATAATTTCTGAGATACTGATTCTACCAAATTCTATTCCAATTTTCATGGCAAGCCCTGTTTCACTAAGCTTTTCATACCTCATGATGTTAAGTAGATCAATAAACTAGCCTAATCCCCAGCATTTACAACTCAATAAGCCTCCAGCAGGCCATTGTGTGTTTCTATTGTTTGTTTAAATATTTTGTGATATTTCATAGGAACTAATGAAATAATGAAATAAAATCTTTATTGCATTATGGGGTACTGTAAGTGAAAGAAGCATACACTTGATCACTTTATCATTACTTCCCTGAAATAATTTCAGGCAATATTTAACAGAAGACTAAAGGAAGAAAAAAGCACTAGATGACCCCCTGCAAATTCAAGAGATTGACAAATTGGAAATAGACTTAGTAGTGACACTTCACTTTTTACTTTTCCTATCTCTAGAACAGTGTTTATTAATCAAACTTTCACTTTGACATTGAACAGTAAACATTCTTTCTGATTGTGTCATTTTTGTCCACTGTTTGAAAATATACCAGCTGATACTACGTGTATTAATTGTGTGTAGTGCTAGAAGTGTCAGATACCACCTAGATACTTTTCCAATGTCAAATGGCAACTATAAAAATGAAATGTCATATTATCTGTTTAAGGACAGATTACAAGCAATAGTACTAAAACTTCTGCATAAGAGAATTTGATCTATACATCAGCCTTGAGAGATTATTTTCAACTTCCATACTAAAGAAACAGGCTTTGCCCATTTTTCATTTTTTTAAAAAATTGAGACAGGTGAGACAAAGAAATAGCACAATTGTAGAAAAATGAAATACAAAGCATTAGGTTTCCAAGAAATACTAAACATTTTTATGTTGAACTTATAGTTAGCTAAATGTTCATTTCTCTTTCTATTTATTTAAAATATTTTATCCCACCTGTCTCCTTCAAAAGATCCAAAGTGACTTACAGAATTAAAGTGACAGCATAAAAGTTAAAAACAATTGATTATTACAGTATTTAAAAAGAATTGAATAAATACTGTAAGAAAAACTCATAGGTAAAAAGGTACAGTACTTATTTTTTCCACTCTTATTCTGAGGAGGAAAAACTTCAATTTATCAATTTAATTGGTACGTCACAATTTATATTACTGCAATTCTCATTTTACAACCTTCAGTAGAACCCTAGAAATTTTTAAAATTTAACATCAGTGCTTTGTCTGCTAAGGAAATTCAACCAGTATATTAAACTATGTGTGTACATGTTTTACTCAGAATCAACAAAACACCACTAATGCTTGAATTACAAAATATTTTTAAAAATGACACCCAGGATATCCTGAAAATAAGATTTGCTGCTTTTGTTTTCCAACGTATGAATTAAACAAACAAAAGAACAGGCCTTATAGTTCTAGAAGTAGTACTGCAGTAAAGGATCTGAAATTTAGTGAAGGATAATTTCGTGAAGGATTGGTATAATTAAGCCAATTGCAGGTGTTAAACATGTTGTTTCTGAGTAGTCAATTTTAAGTCAACATTTTTATGATGTGATCCTAGGGTGTGAGACAATCAGAATTAGCTACTGTTTTAAATTTTACTGTAAACACAAATCTATTGTAAATGAAAGATGAATATTTCTGTAGCATGATTCAGCCAAATCTAAGATCACTGCTTTTAACAGCAGGGAAGTTATGTACATTTTTAACATTTCCATTGGAATTAATTTAACTTCTGTATTGGTTTGACCAGATTATAACCTTAAATTTTCATTGCTCGGATTAGAATGGTTACTGTACATAACCTTATTATACTCCTACTGAATATAATTAAGTTAATATTCCATGCTCTTTCTCTTTTGGTTTCTAACAAAATTGATTACCTCTGCTTCTTGCTAAGCTATAGCATTCATTTAAGTGGTTGAGAGTCAAAGAAATCTACACACAGGCTAGAAATGAGCACCCATTCACTATAAAGTTCAATAACTTAAATGAGTATAATGGCAAAAGTTCCACCTATCTCATCTGTATCAGTAGTAATGGAAATGGAAATGTTGTTTTTAAAAGCAGTGTTAATATTCAATCATATTACAAAATTTGCTCTATATAACTATCCATTCTACCCAGTACAGATCCAAGTTATATTTACTTAATGAAATGTTAAAACTGAATTAAATGTATTGATGTAAAAGCCAGTTAGATTATTAGTACATTTTTACTTTAACATGACAAAAACTATTTCTATTATTTCAGTGTTCACAAGCTCATCTAAATATTAATATAAACATATTAATGTTAATAAATGTATTAAATGTTTATATACAAAAACGTGCATTTATATTTTTATACTGTAGTTTTTTAAAGCACTGAATTCCCTGGTACTGTAACTTTAGAACAGTGTAGATTATACACTGCATCAACTTTTCATTTGATTTTACTAAAATAAAAATAAACTATGGATTTTAAAAAAAACAGCATATTTTCACCAATGAGAAAATTAGGTATAACAAAAGAAGCATACAGTATAGCCTTTAATTACTGGTAAATATCCAGTTCTAAACTGATTAATACACACTAACACTTTTTATGAACTTATGGGGAAAAAAACCAATTTCTTGTTATATTTGCTATGTATGAAAATATTTTTTAAAATAATCCAATCATAGTATTAGTCCAGTTAATGTTATATATAATTTTTAAAATATGTATTACAGATTAGCTTTACAGTTTACCTCAAAACCGTGTTGCCTTCTGAAATACTGTATGCCTACTTTTGAGCAGCCCCACTTAATACAATATAAGTTATTTGAGTAAACCAATTTAGAATATAAACCTGTATTTTGTTAGGTAATAATTAGTAGTATATTCAGTATGTTACATATAACATTAGAAAGTGGAACTACTATATTAACTTACATTAGTATTCAACAACCAGAAATAGTAGTAAGAGTTCTTAGGAACTTAATTTATAAGATTTGTGATATCTTAGTATTTCTGTTATTATATGTATTAATGTTTCAGTAAAAATAAATAGACATACAACATCCACATGCTGATTAATATGTGTATCTTTCAGTCTACAGGTGTTAATGTGTCTAAATTTAAAAAATAGTGTATTAATACAAAATTTAATTGTTTCAATTTAACTGTAAAAGTCAGAAGGGGCAATTAGGTATTATTTTACATTAAATTAGGTTATTTTGTATCTTGCAAAGAACTAAGATACAAATTTAGAAAAACAAATTACAGATATTAAAATTGAAATTTTCTCTTCAAAAATTCCAGTAAAAGTATAATTACATTCTGAGTTTCCTCTGCTCAACAAGTAGTGGTCATTTTACATAAGATATTGTTGTTATGAAGTTTTATAAAATTGTTTTTCAATTGTTAAAGAAAAAGCAAACATCCGAAAATCAAAGGTGACTATTGTGCCATTATTAGGAAGTAACTCAAGACACACTATGTGGCATATTATAGTTCAACAATTTCAACATAGTTTTGGATGCACTTAGGGAAAATCTCTAGTTTGTGGCACTAACAGATTTGTTGAGGTTTGTTTTTGTGAATTTAAGCCTATGTCAAATTCAGAAAGGTTTAATTTGGAAGGGATGGTCAAGTCAATCCTACAATAATTCCCATTAGCTTCTCTTTCCTTTCACCATAATCGATTTTAAGGACTAAATTTTTAGAGTTCAGTTGAATGCATGTTTATATAACCTGGGAATATTGTGACAACAAATGTGTTATAATGCAGAAATCTAATGTGTAGAAATATATATGTATAGGTAAAATCATTGAGATGAACATTCAGAAATTGGGTATCATTAAAGTAGAAATACTCTTGATAGGAATATTGCTGCAAGATGGTCTGTAAATGGCGGGCTGAGGAAGATGGTGGAGGAAAGGGGTGCCTGGAGGGCAATGGTCCATGAGGTCGCAAAGGGTCAGAATCAACTGTGTGACTGAACAACAACAACAAACTGTAGTGGTAAATATCTGTTGATAGAAGAGTAACACAGCCTGTATTTCTCAGTTAAGACAGGAATTATAGATCTTTTTCTGTACAGTTAAGCTTTTGTTCCAAGTATGGGATGCTTGAAGATGAGCTAGCTATGTAACTTTTGTCTTGTTTGCCACCTTTGGCTTTTAATTTGGAATCTTCAGTATAAATTCAGTCTATTTTTAGAAACAAAATGTCAAGGAGTCTTGTGAGAAGTATTTATAATTTAAAAACCCGAAAAGAGTAACAGCAGCAGTAGCAGTAGTAGTAATTTTGTGTCAGAAATAATATATTTAGCATGGTGTTGTTTTAGAAAAAAAGGAAAAACATCATTATGCTACTCTGCTTCTAAGTGATTTCCCCCTGCAAAAATACAGTTTTCAGTTTGAACCACTTCACAACTTTAAGCAACTTTATTGTTCTTTCATACACAATTTTGCTGAATCATTTATGTAGACCTCACTCAACAGATTTCTCTGGCCAGTAAGGAGAAGTTTTGGTTATAGCCTTTCATATTGTCAGCATATAAAACTAATTTACACATAAAAAATCTATTTAGGTTGATGGAATGTTAACAACTGAGGTGTGGACATTTGTGTAATAAGCAAATATACCCATATGGACAGGGTTGCAAAACAGCATTCTGTAACTAGGAGCAAGAACTAATACAGCAGGCAAACAGATATGCCTTTTGCCAAAGCAGCCTTGTGCAATAAGTAGCACATGTTGAAAGAATGAGAATACAATAAACGACACAGTGGCTTACTCTAGTAGCTCCTGCATTTTAGAACCTGAGGGTGTTTTCAATTAGATTTAATAATGATCAAGATGGCTGTCTTGTTTCAGCACTTCGGTCAGCAACATCATACAGCATCATGTCTTAGGAGTGGCTATTTTTGGAAACTATAACTGGCTTTATGAATTTGGTGATACAAAACAGAAGCTTTAACGTTAAACATATTAGGAAGACATGCAATAAATTTTCTGCTTAATGAATTATGAGACAGGGCTGACAGTTGCAGAAACCCCCTTCTAAGTAATAAATATTACAGTAATATTATCAGGATGGGTAACAAGCAATAAAATCCTCTCTATCCATCTAAGACATCAAATCACCATATTTGCTGGCATATAAGACCCACTTCCCCATCCCCTTAAAATACACTGGAAAAATGGAGTGCGTCTTGTACTGTATATAGGATGTATAGTGGGCTATTTTAGTAATAACTGGGTGTGTCTTACACTCCGATGTGTCTTATACACTGGCAAATATGGTACATAGTCACTTTAAAATGTATTTTATAAGTAAGGTACATGAAAAATGATTCCATGAGAAACATGAAAAAATATATAATTAGCATTTAAAGGTTTATTTCAATAAAAAGGTAGTGTGTCCGAAGGATGTTAAACGTAAGGATATTATTGTAATAGGAATACATAGCAGCAGTTTCAATACAGACAGAGGCTATTGTCCTTTTATCCCATACAATACACATAAACCAGCTTTTAAAATTTCAGCCTTTGTATGAAATTATTTAACTTTTCTTTTTTTGCCTATACAGTACTGTACTTCATAACCATATCAAGGGCTTAATTTCTTAAAATCATGTTTTTCAATAAGAGTATGACCACAATTTGTAAAACCTTCTTTCTGTTCAGTACATTCTTTCAGACAAGAATTATGACAGCTGAGTATTTTTATGCCAGCATTGTAAAATTGTAACAATGCTTTTACTGTTTTTGAAAATCATGAATTTAACTCATATTATCTGCACATTGTGTTGTTTATCAAGTCATTTTAGTTAACATTAAAATAAATAATTTATCTGGAAAAAGTTATCACTTAACTTCAAAAATTGCTATAAATATAAAATAAGTATATCCTACTATTGTATTATCATACACTATCATTGCTACCTTTCAGCACCCAACTGGTTTGCCTGATGCATATAAAGAATGTGTGATATTTGTCTAATTAAGTGGAATTCAAAACTCTTTAGTGAGATATACATGTCTGTAGTAAAATATTTCTGATAACAGCCATTTTATATTGGTTTATATATACAGTATATCTATATTGAAAAGGGAACTTGTTTTCTAAAATTAGATCACAGATTCTAAAGGTGTTTATTAAGCTGTCTTTATTTCAAGAGGAAAAGTTGGACCACACACTGAAGACAAATATGTATGTACACCAATTACGTTTTAAAATTAATATTTATCTTCTTAGGACACAGAATCTATATTATGGCCCAATTCATGCAATGACAGCAGTCTTTAGAGATGCTGGCTAACTCACCTTAAGCAGATCATTCACTTTTAATTCTTGCTTCAATACATTGGAGATGTTTATACAAGATAGATTTTCCTTATACACTATACAGATTCAAAGGCTAGAAAAGTTTCAAAAATAGTCTCTAAAGAATATGGCAAATGAGAGCCAGCCTACTCAAGTGCTGCAATGTTCACTAATGTAGATTTAAATCATCACCACAGGGAAATAACTTCCCTGGCTAAAGCAAGCAACACACAATTCCACTGTGTTACCATGCATTCTGATTTATGCTTATCAAGTACTTCTACCTGGATGTTTTTTTTTACCAATACCTGTACTAGAAAGTAGGCAACAGAGTGTATGTGTGTGTACATATACTGTACAGTATATATAGCAGTACTTTTTTATTTCTTCTTTCCATACATGCCATTAATATATCCCAATCTTACAAGGAACTAAGAATGATCAGGACAGCATTGCAGCAAACCTACACAGCAACCGTGGACAATAAAACACGGGGAGGGTGTGTGTGTGGAGAGCAAAGACACAGTGTAGGAACTCGGGATTTCATTTTCTGTGGCATGAAAGAGTTCAAGATGGCGGCCTATTACTTACATTTGAGAATCCCACAGACAGGGAGGACCCCCGATTTATACAAAAGATCAGTCAACCCTCCCCCCCCCCATCTCCCTTCCACACCTCCCCAGCGGAAGGACGCATTTAGAAAGCAACCAAACAGCCAGGATCGTGATCATGCGCCAAGCGTGGAGCGTCCCAACCACCCGCCCTCGGTTCTTGCGCGGCAGTCGGCGCCAAGGCTCACGCCCTGCTTCGGGCAAACAATGCAGTTTCCATCCTCCTTGGGAGACGGTCTCCAGCTCCGGCCACGCGTCCTCCAGTGTCCTGCGCGGCGTCCTTTCCTTCCGCACTCCACCCCACCGGCCGCCCCCCACACACCCCAGAAGCACCTCGGTGGCTTTTTGCCCATACAAAGAGCCTCCGCGCAGCACGGCGGGGGAGGGGCGGGGGAGGCACCTAACGCCCCCTGGCGTCCAATGGCCGAACCTTTTGCCTGCGGGCTTCCCCCAAGCAGCCTTGCCTCCCTCCCTGCCTCCCTCCCCAAGCCCGTTCCGCCCCCGCGGTCTCCTTCCAAGGAAGCCACGCTCGAGCGCGGGACTCTCCGGGCTGGAGGCGAAGCCGCGGGGCGCCCCTGAGAGGGATGCCCGGTGGGAAGGGAAGAAGGGGTGAACCCGGAAGCACACCGGCGCCTCCCTGAAGCATCCCCGGGGAGGGCGGGGGGCCAACACAATGCCGGCCCCACAACTTTCCCCTCTCACGAAAAACAATACGCACCACGACATTAAAAACTGCCCAAAAAGCCCTCCCCCACCACACACACACGACGCCCCCCCCCCGCCGCCTCACGAGCCTTCCTTCTTCATCTCCGCTCGCCCTTTTCCCCCTGTCTCAGCTTCCTCGCCCCCCCCTCTCTTCCTCGCTCGGGTTTCCTGACGGGAAAGGTTGGCACAGGCAGGCTTACCTCCCGCGCGCCATGGTGGCTCGGCGGAGACGGGCTGGGCTTAGGCGGCTTCAGCGCGCGAGACGGGGCGAGGCGGCAAAAAGGGGAGGGGAAAGGATATAGGGCAGGTCTACAGAGGAGCAAGCAAGCCCGCGGCCGGGCCGGCAAGCCGCCGGGCGGGAGGCCGTCTGCCCGTCCGTGTGGGGCGGAGGGGGAGATGGAGGCGAAGACGCGCCGTTGGCTAGTTAAGCCTGGCTGAAGCGAAGGCGAGAGGAAGCGCCGCGGCGGCCACGGCTTATCTTTGCCCACACCTGCTTAAGCCCGCCCGCCCGCCCGCTCCGCCCCGTGGGCTGCGCCGGGGAAGCGCGCCGCACAAGCCGTTCCGAGGTCTCCCCCCCCCCCGGCTCCTCGCCGGGGATTCTCCGCGCATTCTCTCCCCCCCCCTAGTCCCACCCCTCATTTCTCTCCTTTCCCTGCTCACGCCCCATCTCCATCCCCACGACTACCATTGCCATCGCCACCACACGCCCCCCCCCGCATTCTCGCAACCACGCCTCCAACGGGGGGGGGCTACTCTGCTGATTCTCCCCCCCCCCTCCTTAGCCTTCTGGCTGGCTGGGGTGCTTTTGGGTGATCTTTGGGTCGCAAGTCTGTCAGGCGGGCAACGTCGGCTCATCTCGCGTCCACCGCCCAAATCCCGGGTTCTTCTTTCGTGTCCGGATCAAAATGAAGCCACTTTCTTGGCTTTGTCATTGGCAAAACTTAAGTCCTCATGGGGGGGGGGGGATGTTTCTGGCAGTCATTGACAGACCAGTAAACGAGCTGGGTTTTGCATTTCTCCACATTCACACAAAGTGTTGTTGTCCACCAGCAGCCCCCACTTGAGCATGTTGGTCTTGCATTTAGGGACTCCAACCCTCAGCCTATTCAGGGTTCTCCAAGTCAGTGTTCCCCAACCTTTGGGTTTTTGGACTTCAATTCCCAGAAGCCTAAGTCAATTCCCCAAAGCACCGATCAGTCAATGTACTGACTTCTTGTTCAGTCCCACAGTGGATTCCGGCTTCTGGGAATTGAAGTCCCAAACCCAAAGGTTGCGAACCCTGCTCCAAGTGATGTAGGGGAGGCTCAGCTAAATCCTCCTTTAATGATGTTCCTTGTCCAGTGAGCTTCTTCCTCCATCGTTCAAGATGGTTTTGACTAAAGGAAATTCTTGGTGCAACTGTTCCATGGAAATGGATTCAAGGGGAAGGCAGTAAGCAGTATACTCCTAAGTTAATTTTTTTGAAATGGTAGCCATGTTGGTCTGTGTTTTAAGCAACATTGTAGCACTTTAAAGACTAACTGCTGCATTTTAATTTTAGCTTTCTTGGATCAAGTCCACTTCCTCAGACATAAGAGTAACTTCTCGAGGCATCAGTGTATACACATAAGGTACAGAATGGTTGGTAGTATAACAGATAGGTACTGTATACAAATCAATGTGGCATTTAGCAACTGGTAATAGCAGAAGATCTCTGGTTGTTATTCAGATTAGCTGTGAAATTTCAGTCTGTTGAATTGCAAATGGATAGTAGATGAATGCAACACAAACAAATTTGCCAGTGATCCCATCTTTCAGCCCTAGCATCCACTGGCAACAGTGAGAGTGGCCCAGGCCAAGCATCAAGTTCTTCCCTTTTACTGAGAGGCAGCCTGAGGTTGTGCATGAGAACTCTACTAAAGTAGGTTCTGTGAAGGCGGTATATGCTATAACAACATATAACATAGAGTATACTCAAAGTGACCCAGTATGAGAAATATTAAGACATCTACTGTAATTGAATGTTCCCAGGGAACCTCCATATGCACACTTAATTGGGAACAAGCAGCACTGAATCTAAACAGGTTATCCTGATATGGTAATAGAGTAGACCCTACAGCCAGTAATTCAATGCCAGTCATCAGGTGGCAGTTAACTAACCTGGCAATCCTGAGGACTAGTGGTCTTGGGTGGTGAAATCCCACTTGAATCCATCTTGATGAAGGGCAGCAGCTTCATCAATAGTGGCCTAGGGCTGAGAAGGACTTTGTGTGCCAAAAGGGCTCAGGATCAGAAAGTGATTTGTGAAACTGGGTCAGTGGTATGTGTGTCATGCTGCAATGTGGAAGGCAAATGGAAGGCCACTGAATTGTATTGCTCCCAGGACAATCTTCATGGCTGATCACATGACAATAGCCGATATTTAGAATCAGATACGGCACTAGAAGAAGAAGAAGAAGAAGAAGAAGAAGAAGAAGAAGAAGAAGAAGAAGAAGAAGAAGAAGAAGAAGAAGAAGAAGAAGAAGAAGAAGAAGAAGAAGAAGAAGAAGAAGAAGAAGAAGAAGAAGAAGAAGAAGAAGAAGAAGAAGAAGAAGAAGAAGAAGAAGAAGAAGAAGAAGAAGAAGAAGAAGAATGCAGACAAGGGTGATTGGCACTTCTCTGACTATAGGATGACAGGTTTAGTGCCTTAACCAGGCATTTATGATCATAACTGGAGGTATTTTGTCCCATCCTTACATCAATAGCCTATGAAATACCAACCTTAAGATATTTTCACTTAAACAGTACAGTAGTTACATTTAAACCTAGGTGGTCTTAATTCCTGGAGATAGAAGGAGATTCATAGCAGCCATTTATATTCAGTGAGCTGGAGCTCTAGACAGGGAGAATCTATAAAATGTTTTTTCTTCTTCAGTGATTTCAGACACCAATGGCTCAAGTAGACTTTCAGAGAGTTTTTAAAAAGACAAAAAATGTTGTGGCACGTTAAAGACTAACTCTTGTATTTTAATGTTAGCTTTTGTGGCTCAAGTCCATTTTGTCAGAGCTAACATTTAAATACAGGAGTTAGTCTTTAAGGTACCACAATGGGTTATTTTTGGTCTTTTTCTTTAATTCTCTGATATGCTTGCAAGTAGACTCTGTGAATGATGTAGGCAGAAGATGACTGAATTTGTATAGTAAATGTTAGGCATAACTCTTTTAGTCTAAAACATTGCATTAATTTTTTTGTTCTGTTGTCATAGTGATATCATGATGAATCAACACAGAAGCAGTCATTGAGTGGGATACGTTGTTAACAGTAGCAGTTAGGAAAGGCTAAAAGCATTGCGGAAAAAGTTTGAATTGTGTAAAGACTTTATATTAGGAGTTAAAAAGGAGAGGTGAACTTTCCCTCTTTTTTGTTTCTTTGGTTTAGCTAGCATGTGTAATAGGTAAAAGTTGCCCTTGCTTGAAAGTCAGTCATATCTGACTCTAGGGTGCATCTGCAGACATTTCCATGGTCATGTGGCAGCACTGGAGTGCATGGAACACTGTTAACTTCCCACCGAAGTGGTACCCATTTATCTACTTGCAATTTCTTGCTTTCAAACAGCTAGGCTGACAGGAGCTGGAACACTCCGTTGTGCAGCACTCAGGTCTTGAACTGCTGACCTACCATGCTCAGTGTCTTAACCATTAAGTTACCACAGTACCCTAGCATGTGCAATACCTAAGTTCTATTTCGTGTGCGAGGGTCCCCTCTCCTGGTTTTTGTTTATTTCTTGGGGGTGGAGGTTGGCGGAGTGGGAGAGGATGTAACAGAATTTTTGAAAGGCTTTTTGACCTTAAGTAATTCATCAGGAGATTCTTTGTACCTACAAGTATAAAGCTTTTATCCTCAGCCAGCTTACATGAACAGCTGATGAAGGAGCTTATTTAGCATCTTGTTTTCTGCTACCCCCTACCCCCAATTCCTTCATCTTTCAAAGGAGAATGAAGGCTGTTCACTAATAGATAGGAGGCAAACTTGTAGCTTTAGTCCCTTAATACTAGCATAATTAGTAAAGTAGTCTCTATTTGAAAAATACTACACTTCCCATTTTAAGGAAATAAAAAAGTCAATGTTCATTAGAAAAGTACATTGAGATAGGAAAGAAAATAGGAATCCTAGATCAGCTAAGATGGAGATACAGGGTTGCCGCTCACCTTTCAAAAACAGAGACACGATTTCGCTACCATCTTCTAGAAAGGAAAAGAAAGAAACATGAGAAGGAAGGAAGTGATGCAAGCAACTCTAAGACTGCTGCTAAGCATGAAGGAAGGTCAACATAGGTTAAAGCAGGTAAAGGAAACCTGAGGAGATTCTCCTCTCTCTGTGTCTTCCTCCCCAAACAAAGGCCTGCAGATCCTTCAATGAAATCTAAATGACACAAACCCTCAATGCAGTGTCATTTCTTCTCTTCAGTGTCAAAGATATAGGTTGTCCTCTCTCTGATGCCTAAAATACACCAGTGGGGGTATAGAGAACTGAAACCTTATATTCATATCATTTTAGACTTTGATAAGGAGAAATTAGAGTAATTCCACAACAGGAGAATGGGCAGCATTTTCAGCCTTATAGAAGGCTTGCTTATGAAGAGATGCTCATCAACCCATCTAAAAGTAGAGAACTGTACGTCAAAAGTATCTCTTGGGCCACCTTTCACACTTCCTGAGATAGAAAGATATTTTAAATGTTTATTTGTTTAATTAATTAATTTGTATCCTGCCAATAATTAGTGTTTGGCATTATTCTAGGTGGCTCACAATAAATGCAGAAAAACATCAGACAATATAATCATAAGTAAAATGGTAACCAACCAGTCAAATAAAATAATACCAAAAAAACCCCACCCAACCCTATGAACCAAAAAGAAACCTCAATCCCACCAGTAGTAATGACAGTAAATCACAATTATTAATTCCCAAAAATTAATTAATTCAACATTTCATAGTACCTAACCAGTATTAAACTATTAAATTTAACTGTATGACCTTGAACAAAAAATGTTTTCAACATTTTCTGGAAAACCAACAAAGTATCTAATGAAAGATACCTTTTTGCTTCTAAGGAATAAGATCACCATTCAATTTTTTTGCAACTAGTATAATGCAGAGGTGGCAAAGCAAGGCTTTAAATAGAACTTGGAAAATTATAATTTTTACAAGATCACTAAGGAATAGTGGACATATCACTTTTTCAAACTATTATTTTAACTGAAAAGATCAAGCAGGTATTTGCTCTATTGATGGGATAGTGCTATGGAAGATTTTGAGAATTTTGGAAAAATACACAATCCACATACAGTACTGTGTACAGTAAAAACCTCGCATAAAGAGCACCTCACTTAGAGACTAACTTGCTTAAAGAGCAGAATTTTCTCTGAATGGTCACCTCGCTTAACAACTAAAACCAACCAAAAACTCAGTTAAGCAACTAAATCAGGGTTTGCAATCCCTCCCTTCCAGAAGTCACAATTGGTCACTTACAATGGTGTTTTGCTTAAAGAGCAAACTTGCTTAAAGAGCAATCCCGTAGAACACATTATGCTCTTTAAGCGAGGTACCACTGTATTAGTATTCATCTTTCACATCTGTGTTAAGAAGTTATCTATTAGAATTCCTTTCTAGAGGGATTATTGAGGATAAGCTATAGAGCTCCTTCATTAAGATCAAATGGCAAGGAAGAACTGTGCTTTAATGGGGAGATTGAGCTTAATACTATAGTTAGTTTAATTATTATATAACAAAGATAATCTTTCTGCACATGTTTATCTAAATTTATTTTTGTCTGTATATATTTTAATCTTGTAAAATCTTGAACCGATGTTCTGGGGGAAAAGGTGGTTTATGCATCTGAAAAAGAATAAGTATATGAATGCTGCAGGGATCTGGAATTGTTTTTAAAGTACTGCATGGTTGTTGCAGATCTTAAATACCAACAAGGGCATTTTGTTTCATTTTAAAAACTGGGCTAATGGAATGGTAGATTTGTATACTAATAATTTCATGTCAGAAATTATTCGGGGTTGAAAGATTTTTGTGGAAAAAACTGCTCAGAGAATTCTCAAATGAGGCTCCTTTCATGTCCCCAAGAGCTGGGACAGAGAAAGATGCTCAATCCGTCATGCAGTACCTGGGTTTTGAACTGTCAATTTGCCAGCCTTCCAGCTAACAAGGTGGGCTTCTTAACTTCTGAGCCACCACAGACCCTGTATAATAATTATAATAATAATAGAGAGTTGGCTAGAGATGATCTGTTGATCAAGTCAGAAATTTGAGGATGACTTCAGGTGACATCTTCGTGGAAGAGGGACTTTAAGGGAGATTGGAAGCAATCCAGAGTGAATAGTTAGAGCCATCCAGAGAAATGGTCAATTGTTATAAAAAAGTGTGATTCTCAAAGAAGGAGGAGGTCTTTCATCCATGCTCCTTGAGGGAGATGGATGAACTCCTAAGATTGCTGTTCTATGGATGAACAGGACAGGGACATCTTTCTATCTTCTTAAGAATGTAAGGGGCTTGCAGGAGAATAAGGGTTGATGATAGGAGATAGATTTTGATATGCTTCATGTATATTTGCTGTGTAATTTCTACCTGTTGTTTTGTAGAAAATTTGCAAACTTTCACCCACATTTTACCTACTTTTTCATTAGCATTTCACCCAAATGTTAAACTGAGCATAGTTAATACCTATGGCTTATGTCACATATCAGAGAACTTACCAGTAAGAGAAGAGAGAACAAGCCACTAGGCTTGGGTAACTTTGTATATTTTCTTTTGTACATCACAGTGATGGTGAACCTTGGCACTCCAGGTGTTCTGGAACTTCAATTCCCAGAAGCCCTGATCAGCAGGCATGCTGACTTGGGCTTCTGGTAATTGAAGTCCAAGAACACATGGAGAGCCAAGGTTCACTATCGCTGGTATATCATATGTCTTAGGTCCAGGGTAGGGGACAGATCCCACAAATAGTTCTAATCAAGGTCCACCATTTCAAAGTCAATATTGGCAAGCAGCTTAACAAGTGATTCACTTTTGGATATTGGCAAATTAATCACTTTCCCTGCTTGGCAGAGGAGATGGGAAGCAGCCCTTTTTTTCCTGTTTAAGATTATTACTGATTTGATATTATCATTTATTAATTTTAAAAAATAAAATAATAAATTAAATTTCTTTGCCTCATCAGTATTGGTAAATTGACACCGGTGCAATCTAGGTGTTCATACATTAAGAAAATGTTTTTATCTGGAATAATTCTTAATTATTTCAAATAAACAGTAGCCTCTAACATGGATGGATCTGGAGTGGGTTGGTCTGCATTAGGGATGGTTTTGAACTTTCTAACAAAAAATCACATAATCCACATTTTAAAGAGCTCTCCCAACCATTCCAGTTGGGGGCTACAGAGCAGGCTAAACTCCCATGATGTAACCATCCTCTCAATTGCTGTTTGTAATTCTTTGCTCTGCCAATGTGCATTCTCCTTAAACATAGTAAAAATCAAATTGGGATGGAATTGGCTATAGGAAATTTTAATAGTTTAAGCCATAATAGCAATCATATGTATTTAGCAATACATTTATAAAGTATGGAATAATAGTGATGACATTTTGTCTTTACACGAATGTTTGATAAGGAAAATAAAGAAACTACTGTACAGTATCTAACATTATAAACATTTTTTGAAAATGATAACAGATATTTAGAGTAAGCTTGTTGGATACGTGCTTTCTCTATGCTGACAATCCTGCAATTGCCACACAGTGCACAACCTTTGAGGTTGCTAAGAAAAAACTGACTGAGGCTTTGAACTTAATGACTATATATTATAGGGATAACAAACTGAAGCCAAACTGTCTAAAAACCTCAACTCTGTGCTTTTCATCTGAAAAACCATGAAGCATCAAGAAAACCTTGCAAAGAATACACAGGTACCTGGGCTTTGTCCAAGAAGACTGTACTACTTGTAGGAGAGACAGGTAGCTTATGTTGGCAAGAGGAAATGCTGTTGATGTGGCTGGATATTGAGCGGATATAATCTAATTCTTGTTTGTCTTAGGTATGTTAATTTTAGCTTTGTATGTTATTATATGCTTGTTATTATATCTGACATGAATAAAAAAGAAAGCTATGCTTTTCTTCCTCTACTGTTTGGTCAACTTGTAGGAGTCTTCTGCCAGCTCTTGGTAAGCACAAATGATCTACTGTACTTCACTTTTTGGGTGGAGGGCATGATGTATAGTCATTAGCCTCATGTTTCTTGGTCTAGGTTGTCTAATTCCATTTGGGTCCAAACAATTATTCCAGCTGAATATTGTATAACAGGCATTGCCCAGGTATTAATTGCCTTTATGATACTGTATTGCCTTGACTCAGTTTTGACCTCAAGGTTTTCAAGACCCACTTTATGTATTTTGTAGTAGTTCTTTTAATTTGATTGTGAAGCAGGCCAGAACTTTCTATAACTCCCAAGTACTTGTATCTCTCTCCAGATGTTAATGCTTTGATACATTCTTCATCTAACTCAAATTCATCACCTTTGACAATTTTGCTTGCCTTAACAGTAATTATTGCACACTTGTCAATTCTAAATTGCATTCCGATGTCCACAGTTTGTTCTATATAGTCAGCGGTGCTATTGATAACACAAATAGCAAAGGTGATAGTGAGTCACATTGAAAAATTCCACGCTTAATTTCAACTTCACCAAATTCTTCTCCACAGGCAACTAACTTTACTTGCCATAACTCCCGCCCTCCTCTGGGCCCCGTCATCTGCCTGGAGAGAACTGCTGCCACCGGGAATGTTTTGTAGGATTTTACTTATAATCATTGCAGGATTCAGTAAATGTGGTTTTGTTTTTGCTGTTTGTTTTTCTTTGTAATTTTTTTGTAACATTTTATGGTGATATTAATATATTTCTGATACTGTGATGATTGTGATTATGATAATGTGAAATTTGTGACTGTTATGTTATTTTTTATACTTTGTAAGTCGCCTAGAGTCAGGTTCGCCTGAGCAGGGTGGGGTATAAATCTGAAATGAAATGAAAATGAAAATGAAATTTTATACTTTGCAATTTTTGAGGTTGTTTGTTAAGGAAGTCCAACTTCTGTAAGTGTTTTTGGTGTTTAACTAGAAGTATAATATCCAGTTTATTCAAATCGACTGTTTTATTGTTGGTAATTTGTTTGTATTAGTATGGTATGACAGTTTCATTTTCTAAAATGGGGATGTCTAGAATATATGGTAAGTACAGAAAACTGAATAATCCATAATATTTAGCCAACTTTTGACAGATATTGTTGTTTTCATCATACTTTCTTAAAACTATTTACTATATTAACTTTTATAACCTGGCTGAACTAGAATAAATGACTCACCTTGGGGAACTTCCTGCTCAGAAATGACTACATTGTTGCTTGGCAAGAAGAATGCATTTCAGAGTACAGTACTCAGTAATTAAAATGGGAAGTGATTATTTGAGGGGGGAGAGACAGAAGGTGCATTCTTAGAAGTCTGTGGGTGGTTCTCTACTTCTGGTCAATAAATTAGCTTTGCTTTCATCTGAGTCATCTGCTACAGTCATTTTTGTCAGCCATTTTAACTCAGCATTTCCAGAGGAGTTTGCCAGGGAAAACTGATGAGATTTAGAGTTCTTTCTTTGTGTCCATCATGGCTGTGACATGCATTTTTAAAAATTTCATTTCTTCAGAAAAACCTTTATGTAAACCTAAACAAATGAATGAAGATGATATTGCAAACCGTAATGCTGGAGAAAAAAGAAACAAGTTCAGCTCCTACTTTCTTTCTTCAGAAATATAATGGATTGATATACACGACAGAAAGACTTCTACCTATATGTAGATAATGTAATTGATAGGCTACAATATAAAATATTTTAAAATTCCATATAAAGTTAATACAATAATACCTCGGCTAACGTTTACCTCGGATAACGCTAAAATCGTATAACGTTAAGTAATATGGGGAGAATTGGATCGAATAACGTTAAGGTTCTATGGGATGGATTGGATAACAATCGCTAAAGTCTGTGCGGTTACAATGTATCTTTATGGAGCTTTAACGTTATCCGATCTATCCCATAGGATTTTAGCATGGATCGGATAACACTAAAAATCAGATAACACCAAGACTTGTAGAACCAAGTTTTAGCGTTATCCGAGATTTTACTGTAACTTAATGCCATAGGATACATATTTATTCAGATATTAGCCACACACTCTCAGTGTATGTCTGTACATGTTTGAAGCCTTACAGCAGGGGTTCCCAACCTTTTCAAGCCGGGGGCTGGGTCACGCTCTCTCAGTCAGGGGTGGCCATTTTGTTTCTCAAACGCCCATGGAGGGTTGGGGGCACATGAAATGGTGGCACAGGTCAGATCTGCCATGCAGGCCTTAGGTTGGCAACCCCTGTCTTACAGTCTTAAATTAGAACTTCATACAAGTTCTCAATTAACTGCATGATCCAACACAAGTTTGTTCAAAGTGCTCTGTTTTGTCCTGAGGAAAAGATTGTGATGTTGCAGCATTAAAAAAATACTATATCTTTAAGAACATTAACTTCCCTTTTCCTTAGTTGGTTATTTCTCAACTATATATTGAGAAAAGACTAAAGTGGCTGGGTGTATTAGATGTAAAAGGAAAAAGGTAATGAAACTGAAGTTCTACCTGTGTCTATTCGGTAATGTTTCCTACAGAATTCAGTGGGAGTTATTAAGTCAGCATCTCAAAAATTCCATTCTCAAATAAAGAGAGTTGTTAGGAGTCCGTATTTGTTGTACTAAATCTAGAGTCTGTTTATCCACAGAATCCTACATGCAGAGATTGGGAAACTACTTTAAGTCTTGAGGATTGGAAAATATCAGTATATGTTCCAATCCCAAAAAAGGGTAATGCCAAAGAACATTCAAATCATTGCAGTGGCGTAGCGCGGGGGGCAGGAGGGCAGATGTCCCGGGCAGCACTTTTCAGGGGGCGGCAAAATGTCCCCACGGCTTTGGCCTCCCTCTGCCTGGGCTTAGAGAGCAGGACTTCCCAGGCAGAAGGCGGCCCTTTTGCTGCACGCACGTGCGTGGGGCGCTCATCAGGGGTAGGTGGCAGAGGAGGCAGAGCAAGGGCAGCCATGGCCAGGCTGCCCCCTCTTTGCCTCCCGCCGGCCATGGCTGCCCTTGATCTGCCTCCTCTGCCACCTACCCCTGATGAGCGCCCCACGCACGTGCGCGCTGCTCACCTCCGCCTGCCCACCCACCCACCCAGCTAGCTGTCAGGGGCTCTCCCTGCCCTACCGGTGCAGCGAGCCAGGCAATGGGGGGGGGGAGGCGGCTTTGCCTGAGCCTAGCTTGGGAACGCAGGCAGGCAGGCAGGTAGGCAGACCTGGCTTGGGGGATGCTACATTGAGGGCCACCCTGGGCACGGCAGCAAGGCAGGAAGGGTGGTGGCAGCAGGAGCGGCGCTCTGATTGTCTCCACATCCTCCTCTGCCTCCTCCCCTCACTGCTGCGCCCCATCGCGCACCTTGTCCTGGCTGTGTCCCTGATGCTGGAGGTATAGCTCCGCAGGACCCGGGCTTGCCTCGCCTGCTCACCCCTGCCTGCCCATCCAGCTGGCTGTCGGGGGTTCTGCCTACCCTGGGTTCAGCCCCGGGGACCTTGGCACAGACAGCAAGGGGGTAACTGGGTCCTGGGGGGGGAGGCACCGGCGAGCCTAGGGGGGGCAAGTTTGTTCTTCGCCCCAGGCGGCTGAAGTCTGCACAACGCCACTGAATCATTGTACAATTGTGCTCATCCCACACGCTAGCAAGGTAGTACAGGATAGACTGCAGCAGCACGTGGAGAGAGAATTACCAGAAGTACAGGCGGGGTTCAGAAGAGGCAGGGGGACTAGAGACCACATTGCCAACATACGTTGGATCATGGAAAAAACAAAGGAATATCAGAAACAAGTCTACTTCTGTTTCATTGACTACACTAAGGCCTTTGACTGTGTGGACCACAACAAAATGTGGCAAGTAATTAAAGAGATGGGAATACCAGAACACCTTATATGCCTCATGAGAAATCTGTACATGAGTTAAGAAGCAACAGTTAGGACCAAATACAGAATGACAGAGTGGTTTGGAATAGGAAAATGAGTAAGACTAGGCTGCATTTTGTCACCCTGCTTATTTCAACTTATACACAGAGCACATAATGCGCAATGCAGGGATGGAGGAATCACAATTTGGGATCAAAATTGCTGGGAGAAACATCAACAATTTGAGTTATGCAGATGATACCACCCTAATGGCAGAAAGTGAGGAGGACCTAAAGAAGCTCCTGATTAGGTTGAAAGAAGAGAGTGCAAAAGCTGGCTTGAGACGCACATCAAGAAA
Organism: Furcifer pardalis; assembly: GCA_030440675.1. Lineage (NCBI taxonomy): Eukaryota > Metazoa > Chordata > Lepidosauria > Squamata > Chamaeleonidae > Furcifer > Furcifer pardalis. The sequence goes on along the minus strand of CP126890.1, from coordinate 76,036,663 downwards.
ACAAAGATAATGGCAACAGGCCTTATCAGTCCCTGGAAAATAGGTGGAGAAGAAGTAGAAGCAGTGACAGACTTTACTTTTTTAGGATCTAAGATCACTGCAGATGGTGATTGCAGCCATGAACTAAAAGGGTGACAGATTCTTGGGAGGCAAGCTATGAGAAACCTGGGGAACATAGTGAAAAGTAGAGACATCAAATTGCAATCAAAAATTCGTATATTCAAAGCAATGGTATTTCCGGTGGCAATGTATGGTTGTGAGAGCTGGACCATTAAGAAAGCTGAGCGCAGAAGAATAGATGCCTTTGAGATGTGGTGTTGGAGGAGAGTTTTGAGATTCCCCTGGACAAGGAGAACAAATAGGCCGGTCTTACAAGAAATCAACCCTGACTGCTCCCTAGAAGGTCAAATAGGCTGAAGGACTTTGGACATCAAATGAGAAGAGAGGATTCACTTGAGAAGGCCTTGATGCTGGGAAAGGTGGAGGGCAAAAGAAGAATGGGGCGGCAAAAAATGAGATGGCTAGATGGTATTGTGGATGCAGTGGACACAGAGCTGGGTGGGCTGAGGAGGATGGTGGAGGACAGAGGTCCCTGGAGGACAATGGTCCATAGGGTCACAAAGGGTCGGAATCGACTGTGCGACTGAGCAACAAAATGTATGTGCTGTTCTCTGATCGTGCTTATCAGGGGCCTTATCTAAACCTAGAATTTGGTTGAGAACCTTGTTTTATTTAATGAGAAATGGGAAAAGATTTGGGGATTATGGTGGATAGTTTGATTTACAGCTGCTGTGAAAAACACTGTGTTGGACAAAATTAGAACAGGGAATGAAAGTGAGACTATCAATGTTATAGTATCAGTAATGTAGGGACTGTGGTGGCTTAGTGGTTAAGACACTGAACTTGAAGACTGGAACATTGGAGTTTGAGATACGATTGCTACACAATGGAGTAAGCTCCCATCCTAGCTCCTGCCAACCTAGCAGTTCGAAAGTAAGAAATTGCAAGTAGATAAATACGTACTACTTCGGTAGGAAGGTAAACCATGTTCCATGAACTCTGGTGTCTAGGGATGCCTCTCCAAATAAATGTCTACAGACACAGACAGCGTTGGGTCTTTGGGTATAAACAGAGATGAGCACTGAACCCTAGAGTTGGATAAGACTGGCTTTTGAGCAAGGTGCTGGTTATTACCTTTAAAGTCCTATATGGTAGTGGGTCAGGATACCTAAGAGACTGCATTGCCTTAAGGACATCTGTCCGTCCCACCAGAGCAGACCGGAGAGGCGCTCTGGTTGTACCATCAGCTAGAGAGGCACAACTCTCTAGCACAAGGAGGAGGGCCTTCTCCGTGTCTGCTCCGGCCCTATGGAACCTCTTCCCAAGTGAGCTGCATTTCCAGATGGAGCTGCCGCTGTTTAGGAAGGGGGTCAAGACCTGGCTGGCAGAGCATGTGTGGGGTATGGGCCAGACAGTTGCCCCAGTCTGTTGGCTCATTAGTCCTCCCCCCTCTGTGTGTCTTGGTTTTAGCTTTTTAAAATTTTTAAGATCTTTTAATCTTGATTTTATATTATGTTTTTATTGTGTTTTAGGTGTTGAGAGTTGTGTTAGCCACCCTGGGTCTTTTTGAGGAGGGGCAGCATAGTTTGCTTAAACAAAAAAACAAAAATTGAAAGAGTTGAAGAAGCAAAGTACTGTATAATGTTACAAATTAGCTAAAATTCTTTGCTGAGAGCAAAGCTTAACTCTGTGACAAAGGGAGAAAGAATCTATTTTTAATTCAGTATATTAATAAAATGACATTCCTAGTCCTCAATACTCATTGTTGTATTCAGTATTGATGGTGTCAGTTATGACCCTCATTTAAGCTAATACTTGCAAGTCACTCTGTGCTAATGGAAGAGTGATAACTTCCTGTGGCCCACTAGCATGAATGAAACTTCCTCATCTGAACATGGACTTCTTTATTGATAACAATGACATCCCATTGCTGTCTAATAGAATCAGCCTCAATTGTCATGACCTCAAACTGCTAAAGCATTTGCTCCCATTGTCAATTATGCTTTCATTGTAGTAAGATTAAAGGGAAGTCATTTAATTATCTATAAAATAGGACACTATTGATAGGTATAGAAGGAAGATTTCTGCATGAACATTGGCAAAAATACCCTCCCTCATGAAGAAGATATTATATTTATGTGAATTAAATACTTCTTGTCGATAACACTGCAATAGAAAGTCATTAACAGGAGTTACTTCATTTGGGTTACATAGAAGATACTATTTGTAGTGAAAAATAAATTGGGTAGACAGTTGACTCTACTCTAATTGGTATGTCTATGGAAGCCGTTTTCTAAAATGGCACATTGACATTACCTCCATCTTTGCTTTACTGATTCTCATATTATTTATCTTGCATTCTTTGGTCATGGACATAAGTTATTGCTGTATTCTTTAGCTGTACTTGCTTTCAATGCCTGATAATCTCCAAAAAGTAAACCTATTCTGCATACTTTATATGTAGAAAGCCACAGAAAGGGTCACCAGAATTTGGAACTGACTTGAAATCACATAGATCTTAATTACATTGTGTTTGCTATGGAAATATAATATAGGAACAAAAGACAGAATTGCTATAAAATATGGGGTCATGCGATGTCTCTATTTGATCATTAAAAAAAGTTACATACAAGATAAGCTTTCAATTTCTTCAGAACTCTTCATCAGAGAAAGAATGATGGATTTGGGTCTACTATGGCATATAATATAACAATTGGGCTAAATATTACACCGAAATCGTGTACATAGTTGCACCAGCTCTTTGACTTCATAATTAAGTGCTTTCTGCCCTTGCTGTCCTGATGGTTAATTGGTCTTGGTCTTTAGATTGCACATACTGTATCAGTAGTTTGATATGTTTAGTATCTGTTTTCTGGAATTTGCCAATTCTATTTTGCTTTGCTGGTAGCCTAGTTTAAAAAGCTGTGGGTACAGCATGCAATCCAGTTTCAGAAAAATTGCCTTGATCCTTAATTCCACACTCAAGAGTTGTTACATGGAATTTTCACTATACAGTACAGTATTTGTATTGTTTTTTAGTAATTACTCACTCCAAATTTTTGTAAATTGAGTTGGTAAGTCTTACTCTTAACTCTAAATTAGACATCAGCATTATAATTAAGACATAGGATTTAAGTAGTTTAAAAAGAATATAAAAACTTCTCTCAGATTAGAACTGAGGCTGGACATAAATCTTCTGCAATTAGAATTATATTTTGCACTAGTCAAAATATTTTAAGACTACATACTGCATACACCTGCCTGGTAGACATGTGTAGGGTCATATTGATAATAAATATTTTCTTGCTCATGGAAAACCTATTTCCTACTATTGAAAAACACCGCTATTTAGGTATTTAGGATTGCAGTCTAATTGCTTATTGAGATGGGTAGGAATGTGTTTGAAACCTTTAAAATAAACAAACAGGATTATTACTAATTTACGTATCTGCACAAGCCTGGCAGTATCTTTTAGTAGATAATAATTTCTGGAATTTCAGCGGTGGAGTGAGGTGGGCTGGGCAGAATATGCTTCCATAACACTTTCCTTTGCTCAGTCTTGAATAAATACTGTTCTTCTTATCCAGAAGAATTTATTCTAGCCTTTATCCCCACAATTTAGAAACTCTATTACTCAGCCATGAACTGGAACCTAATAGGGAAAGACAAGTGTCAAGTAATGAAGGACAGGCATCTTGTTGCTGTAATAAGCAAAACTTAAGGATGTCCAAGCGACAGTTGTATGGACACAGCTGCTAATCAATAGAAACGGAGGCCTCTCCTCTTCCTTTTGTGTAAGTAGTAATTAAGGCATGAAGGAGGAAATAGCAAACACAAGATGAAGGATTAATTATCTCTTTAATTACCTCTCAGATCAAGAAGGAGCCGGTTCTTACTATTGATGTAATCATCTATTCTCCTTAATATACTCTTATAGGCCAAGTTTTCAGGCTGGGTCCAAATGCCTTTAATGGCAGCTTTATCCACAGTAATTAGCGGATTATCATTTGTCTCCATACAGTAAATAAAATGTTCACTTGTTAAATAAGTGAAAACAAAACCAAAAATAAATCTATTGTACACTTGATGGAAATGTTTACAGTTTTCCCTGATCCTAAACATAATGTTTACCACAATTATATGCACATCCACCGGGCAATAAACATGTGTCTGAATAAATATATTTCGGGTCACATTACAAAAGGAATAATGAAAAGTGCTGGAATCATAACAACACAGGCATGTTGTAAACAGCAGCATAACAACACAGGCATGTTGTAAACAGCAGCAATGAAATGAAGAATAGTTTTTGAAATTTTATGTTTTCCCAGGGACAGCCCAATGAATATTTACTGACATGGAAAGCCTTCCTCCCAAAGAATAGCCAGTTCAGCAAAATCATGTGCTAATGCTTCCATTGGCATGATTACAGCAGGATAAAAGAGCAATGTAGTTGCATAAATTCTATTTTTTATCATATTCATTAGTTTTTTGCACATAAAATTTTATTATGTTAGGAAGAAACCTGTTAGCCAAAGCATTCAAGGGTCTTATAGAATCTTACTCATGTGATCCACTGTTTTAAAATATAAAATGTAGCAGGTTCAAAAGTTTACTCACATTGCCAACATCCTGAATCAAGGAATAAACTACTTAGCTTAGGAGTACTATTATGTATTCATACAAAATCTGCAGAAACCTTAATCGTTAGTTATTTCTCTTGTGTTACACACCTACCGGTAATCCGGATTCTTTAATGCAGGACTGTAACCTTAAACAGCCACACAAGGGATTATTGTATTCAGTGCTAATCCAATCTGCAGTTAGTATGGGGGTGTTGTACCTCTGTAATAATCAGCAATGAAGTTGTTAACTAATGCTTCAGTCGCTAGTATTTCACAGAATATGTGTTGGTTTTCTAACATAGAAACATTTCTAACACCTTTGCGGATGTAGTTTCCATAAGGTTCAGGAAGGGTTGGAATCGACTGTGCGACTGAACAACAACAAAATGCTCTAATGACTTTATTAATTTTTGGCATGTTACAAGACTGCTGTTTTTTCTAAGTGCAAGCTACAAGTAAGTATAAAGTCATAAATCACAATTTACAAAGGAGGAGGAAGAAGAGGAGGAGGAGATGGCAACTTGGAGCAGTCATAAACAGATACTTTTTACTGGAGTGTTAAACCACAATTTTTATGCTATTTCAAACTCAAAGTGGTGATCCAAAGCAAAATCCAACACAGGAAATGAGCATAAAACAGCAGTCACAAATTGACTCAATTTTAACTAACCTTTAGTGCGATCTAATGCAACTGCTATTTTCCCATTAAAGTAAAAAATACAAATTGACAGAGTATTCCACATTTACATGTTCTTTCTCATTCAGCTGATCTGTCTGTCTGTGGGAGTTTTTTGCTGTAGCTTTTAAGGCTCAAATTTCCTGCCTTTTTTGGTGGAATTTTACAGGGAGTCCAGATGTCATTGTCTTCAACTTGCAACCCTCCCATGTTTTCTGTTTACTTATTCACTCTTTTTTCTTTGTATTAAAAATCTGTTCAGGAGGAAAAGATGGAGTAGCTGCACAGTTTCGGCTGTATGTTGTCTGCCAGTATTCACAGCCTTATGGGACTGTGGTGGACCAAGTGGTTAAGACGCTGAACTTAATGACTGGAATGTCCGCCGGTCAGCCGTTCAAGACCCAGGTGCTGCACGGCAGAGTGAGCTCTCTTCTCTGTCACAACTTCTGCCAACCTGTTTGAAAGCAAGAAATTGCAAGTAGATAAATAGGTACCACTTCAGTATAATAATAATTTCATGTCAGAAATTATTCTGGGTTGAAAGGATTTTTGCTGGAGAAACTCCACTCAGGGGATGCCCGAATGAGGCTCCTTTTATGTCCCCAAAGTCTTTTCTCACCAAGGTGATCCCTATTTATGTACTTGCAATTTTTTGCTTTCAAACTGGCAGGTTGTCAGGAGCTGAGACAGAGATGGGCACTCAAACCATCATATAGTACCCAGGTCTCGAACTGCTGACTTGCCAACCCTTCCACCTAACAAGGCAAGCTTCTTAACCACTGAGCCACTGCAGCCCTACCACTTCGATGGGAAGGTAACAGTGTTCCGTGCACTCCAGTGTCTAGTCATGCCTGTCACATGTCCATGGAAATGCTGCAGACGCGGAGAGCACTGACTCTTTGGCTATAAACAGAGATGACCACTGAACCCTAGAGTCAGATAAGACTGGCTTTTGAGCAAGGGTGACCTGTTCACAGCCCACATCTAGAAGACAGCTCCAAACATTGTGTATGTTTTATTAAGGAACTCATTATATCAATTCTTCTCAACCAGGTTGTCATCACTATTATTGTTGCTTTTATTGTACAGTTGTACCTCGCTTAAAGAGCATAATGCATTCCACAGGATTGCTCTTTAAGTGAGTTTGCTCTTTAAGCGAAACACCATTGTAAGTGAACAGTTGTGGGAAGGATTGTAAACCCCGATTTATTTGTTAAGCTGGTTTTAGTTGGTTTTATTTGTTAAGTGAAGCGAACATTCAGAGAAAATTGTGTTCTTTAAGCGCGTTACCCTTTAAGCGAAGCGCTCTTTATGCGAGGTTTGACTGTATAAGGAATTTGCTGAATTGCCTGTTATTAACCCCATTGTGTTGCTGCCATTAGGTCAGAAATATATAGGCATGCATTCTCTCCTTCCCAATAGCCAGTTCTGATATTGCATACTGCAAATATTTACAAAACAACAAAATCAAAACAAAACAAAAAACCCGCAAACTGCCAAGGAATATTTCCAATGTGACTGATAACAAAATGGCACAAAATGTGTGTGTGTGTGTGTGTGTGTGTGTGTGTCTGTGTCTGTGTCTGTGTCTGTGTGTGAGAGAGAGTAATTCTGTCAAATTTCCTCTGAAAAATTTTAAAATTTTGAAAATTACTAGAAAATGTTGATGTTCTCACCTAAAAATTACTCTGTCACAATTTGTTTGTTTATACCCTGCCCCAATTAATGCATGCACTACTGTTAGTGCATGTACTATTTCTTACATTGCATTTACTGTAATTTTGTAACCATTCATCGATTACTCATTACCTCAAAACTAACTAGTTACAAGTGAATATGCTACTTATAACCAGAATGTTCCAAGCTTTCATCTGGAAGCATCTGCAGACAAGTTGAGACAGCACAGAACTGCTGTTGAAAACTGCCTCAGTTTGCCACAAATAAAATGTTTGCTTCCTCTTTAGGATGGTGCATCCTAACAATCTCTCTGTGTGCTGTACTATATGGCCATGCTGACTGAAAATGGTGTGAGTTGTATCCCAACAAATTTAGAAGGCACAGATTTGTCAGAGGATGTCATTTGGCCCTGAATATACATGCTGGTAAAGTTTGGAAATATGCATGAATCATATGTCAACAGCACAAAAGGTACTTAGTCCCAAATAATACCTCCATCAACACTGAAGTTTGGTTAGTTTATTTCAAAAACACCTATTATAATGCCCTTTTTAGTAGGAACACAATATTCCTTTACAAGGTAAAACTCTTGATTTCATAGAATTGTCTGAGGGACCAGTAGTGGTATTAATAATATTCTGGGAAATGAGGTATTCTGTTGAACATGAGGAGAAACAGAATTGTCAGACTGATGTACCTGGAATGAACAAATTGTTATTAATAGATCAGAGAACACTTCAGATATGTCAGGGTAACTCTTGGTATATAAAGGAGAAAAAAAGGAGATTGTTGTTGATATATATAAGCTCTGCACATAAAACAGTACAGCTGTCTGAAGTTTTCCTGTACAGTACTTTGCTAATACTGACATCTTGTGGCAAATTCGTGAATAAAGCCTTCCCAAAGTTTCTCTTTTCTCTGTGAATCAGAAAAAATAATACAGTAATTAAAGTACTGGCACCAACAGCCAATGTTTGCTTTTTCAATAAGGTATTGAGGATAATATTTTTATTTTTTGACTTTGGATTGTTTGGTTTGCTTATATTTAAATAAGAACACTCAAATAAACAAAGTTGATAAGTCAGTTTAATTCTTGGGTTTGATGAAGATGTTCATAGGGCAACCAATTTTCAAAAGCCAGTTTATACCTGAAAGACAGCGGAAAATTAACTGAGATCCTAAGCTATTCTTGCAGAGAAGGGTGTGTGGGGAGGATGATGATACTGTACTATCAAACCATCAAACAACAAAGAACAGAACAACAGCAGCAGACATTCTGCTTGTGACCATGGCAACACTGAGGACCAACACCAATAAAAAAGCAGCATGCCAACAATGTCCACCCATATTTTAGTAGCCAGGCATGGATGCAAGCTGTACATTAATCAGGATTTGCTCCCATGACATCTGCAAGGGTATGGACATGGTAATATTGTTAGGTATGACAGGCTCCATATGAGTGACTTCCACAGCCCATCACATACACATGGAGGTCCCAGAAGTCTCTGTTCACTCATGTATCAAGTCATACATACATTTCAAATCAGCAAGCCCCTGTCACTGTATGATATGGAGAATGTTATACAACAAATGGCTCCTCAATATTGATTCCTTAGGACCTCAAGCCCAGCTATTAATATCAATGCACTGTTCTTTGTCAAAATCTAGACCCCCTGTTCAACATAACATGATCAGTTTGAAAAGCAGCAGAAAGCAGGACTCTGGCCTCCTTAGTACTGTATCTGTTACTGAACTACCATTAGCCTCTCTCTTTTTTCACTTCATTACTCACCTGTCTGCTACATTTTAAATATCATGCCCCCAAGTACAATTTTTGCATTAAAGATCAAGAAAACCCGTTAAAGACTGTTTTTATTCCGTGACATGCAACAAAGATCTCTTATGATAAATGGCTTAACATTGTGAAAATGTTTTGTGACAGTTAAATACACCAAATCATGTTCAGTTCCATAAATTTCCTGGTTTAAAAAGAATAATCATTGATATAATCTCTTTGAAAGTTTCTATAATTGGGAAGGCAGTCCTGACCAGCTGGGATAACAGAAGCAAACACTTTCTGGAGCTTGGGAAAGTTGCATGGTTGACTAATCCCACCATACCCAGTGGATTTTTCTAAGAGTTTCATCTGGAGAAAAAACTTCCAAGATTTGTTTCTACCTGGTACTGTACTTTATCCTGTTGTTAATTTTATTGGATGAGATGTAGCAGGGCTAGAAACATTTTCCTTACTTAAAATTCTGCTGCCTAACCACAAATGCAAGAAGCATAGTGGAGTCTCTTAGCACTCTGGAGCAGTGACTACATTTTCATGGAGAGGCATTTTCTTTTATTTTCTCATTTCTAGAGTTATGTTACAGCATTGCATACATGTAAGATGTATGAAGCCAGCTCAGAATTAAAACCAGATTCTGCTGTATAATGCCCATGTTGGGGGCAAAATGCTAATTACCCTGTGAACTGACCAGAGAGTGCACGACTAAGCACTATGGGGCAGTATATAAGTGTGATTGCTATTGCTACTTCCCTAAAACAAAAATTCAATTTTTTTTTTGGTAAAACTTAAAATAAATATTAGAAACAAAAATGACTGAAAGAAGGTAGGTGTTGCAATACTTCTGAAAAAATATCAAAGTGTTGATTTGGGTGAATTTGCAGTGGATGGATGACTAGGTGGGGCTGCCACAACCTAAGACAGGAGTTCTCAACCTATGGCCCAAGGGCTGGATCTGGCCCATGACACCAACGCATCCAGCCCATGACTTCACTCTAGCCACTGCTGCCACCTCAATCCTTGCCTCCTCTGCTTGGCTTGGCATGTCCCTAATGGTGCTCCATAGCAGGAACGGATGTTGTAAAGCTTACAACATCTGCCCTGCTATGGAGCATTGTTAAGGACATTCCAAATCAAGTGGAGGGGACAAGGATTGAGGCAGGGGCTGCAAAAGCAGAAGTGGCTGCTGGAGCGAGGTCATGGGCTGGATGATTTGGTGCTTTGCAGTTCCTCCAAGCCAGTAAGCAGGGAAGTGACATGGGGCGGGGGGAGTGGTGGGTGGCTCAGCATGTCATCGTTGTCGGTGGTGGCAGCCGTGTTGGTGGAGTGGTGGGTAGCTCAAGGCAGGGTGGTCCTGCTGCTGCCAGTGGTGGTAGTGGTGGTAGTGGGGGGCTTGGGGGTGTTCCCTCTGCCAGCAGCAGCAGCAGCAGCAGCAGCAGCAGCAGCAGCAGCAGCAGCAGCAGCAGCAGCAGCAGCAGCAGCAGCAGCAGCAGCAGCAGCAGCAGCAGCAGCAGCAGCAGCAGCAGCAGCAGCAGCACGGCACCTACCCAGCTCACCAACAGTCTGAGGGAGTGTGGTCCGGGGCCCAGCTTTAAAAGGTTGAGGGCCCTTGACTTAAGGGCAGGAGAAGATCTCCCTTCCTGTCCCTTCTTTCTCAATCTCTATTATTAAGAAGCTTCCTTCTGATGGATCAGAAGTGAGAAGGTGGTTGGTTTTTGAGCCATGTTGTGCATTCTGTAAATGGAATGAAATAAAATTATTAGCTTAGCTTTACTACAATGATTAAAGCAGTAAAAATAATTTGGTACTATAACTCTAAACTCTAAGAGTGTAGGTGACTTACTGACTTTTGTAGCAATTCCCTTGGCAGTGTGAATTCAAGATCTAATTATTAAAATCTTGGAATACACCAAAACTAATTACAATTTGCAGTACCCATTGATATGAATGTTATCCACATGAATAGTTAATTGTGTAGAAAGGTCCTATTGATATTAGAGTGAAATTGCATTGATTGTATTTCAGTTCAATAGATTTTTAGGTAAGCTAAGCAAAAGCTGAACTTTCATTTTTCAGATGATCAATATTGACTACAAGATTAAAGACCCATATTGAAGAATAAGAAAAGGTAGATAAATTTATCAGACACAGACAGAACTCCAGGCAGCACTAAATCATATTAAGATTTTATTTGAAAATTGCAGGCATATATTTGCTTGTGGAGTTTTTGTGTGTGTGACTCGTATGGTGGAAATGATAGCATAAAAATAATAATCAAAGATAGGAGTGGAAGGAATTTACAATGTCATATCATTTCTGGGTCCCATAATGCTCTAAGAAAGGAGGGCAGTTACATTGTTCTTTGTGATCAATCTAGCAATAAAGGAACCCAATGTTTAAAAGCCACCCAAATGCTGTTTTACATGACAATTGGAATGACCGCCTCCTTGCTGCCAAGAATGCTACTGATGCCACAACCAGTTAGCTCACCATCAACAGTCAGCTGATCAGTGGCTGAAATATATAGGGTGTGTGTAAAAATGAAACACTTCTTCAGATTGTAGGCAATCACATTACGTACTTTGACTGCCAGCAATTGGAGGAAAAATTAATTACTTTGTTGCTATCATAGACAATAGCTACAAAGTAAACAATTCCCAGCTGCTTCCCTCTCTTTTATTCCATTTCCAGCATCTATATATGCTGGGCATGTAATATCATTAGGTCTCACTTGCTCAAAAACTAATTATATCTGACTCTAGGGTGAACTGCTCATCTCTGTTTACAACCAAAAAGGCAGCACTGTCTGTGCCTGTAGATGTTTCTGTGGTCATGTGGCAGGCATGAATAGATGCCAGAGCTCACAGAACTTAGTTACCTTTCCCTCTGAAGTGGTACCTATTTATCTACTTGCAATTTCTTGCTTTCGAATGGCTAGGTTGGCAGGAGCTGGGACAGAGGTGGGAGCTCACGTCATCATGCAGCACTTTGGTTTTAAACTGCTGACCTTCCAGTCATCAAGTTCAGTGCTGCAAAATAGTAGAACCCCCTGTATAGGGTTGAAAAGGCAGTGTTTTGTGGTGAGTTGGCATGCTTTGGTGACCTACAGGTCTAGACGCTGGGGTTGTGGTGGGATAAGCAGACAAACCCACTGCAAAATGCTAGAAAGATTGGGCCAAGGGTAAATATAGACAGGCTCAATGTAGAAAGGAAGCTCACTGTGTAGCCCTTTTTGGTAGGATAACATATTGTACTTGTCTTCTACCCTTGTCTTGCAGTTAAAATGGCAGTAAGTGTATCAGTAAATTCAACATGGAACATCTGTCTTGCTCTATCTCCATACTTCTTTTATTTTAAGGAAACACTGTTTGAAAAGAACTTGGAAACTTCTGTTAATGCAAAATGCCACTGCCAAAATATTGACAGTGGTCAAGTGAAAAAAAATGTATAAAAACTTTATTGTATCAGGTTATCAATTGCTAGTTCATTTTCAAGTGCAGTCTAAAATGCTTCTCCAGACCACTTTAAAAGACTTGAAAGGCTTCCAGCTAGGTTTTTTAGTGCAACATTTCTTCCAAAATAAATATGTTTAACCTCTGTGATCATTTGATGCTGCCTTCCCATGTGTGACATGAGTAGAGTATCTGAGATATGCTAGCTGGAAGGTCTTGGAAATCACACTACCAGCAACAAAAGAGCAGGTTTTTCAGTGACACTAATGCTATAATAGAGGAACTGCCTTCTACAAAAGCTTAGACTATGATATTCTATTGTTTGAATTATTGATGTATGATATTTCATTATATTGTGACATTGTATTGTTCTATTGAATTGTTACATTGTATTCGATTGTATGTTGTGAGCCGCCCTGAGTCGGTTTTCACCGAGTAGAGCGGCATATAAATTTAATAATAATAATACCCTGTCCCAGCATAATCCTCTGTTGCTCTTTAATATCTCCTTGTTTGTCTCACTCTAATGTCTGTATTTATTTGATTGTCCTAACTGATGGAGATAAATTCTGCTTTTATATTTGATATTATTTGTTCTATATTGTTAGCTGTTTGGAACATCTTCAGTAGATGATAAAAAGCAGAATATGATTGGACAGTGGTTGGGGGATGACCATAAATTCAAATTAGGCGGACCCATGAGCACACCTGCCTCAAATCCATGCTTTTGTGTCACTGAAAAGCCATGCACTGAGGAAATCTCTGAATTCCATGATGTGCTTTGTGGCCACAGATGGGAGCTGTGACTTAACAGTGCCCCCAACCCCCCCAAATAAAAACCTGCATGAAATCATGAGGATCTGTGCTTTTGCTCCATTGGAAAGCAATAACCCAAAGAATCCATATGTTTCTGGATTATAATCTGTGGACCTAAATATGATCCATGATTTAACAGTGGTTTGGCAACCCCGTCACATAAAAGCCATGCCAGTGATGGGATGTTACAGGTTCCCACCAGTTTGCCAGAACCGGTAGTAACTTTTCCCAGTGTCCCAGAGAACTGGTAGCAGCTTTTGGGGGGGAACTACCTTTGGGGCTTACCTTTTCACTGGTGTGCATGCACGTCTACAGTGCTTGGCGCCTATGCACGGCGTCCTTGCTGTCCTCCCAAGCGGGGAGGAGGAAGAAGAGAAGCTGCTAGCCTGAAGCTCCCTATAGCCTGCTCCCCAGGTGTGTGTGTGTTTATTTTTTGTAACTTTTTTCTTTGTAAGATTGTGTAATGTTACTATGGGTTCTGTAATATTTTTGTAACTTTATGACGTATATTGGGGTTTTATCTTGCTGTACTGTATTTTATGATATTCTATTTTTTGAATTATTGATGTATGATATTTCATTGTGTTGTGACATTTTATTGTTTTATTGAATTGTTGCATTGTATTTGATTGTGTTGTGAGCCGCCCTGAGTCGGTTTTCGCTGAGTAGGGCGGCATATAAGTTTAATTAATAATAATAATAATAATAATAATAATAATAATAATAATAATAATAATAATAATAATTTTTATTATATATTTTTCCTTTGGCTCCGTCCACAACATCATGATGTCATGACGTCATGACATTGGCTCCGCCCATGTCATGATGTCATGACATTAGCTCCACCCACACTGTCAGGACATCATGGTGGGGTAGTAAAATTTTTGACATCCCACCACTGATGAAGACCAGTGGTGGGATGTCAAAATTTTTACTACCCCACCGTGATGTCATCACAGTGTGGGCGGAGCTAACATCATGATGTCATGATGTCATGGGCGGGGCCAAATAAAATAAAATAAAAATGAGCACACAGACACACACCTCAACCCACCCACAACACAAACCAGCAGCTAGCAGCTTCTCTTCCTCCTCTCTGCTTGGGAGGGCAGCAAGGAGGCCGTGCATACACGTCAAGCACTGTAGGCGTCCATGCACACCAAGTGCTTGGCACGCATGTGCAGTGGGGAACCAGTGAAAAGATAAGCCCCAAAGGTGGTTCCCACCAAAAGCTGCTACCGGTTCTCCGGGACACTGGGAAAAGTTACTACCGGTTCTGGCGAACTGGTGAGAACCTGTTACATCCCACCCGTTTTTAATATCACTTTCACCTCTAATTGCTTACTCTGTTCCTGCAGAGTCTCATTCTAACCCAGGGGTCTGCAAACTTGGCAGTCCAGGTGTTCTTGGACTTCAATTCCCAGAAGCCCAAGTCAGTACACCTGCTGATCAGGGCTTCTGGGAACTGAAGTCCAAGAACATCTGGAGAGCCAAGTTTGCAGATCCCTGTCTTCTAACCCATTTGGGGACATTATACAGGCGTTATACCCAAACACTGGGTGGAGAAGAAGGAGCCTTTTCCGTAACCTGCGGCACAAAGCGGGAGTTTAATGGGGAGGAGCAGGCCTCTATTTTGTGACGTGGGAAAAGCTTGAAGAGGACGGGCAAATTTAAGGGCGGAACTTTCCTTCAAAGTCGTTGCCGCTCTAGCCGCCCATCCTTCCATAGAGTTTCCGCTACCTTTATGGCTCCCTCTCCCCAGCTCGCAGGTGGACGCATGCGCACAGAGGACCATTAAAAATAATAATGCCATCGGGGGGGTCCCCTACTACGGCGAGCGCCGGGCTTGCCCGGGGTTAGTCGCCGCTGGCCGCGGGGCTGATCGAGGTAAGGCGCCGCCTCCGCCTCCCCGAGGATGGAGAGAGCCATGGAGCAGCTCAACCGTCTCACCAGGTCCCTGCGCCGCGCCCGCACCGTCGAGCTGCCCGAGGGTAAGCCGAGGCTCAGTCCGGGAGGGTAAAATGGGAGACGGAGGGGGGACCGACGGGCGGGCAGGGACGAAAGGGGCCAGGGTAGGGAAGGCAGGCACCGGGGGAGATGCCGGCTAAGTCAGAGGACCCAGGCGGGAGGGCGGCCAGCCAGGGGTGCTCAACGACGGTTCTAGTGGAGCTGTTTCTTTCTAGTCTGATGTATATATAAGGAACTACTTGGAGTGCCCATTTATAGCAATAGCAATCTATCATTAGATGCACAGTTAAAGACTGGTATAAAATTAATTACTACTACTGCTACTCATATACATATATATACATACAGTACATACACATCTAGTAACTGTTAAGACAGTCAATATATGTACTATATGTGTATGTACTGTATATATATATATATATATATATATATATATATATATATATATATATATATACACACACACACACACACACACACGCACGCACGCACGCACGCGCACACACACACACACACACAGTAATACCTCATATAACATTAGTATCGAATAACACAAAAATCGCATAACATTAAGGAATCTGGGGGGAAGAATTGCATCAGATAACATTAAGATCCTATGGGATGCTTCAGATAACAACCGCTAAAGCCTGTGTGGTTACAATGTATCTCTATGGATCCCATAGGATTTTAACATGCATCAGATAACACTAAAAATCATATAACACCAAGACTTGTGGAACCAGGTTTTCTTCTTTCAGTGATGGGATGTCAAAATTTTTTTACTACCCCACCATGATGTCATCACAGCGTGGGCGGAGCTAACATCATGATGTCATGTCGTGGGCGGGGCCAAAGGAAAAAAAATACAAAATAATAAAAATAGGGAGCTTTGGCCTATAGGGAGCTTCAGGCTAGCAGCTTCTCTTCCTCCCCGTTTGGGAGGACAGCAAGGAGGCCGTACATATGTGCCAAGCACTAGGCGTGCATGGACACTAAGTGTTTGGCATGCATGCGCAGTGGGGGAACCTGTGAAAAGGTAAGCCCTGAAGGTGGTTCCCCCCCCCCCAAAAAAAAAAGCTGCTACAGGTTCTCTGGGACACTGGGAAACGTTACTACCGGTTCTGGTGAACTGGTACGTACAGGTTGCATCCCATCACTGCTTCTTCTGCAGGTTCAACCAAAACATTTCATTATTGGGTCTTCCCATCTTTTGGGGGCCCTGCCAAGGGGTCTTTTAATTAACTCCTCTGGGATACCACTCTGTGACTGCTGCTGTCCAACATCCGTCTGTCATTCAAGAAATGCGTCCAGCCCAGCGCAATTTCCATTTATGATATTTAGCAACAACTTTGTTGATTCCGCTTCCCCTCCCCTTTGTCTGGGTGTTTTAGATGTGGTTGCGAAAGAATACCTTTAGCATCAATCTTTCCATGGCTCTTCCAGCTCTTAGTTCTTCTTCCTTGGCCTTTGTTAATGACCATGTGTCACTTCCATAGAGAACTGCAGGTAGTACTGTAGTGGTGTTGGTAGCATGGTAAAAATAAAGCACTCTGAACATGATCAGAGGTACTTCTGTGACTGTCTAGCATTGGCGTGGACATTAAATATGAGCAAAGCTGAAGTGTTTGTTTATCCTTTCAATAGGTTGAGAGGTATGAATGGCTGGGAATCAACTAGGGACGTGTTTCCCCTACATCTTTATCTGTAGGAATACCAAAAAGAGGTGTTCTTTTTTAAAAAACCATGGCCTAGTGCCAGGGTTTAAGCCCTTGTCTGTGTGACATATAATAATAATAATTGCATGCTATCAAGTCAATCCTGACTTGTGGCAACCCTTTCCAGGGTTTTCTAGGTAGAGCATACATAGAAATGGTTTACCATTCCCTTCTTTTGTGATCACCCTGGGATTGTACAGCTTACCCCAGGCTCCACAGCCTGGCTCTTCTCCTTGGAGTCATAGTGGGGCATTGAACTCCTGACCTCTGACTCTGAGCTATCCACTGAGCTATCTAGCCAGCTTTTGTATGACATGTACCTACGGCCAAGCGATAGGATGCAGGGTGTAATATTTTGAGCTTAATCATTATCATCCATTAGGCTAGTAAAAAGGAAACTGACCCCCCCCCCCCCAGCAACAAGAGTAACATATCCTTGAGACTAGTTCTTTGGGAAGGGGGAGAACTGAAGCTACTGATGGTTAGGACTAGACAATCTGAGGTGAATGGGCCACACTTTTTCATTTTTCTCTTCACTGTTTCCAAAAAGCACACACTTTCTTTATACAGTGGAGTGGTTATACAGTGGTGGCTTAGTGGTTAAGACACTGAGCTTGACGACTGGGATGTTGGCACATCAGCCGTTCAAGACCCAGGTGCTGCACGGTGGAGTGAGCTCCCTTCTCTGTCCCAACTCCTGCCAACCTAGCTGTTTGAAAGCAAGAAATTGCAAGTAGATAAATAGGTGCCATTTTGGTGGAAAGGTAGCAGTGTTCCATGTCTAGTCATGCCTGCCACACGTCCATGGAAATGTCTGTAGACACAGACAGTGCTGGCTCTTTGGCTATAAACAGAGATGAGCATTGAACCCTAGAGTCAGATACAACTGGCTTTCGAGCAAGGGTGACCTTTACCTATACAGTATGGTAGTGGGAGTTGCTGGATGACCAGAATGGATTGCCTTTGAAATTGGTGGTGGTGGTGCGGGAGGGAAATGAAATTCTGCCAAAGACTGCAGAGAGCAACTCTTTGTCAATAGGAATGTGCCATTTGGATATTTTTGAATTCAGCTCCCAGGATTCTCTAAGAATTCCCCAGGCAGAATTTGGGGAATTCCAGTCCACAGACCCAGACCTATGGACAGCTGTATTGTGTTCACCTGTAGCAGCATCTTGTTTTCCAAGGTTGCATTCTAGCCCTTCATTTCCTGCTCCAGTTGTTCCTGATATGGATCTGCTGCTATGCTTTTTGCGCATCATCGTCTTTTTGACCTTTAAACTCTTCAGAAGAGCTTCCTGAAGAAACATGATACACAGCAAGCATCCTGGCTGCTCCCTCCTAAGAAGCAATGTAGCTGGAAATGCAGGCTTAAAATTCAGCCTCAGAGGGGAAGGCCCTGCTCTCGATGAGCAAACTCTATGCGCTGGAAGTGTGGGCCTGTGGGCTGGAACTCCCAGAATTCTGCCTGGGGAATTCTTTTGAAATTCTAGTAGTGAATCTCAAATGGTGCATCTCCTAGCAAGTAAAGTAAAATGTGGGCACATATTTGGTCATTTAGTACAGTCAAACCTCGCATAAAGAGCACCTCACTTAAAGAGCAACTCTCTTAAAGAGCAGAATTTTCTCTGAATGTTCACTTCGCTTAACAAATACAGTAATACCTCAGATAACGTTTACCTCGGATAACGCTAAAATCACATAACGTTAAACAATCTGGGGTGGAGAATTGGATCGAATAACGTCAAGGTCCTATGGGATGGATTGGATAACAACCGCTAAAGCCTGTGCGATTACAATGTATCTCTATGGAGATTTAACGTTATCCGATCCTTCCCATAGGATTTTAACATGCATTGGGTAACACTAAAAATTGGATAACACCAAGACTTGTGGAACCAAGTTTTAGTGTTATCCGAGGTATTTGCCGGCATATAAAACACACTGGAGTATAAGATGCACCCCGTTATTACCCAACTAGCCCACTATAGGTGGGTTCATTGTCAGGTGGGGGAGGGGGAGTACGGGCTGCAGTTCAGCCCCCAACCCAAAGGCAAAGGCAGAGAGATTCTCCCTGCCTTCCCTGATGAAACAACAGGCTGAGCAAGATGAATCTCTCACTGTTAGATGAATCCCACACTGAAAGGCTAACAGTGAGGAATTCATCTTGCCCACCCTGTTGTTTCAGCATGGGAGGCAGGGAGAATCTCGCCTTTGCGGAGATCTCTGCCCCAAAGCCTGCAGGGTCCAGTCCTGCAGGTTTTGGGGCAGAGATCAATGTTGGGGAATTTGAGGCAAAGATTTGCATCACACGTTATCGTAACGTTGTGCGATGCAAAGGTTTGCCTCAAATTCCCCAACATCGGATTTTAGCCTTATCCGATGCAAATGTTATCTGAGGTACCACTGTACTGTCTCACACCCCTGCCTCCCAAATATACTTCATGTTTCTTTAACACGATAATGGGGATTGGCTATTAAAACTGGCTGTTAATCTTTTTTCCTCTTTTAGTGTATTCATTGGGGGTTAGGTTAAGAGGCAAGAGAGAGATGGGATTGACAGCCAGCAGAGGAGTGAAGGTATATGTGTTTCATAGGGGCTATGTTACAGTTGTTTTTGTGATGGCAAGTTCTCTCCTGGAACACCCCCCCCCCCAATGCTATGAGTGAAGTGTTCTGATAGTTTTCAGAAGTGATTCAACTCCTATCATCATCCCTCAAACCCAGTGCCATTTAAGACCTCTAATATCCATTTTACTAAACTAGGAGTAGGGATCAAATAATTTCTTGTTTGGTTGTTATTATTAGCAGTTTTGATGGTCCATCCAGCCTTTGATGAATCCTGGGGCAGAAAATGGGCTCTGGATTTACTAAGGTTGTCTTTTTTTTGTTCAGTTGCACAGTCAATTCCGACCCTTTGCAACCCCATGGACCACTGTACACCAGGCACCCCTATCCTCCACCATCCCCCTCAACTCACTCAGCTCTGTGCCCATTGTGTCCACAATACCATCTAGCCTTCTCATCTTGGGCCGCCCCATTCTTCTTTTGCCCTCAACCCTTCCAAGCATCAAGGCTTTCTCAAGTGAGTCTTCTCTTCTCATTTGATGTCCAAACTACCTTAGCTTCATCTTTACTATTTGACCTTCTAAGGAACAGTCAGGGTTGATTTCTTCTAAGATTGACCTATTTGTTCTCCTTGCTGTCCAGGGGACTCTCAAAACTCTCCTCCAACACCACATCTCAAAGGCATCTCCACTGGCTTTGTTGTTTGCAGTGCTTTTTAGGGCCTTTTTGACTTCACTCTCTAAGATGTCTGGCTCAAGTTCAATTTCCTCATCATTGCTATTATCAGGAGTGTTGAGTTCTTTTTTTGTAGAGTTCCTCTGTGTACTCTTTCCATCTTTTCTTTATCTCATCTGCATCAGCTAACTCCTTGCCATCTTTGCCCTTTATCATGGTCATTTTGCTTTAAACATTCCCTTGATTTCCCCAATTTTTTTTGAAAAGATCTCTAGTCCTACCCCTGATATTGCTTTCCTCTACTTCTTTGCACTGTTCATTCAGGTAGGTTCCCTTATCTCTCCTTGCTTTTCTTTGAAATTCTGTATTCAAGTGATTGTATTTAATCCTTTCTCCTTTGCTTTTTGCATTCCTTCTGTCCTCTGCTATTTTAAGAGCCTCATCGGACAGCCACTTAGCTTTCTTATGCTTCTTTTCTTTTGGTATGGTTTTCCTTGCTGCCTCCTCCTGCATGATGTCCATAATTCTTCTGGCACTCTGTCTATCTGGTCCAAACCATTAAATCTGTTCCATACTTCCACTGTGTATTCCTTAGGGATGTTGTCTAGGTCATATCTGTCTGGCCTAATTGTTTTTCCTATTTTCTTTAGTCTGAATTTTGCGATTAATAGGTTGTGATCTGAGCCACAATCTGCCCCTGGTCTTGTTTTTGCTGACTGTATGGAGGTTCTCCATCTTTGGCTACAGAGTATGTAATCAATCTGGTTTCGATGTTGGCCATCTGGTGATGTCCATGTGTAAAGTCTCCTCTTGTGTTGCTGGAAGAGAGTGTTTGTTATGACCAGTGCATTATCAGTGGGTAGTGATGGCATGGCATTAAGAGAAAAGTGGAAATAATTTTATTCCAGGTCACCAGAAAAGTTTCGAACATTTGTTACTGTCATTTGTTGTGTGTATTTATTCATCATATTTGAATTTGCACAGCACAACACGCTAGAGTGCTGTGAGAGAGATGATTTAAGCTTGAAAGCTTTCTTTTGCTCTAGTAACTAAACAAACTGAAGATCATCTCTATGTGTTTGGTTTGGTGTATCCTCTGGCACTGGACAGCTTCTCTTCTCTGCTTTGTTGGGCAGTAACAAAACAGAAGAGGAAGCCTGCTACTTCGTGACTCATTGGTCAGTATTCTTTTGCTAATCCTGGCTTGACTAGTAGACCCTTTGAATCAATTACTGACTAGTAAGCAAGCTCCCTAAGCAAGTCCCTTTGAGTTCACTGTTCAGGACTGACAACAGGATACTTGACTTACAACTAACCATTGAGTACAACTGAGCAGGTTTGTTTAGTCACTTGTGCTTCAAGGGCAATAGCAGAGCATTGAGCACCAGATGACAAGCTAGTATCAGTTAAATACATTTCTGTGATGTTCTAAATGTAGTGTACAGAATTAAAGTCTGCAGAATTTCACTTCTAGTGACCTAATTTCTGCAAAGACTGTTTTTAATGAATACTACTTTATATGTGGGGCTGAGTGTACTTTTTTGTGTTTCAAAGAAAAGAAAAAGAGTGAAAAAAGTAAAAAAGGAGGGATATAAGTACAGTGGAACCTCACTTAACAAAAGGCTCGGTTAACACAGAAATAACATAACAAAAGAAAATCCATAGAAAATAGTGGCTTGGTTAAACAAACTTTTTTTGAATTGATTAATTGTTTTTCAATTTATTCCTATGATAAACTGTATTTCGGTTAACAAATTTTGGTATTCAATTCATTCCTATGGGAAATTGCATTCAGTGCATTTCTATGGGAATTTTGCTTTACAAATTTTTCATAGATAAATAAGTACCACTTTGCACTTGCACTGTTTTATATTTACTGTACATGTTTGATAACATACAGCCTTGTGATAGTTTTTCTGCATGTCATAAGCATTTGAATATAAATTAACATGTTGAAATCAAATCTGATGTTCTTTTACGGTTTATTTGGTGTGTGGAAGGTGTGCAGAAGAGGGGGTGGTCTTATACAGCGAGTATATAACAAAGTCTATATTTTGAGTGAAAATGTTGGGGGGTCGTCTTATACGCCCAGTGGTCTTGTACGCCGGCATATACGGTAAATAAAAATAAAAACCAGATACACTGAAGTCTGAAGTTTCTTTCAGAGAAGTGGTGACAAGGCAATTATTTTTGCTTTAAAAATGCAAAAAATATAAACTGTTCAAAACAATGCAGTTCAACTGTAACTCATAGGCAGGAGCATTCCTTCCTCATTGGCCAATAAATCTTGTCATTTAGTTGAGTGATTTCCCCTCCTGTCCCTGCAGCTGATGGTGATTGTGTACAATGTCTAGCTCTGTTTATCTCCAGTTGTTCAATAACTGTCATTTAATTTCTTTGCAGATAATGAAACTGCAGTGTATACTTTAATGCCAATGGTCATGGCTGACCATCACAGGTGAGTTCACACTGTTCCTCCAATTAGCACTAGACCAGTACATCTAAGTATAGCTCTAAAGACATACTGCTTTTACTGTAGTGATATACAGATTTTGTGTTTTAAGGTGCCTTTTACTGGTCTGGCTGGACATCTTGCTATGGTAATGGAGTAGACCATACAGCCAGCAACTCAATACCGAGTGTTCGGTGGGAATAAATAACATGGTCCCTTCAGTGGAGGAAATGCCACTAGAAACCATCATATTGGGCCCAATGGCTGAATGAGCGGAGGAGGATCCACTTTACTTCTCTAATTCCCAACGGTCATGGAGGCAGAATAGGCCATGCTAGATAGACTGGCTGTGAAGGCACACCTTGTTAATATCCTCAAGGCTGCAGCAGTCCATTGCAGTCCTGCTGTTAAATCCTGCATGTCTCATTTTGTATGTGCTGCAGGAGATGGTTCCGTGATCATAGTGTGCGGGTCACTTCATGGCAAGCTGTGATCCACCTTAAACAAATTCATGTCAGTGGCATTTTTCCTGCTTGCCTCAGAGGATGAAGTAGGCCCAAAACCAGCCGGACGCCAAGACCAGGCCTCCCGGTGCCCTGGGCCAGGAAAAAAGTATACTCAGATCAAGTTGCATCCAACAACAACTGGTCTGCTGTTGGGTGTTGATCTTTTGTGAAGGAAAAGATTCAGTAAATGCTATACGTGCAACTTTCTCTTAAAACAAGGCATATTATTCAAGTTGCCCTTTTTATAGATGTTGACCCATGTCCAGAGAACCAGGATTCTCCTGTAAATGAGGGACATGCTCTTCAGATTCTCAAAGTTGCCCACCTCAGTTCTGTAATGTTTATTTTAAGATTAATTTTGGTTTTTTCTATCCCAATGACTGCAGATCTCTTGCTCAGTATCTGCAAAGCAATTGGAAAGCCTTTAGGTCAAGTTTGTTTTGGAAGAATTAGGCATGTTAAATTTTCATCTCTTGTGACATTTTTGCAAAACAAAGAAACTACTGTTCATAACTATTTACTCATAACTTTGTCTGAATATTAACTAGTTCAGCACTATTTTGTTATTCTCCAGCACATAAAAGTGGATGGTATTTCAAACTAGGGCAGGTTAGAATTCTTTTCAGAATAATATACTACCAAGTTCTTGGATAGAGGCTAAACATAAATTAAGAACAAAGGTAACATTAGAATACAAGTACTAATTATGTTGTATCTCCCATTGGACTGTGCAGACATAAAGCTTATGTATCATAGAATCACTGAGTTGGAAGGGGCTTATGAGTCCAATTTCCTGCTCAATTCAGGAATGCAAACCAAAGTAGATATCATAGATGGTTGTTCAATTTTCTCTTGAATGCCTCCAGACAAGGAGCGCTCACCACCTTGTGAGGTAATTAGTTCCATTTTCATACTGCTTTAATAGTTAAGAATATTTCATAATTCCTGCCTATATCTAGTTTATTTATTTATTTATTTGTTTGATTTATATGGCCGCCCAAATCGGAAGACTCTGGGCGGCTCACAGAAAATAAAACCAATCACATTTTAAAAACCAACAAAAACCCAATTAAAACTGCCACCAAAAATTACTCTAACCCCTGCAGATTAAAAGAGATTAAAAGAGGGAGAGAGTGTTCTTACTAAATCAGCCAGCAGGCAGGGGTCACCACATCCCCAGTGCCCCAAACCTGCTTTGCTAGCCAGATTTTTAGCCCTTTCCTGAAGGACAACAACTCCGTCTGGAATCATAGCTCAATTGGCAGGAGGTTCCAAAGGGCCAGAGCAGAGACAAAGAAGGCCCTCCTTCTGCTAGAGAGACGAGCCTCCCTAGCAGATGGTACAATGAGAGAGCCTCTCTGGTCTGCTCTGGTGGGAAGGACATATGTTCTCAGGGTGACACAGTCTCTTAAGTATCCTGGCCCACTACCATGTAGGGCTTTAAAGGTAATTACCAGCACCTTGAATTGCACCCGGAGGCACACTAGCAACCAGTGCAGTTCCCAAAGCAGTGGCGAGGCACAGGCATACCGCCCAAACCCCATTGACTAGTTCTCTGACCCAACTACCTGTCACCGCCTTGGATGCCTTAATTAACCAGGCGGGACATGAGTCTAATAGGCAAGCAGTGGCACGAACAGATCCAAGGAGCCTGTCCTCAGGGACAACTGGATCAAAACAATCCCAGATAACGTGGCAAGACTGCGACCTGGTCAATTCCAGACCCATAGTGTCTATGCTAGGGTCAAACTTCAAGCGAATCTGAGCAATTTTCTCCATGAGATAATCAGCAAAGTCCTCAGCTGACCCCTGCCAACCAGGGCCAGGCTCCCCTTTACCGAGGAGGGACCTAATAATCTGAAACAGAGTCGCTGGGCGATTATCTGCAGATAATCGCCCTGTGTTTTGAGCCCCTTAGGTGTCCTGCACTCGGGGATGATTGAGAGCTTTTATAACTGTTTTTAACCTTTGGAGATTCTGTTACTGGTGAGAGAAATTGGGGTTTAAATCCCATCCTCTGCCTATTGCTTGTAGATGGGCATCGAAGTCAAAACATAACAATTATTATTATTATTATTATTATTATTATTATTAAAACTTGTATGCCGCTCTACTCAGTAAAGACTGACTCAGAGCTGCTTTTACATCTTCAGTAGCTTTGTAGAAGATGTTCAGCAACTGAATTTGGATGATGAAACATCTTCTGAGCACCAATATATTATGAAATAGCACTGTCTTCATTTTCACCTTTTCATTCTATTTGAAACATTTCCACTGAAGTGGCTAGAATTAAGCAAAAGTCTGTTTATACTTGTCTGTAAGTTGGAATTTTCTTTTTTTTATGGTAACAGTGCATACATAGCAGTATTTCCCCACTGTTAAAAGTATTTGAAAATAGATATTGCTTGATAACTTAAATTAGCTCTGCTTTAGATCTGTTTCAGAACTGCTGTCAAATTCAAAGTTTGATGTCAATTATGCTTTTGGACGTGTGAAGAGGAGCTTGCTTCATATTGCAGCTAAGTAAGAGAACACTGAAAGTTTTAAAATAAGGAAATACTGTACTGATATTAGTTTTCCATATTATCCTTCAACAAGGTTGCCTTTAGCATACTGTTTTCTCTCTCATGATAAAAGTGATGAGGGCTAATGGTGTTGTGCCATTGGCCAGTCATTAAAAATCAAAACAGTCAAGCCAAATAATGCCATTTACAAACATAAGAAATCCTTAGGGATATTACATACAAAGAGCACATACAGTTGTACCTCACTTAAAGAGCATAATGCGTTCCACAGGATTGCTCTTTAAGCGAGTTTGCTCTTTAAGCAAAACACTATTGTAAATGAGCAATTGTGGGGAAGATTGTGAACCCAGATTTATTTGTTAAGTGAGTTTTTGGTTGGTTTTATTTGTTAAGCGAAGCGAACATTCAGAGAAAATTCTGCTCTTTGAGCGAGTTACTCTTTAAGCGAAGCACTCTTTATGCGAGGTTGGACTGTATTGCCTTCAGTAATGAAATCTGTAGTCTTACTTCTATACCATTACTTCACTTCACGTTCTGATGATGGAGTTAAAAAGGAGAACACATTTCTTCAACAAAGAATATCTTTGTTAAATATATGGCAAATGTTGAACACATTCATTCCTGAGTATGGCTAAAGGTACTTCCAATGGCTTCCATAAGAAGTTCCATGATCAACAATACAGTCAAACCTTGCATAACGAGCATTTCGCATAGTGAAAAACTCGCATAACGAGTGAGTTTTTCGCTAAGCGGTCTGACTTGCATAACGAAAATTTTCACTATGCGAGTTGGACTTTCCCTATGGAAAAACTCGCATAATGAGTGTTTCTACGGGTAAAACTCGCATAGCAAAATTTTTTCACTATGCAAGTTTTCCCCTTGAAACACTTGTTATGCGAGTTTCCCCATAGGGATTTTCGTTATGCGAGTTTGTTTCGCATAGCAAAAAACTCACATAGCGAGAAGCCACGCAGAATGAATTAAATTCGTTATGTTAGGTATGACAGAGTCTTTTCTAATTCAAATCTTGAAGCAAAATGGATGACACCACTTGCATATTAGTAGCTAGAGTGCTGCCATGAACCCAAAGTGACAAACCTAGGCCTTCTTTAATATAAAAAACTTATTTTCTTGAATTCATTGTAAGTTATACGAAGATGTGTTTTAATTATTTGCCGTAGAGGCCATCTTGACTGTCTGTTTATTCAGAAGATGTCATTTTCAAACAAGAAATCCACAGGAATATTACATACAAAGACCAAATTTATATTCCCATTACAAGAACAAATGTGTATCCCCCATTATGTGGGCTTATGCTTTCCTGGAGCAGGATGTTATTGACCCAGGGTAAGTACCTGGGTCAATAGCATCCTGATTCAGGAAAGCATAAGCCCGTTTAATGGGGCATGTTGCAAAAAATCAATAATCCAAGCATGAAGTTGAGAGTAGCATAATAGTTATGAAGCAAAAATCTTGATAAAAATAGATGACACCATCCCCATATTGATAGTTAAAGAGCTGTCGTTAGGCAAAAGTGACAATTCTAGGCTTTCTTGTATATCAAAAAGCTCCAACTCATTGCCCACTCATAAGATGAATTGGCTTAAATCTTCTCAGTGCTTGAGCTGGTGACTTGGATACCAACTGGGAGCAGTTCATAAACTCCATTGTTGACAGGTGAGCTTCATGTGGAAGTCATTTTAAGTACTTGTACTCAGAAATCTTCATAGGCATGACATTATGTGCTTTTGGTTCGCAAATTTGCCTTTAGTGTTCAGGGTTCTTTGACCTTTTGTTAAGATTTTTATAATCTTCCCCCCTCAGTTGTGGATCAGTTGAATGTCTAATTCTGCTATTAAAGAAAGGTGCGAACCCCAATTACCAAGATATTTCAGGCT
This sequence comes from Furcifer pardalis, assembly GCA_030440675.1. Taxonomy (NCBI): domain Eukaryota; kingdom Metazoa; phylum Chordata; class Lepidosauria; order Squamata; family Chamaeleonidae; genus Furcifer; species Furcifer pardalis. Next base: position 76,009,255 of record CP126890.1, on the reverse strand, counting down.
GCACTCCACTTCATTTGGCTGCTAGAAATGGGTAAGTAGTTTAGTTATTAGTGCACTCAACTTTTCTTCATGAAGGATTTTGTAGGTTCACTAACTACCAGGTCGTTTGGTGAGAATAGGGAGCTGTGCTTTTGCTTTGGTGAATTGAAGCATACTTGATGAATTGCTTTTCCAACGGAGCACTACTTCTATATTTGTAACTTGTTATCCCCCCATGGTTATGGCATCTTGTAAATGCACCACTGAGCAGTTTACAAACAAAGAAAATGCAGACACCTTAAACAGTGAAACAATAAATAATGAAATATTTAATTTTATAGCGTGGTTTTTCCAAAGTAGTATTATTTTAGATTGCCAGAATGTCAATATAGCTGATGTCGTCCAGCTGCTGGTAAAAGAGGAATAAAAAGAAGTTGCTGAATAAGGACTCATCTAGATGTAGCAGTTATTTCTCTTCCATCTGTGCTAACTGTAATTTTTTAGTAACAAGTGAAAGTAGATCTTAATAGCATTTCTGTTTAAACTCTTATGTTAAAGTGTAACCAAAATATAACATTTGAAGCTTTGAAATTAAATTTAAGAAGATTGTTGCTCGTGAAACATACAAAGAAAAGATTCTGCAGTATTTGATATCAACTTTCACTGTTCAAAGATAGTGTTTAAGTAAGCATTTCTAGAGTTTTCCTTTTGTGTTGTTCAGTCACACAGTCAAGTCTGACCACATTACTCCAGGTTCTTCTGTTATCTATCATCTTCTAGAGTCTGCCCAGATTCAAGGGTCGATTTCCTTCAGGATGGACTGATTTGTTCTCCTTGCAGTCTAGGGTACTCTCAAAAGTCTTCTCCAGCACCACTGTTTGGAGTTGTCTATTCTGTGCTTAGCCTTCCTTATTACTCAGCTCTCACAGGCATACATTGCTACAGGGAAGATAATCTCTTTAACAATAGACTTTTATTGCCAGGGTCTCTATTTTTACTTGTCTCTATTTTTATTATGCTGCCTACGTATGTTATAGTTTGACTCCCAAGAAGTAAGTGTCTTTATATTTCATGCCTGCAGTTACTGTCTGTAGTAATTTTAGATCCTGAAAAAGTAAAGTCTGTCACTGCTTCTATTTCTTCTTTTTCTATTTGCCAGGGAGTGATGGGGCCGAGAAAAATGATCTTGGTTTTTGTAATGTTGTTTCAAGCCAACTTTTGCACTCTCCTCTTTCACCTTCATCAAGTGGCTCTTTTAGATCTTCACTTTCTGCCATTAGCGCTGTGTCATCTGCGTATCAAGCTGTTGATATATTTCCCTGCAATCTTAATTCTGATTTGTGATTCATCCAGCCCTTTATTACACATTATGTGTTCGGCGTTTAAATTAAATAAGCAAAGTGATAGTATACAGTCTTGTACTTCTTTTCCTATTCTAAACCAATCAGTTGTTCCATTTCCAGTCCACAGTCACCTTCAGGTCCCATTTTTACTGACTGTATGGAGCGTCTCCATTTTTGCCTGAAAACTACATAGTCAATCTGATTTCAGTGTTGGCTATCAGGTGATGTCCATGTGTAGAGTCATCTCTTAGGATGAGGGTGTTTGCCATGACCAGCACATTCTTTTGACAGTTCAAGAAGGTGTTGCAGGTCTTCATAGAATTGGTTGACTACGGGATCTTCTACATCATAGACTTGGATTAATGTGATGTCGAATGGTTTACCTTGGATTCGGTCTGAGATTATTCTGTCATTTTTGAGATTGTATCCCATTATTGCTTCTCACTTTTATTGATTATATTGGCCACTCCATTTCTTCTAAAGGATTCTTTCCCACAAAGGTCAATAGTCATCTGAGTTAAATTCACCAATTCCTGTCCACTTTAGCTTTTTGCTTCCCAGAATGTCAAATCCTGCCATTATTCATTAATTTTAGTGCCCAGACTGGCTTCATCATGTCATGGTCCCTTCCTGTTAGTGTGTGGTACCAGATAGCCCAGGATGATAAAAGGCCTACTTCTATGCACCTGTGACTGATAGGAGTGAAGATGATAGGTGGTGGTAGCAATAGCATTGGGGGAGGGAAATAAAGAAATATGGCTGCACTGGTAGTAGAGGTAGTTGCGGATATTTGAAATCCTAGCCGCAAACATGCATATGAGTAGACAACTTGCTTGTGACAGGTAGAATTTCCCTTTTCTCTTTCTATGGAAATAATTAATAATAACTGTGTCTGTTATTATGTCTTTTATCTGATTTCACTGTTGTTTTAAATTTTTATGAATTTTTATAAATTTTAAGGCTTTATACATTGTTATGATTAATGATGTAAGCCGCCCAGAGTCGGGCCCACGCAATTGGGGCGGGATACTAAATGCGAATAATAAATAATAAATAATAAATAAATAATAAATAAATAAATTAGGAAATAAGCATAGATTTGGGGACTGAATTATGTGAATAGCATGAAAGTGAGAATGTAGAATCTAGTATTTTGAGATCCTTGCCTTGTTGAAAACAAAACTGGAACTTTTGGGCAGCGATTGGATTTATATTTGAAGGTTGTGAAGACCACATTGTGGATGATGCCTAACCTGCAAGTGATAGTAAGTCTGTATTGGACAAACACCTGTTAGCTATAGGGTTGTGAGACAATTTTTCACTTAATTGTATGATCCAGCCATGAGAAGTTGAGAAATTGTTATTTTATTGTACTTGTGACTGAAACCCATTCCATTTTTTGGACAGCCAGAAGAAATGCATGAGCAAGCTCCTAGAATATAGCGCTGATGTCAACATTTGCAATAATGAAGGCCTGACAGCAGTAAGTCCTATAATTGTTTCATCACAGCCATCACCTAAATGGTTGTTTTTATAATCATTATTAAATGTCTTTGTGTTACCACTCGGTCTTTTATATGTGTTCATCAGTTAATTTGTTTTCCTGGCTGTTGATTTTGAATTGTGGTGGCATTGCTGATGCTGAAATAAGGTTAATACTAATATTTGTTTGCCATATCAAATGCTATTTTTAGTTACTGAAATGGTTTGTTGAATGTGTTTTCCTTCCCTGTCATTTTAAGATCCACTGGCTTGCTGTTAATGGGAGAACAGAATTGCTTCATGATCTTGTACAACATGTTACTAATGTGGATGTTGAGGATGCAATGGGGCAGACGGCACTTCATGTGGCCTGCCAAAATGGACACAAGACGGTAAGTTAAAGAAGATAATTCATATTTGTCATGGATGTTAGGACTCTGATAGCAATAAAACTGTAAGCATTTTTATGAGAAAGGAGCTCATTTTGGAAAATATCAGGATTTCAGTGTATTATGAATAATAACTGACCAGATTTGCAAAGAATAGTGTAGAAGTACACGACAACATGTAGAAAAACAGAAGTTGCCACTTGAGAAGCCGGATTGGGCTCCTTCCTGTTGTTACTCTGTAGTCAAGCAAAGACTTTCCTTTTCAGGGAGGCATTATGTATGGGCTCGGTCAGGGATGGTGAACCTTGGTACTCCACATGTTCTTGGACTTCAGTTACCAGAAGCCCAAATCAGCAGTCCTGCTGATCAGGGCTTCTGGAAATTGAAGTTCAAGAACAGCTGGAGTGCCAAGCTTCACCATAACTGGACTAGGGAATACTCTGTTTATAAAATATAGATAATTTTAAACATTTAAAATTTGTTTTTCATTTTTACAAATGTTTCTACTATATAGTTTTGGATACGATTTTAACTTATTATTTATTATTTTAATAGGTGTAAGTTGCTTAGGGTCCCTTACTTCATGCTAGTTAGGAGAAGCTGACTAGCTTCAATTAAAAAATTTAACCTACAAAAAGCTGAGAAAATTTGAAGAGCATAATTTGTTTGTTCTTTCTTTTGGCTTCAGTTGAGTTTACACAATAACAAGATGTGGCGTATCAAATTTTAAATTCTGGATGATTTTTGTATTGGATTGGTGGGCATATTTTCTGCTAACTGGCAAGAGGATCATGGTATAATTCTATATTAAAGTAAAACCAATTAAACACAGGGAGGTTTAGTGTCAGTCTGTAGTGGATTTATGATTGTTGTTTAAATTGTATGTATTTGTAGATTTAATTTATTCATTTTTTTCTTTCCAAAAAGACAGTTCAGTGTCTTTTAGACAGTGGTGCAGATATTAACAGGCCCAATGTTTCAGGAGCAACTCCACTCTACTTTGCTTGCAGGTATGGTTTGTTTCATTTTTAAACTGTCAAGAAGGCAGCACATTAAATTCATGCACATTAAATTTATAGTGAGGAGAATATAGGTTTAGTAAAGGTCGCCCTTGCTCTAAAACCAGTTGTAGCCAACTCTAGGGTTCAGTGCTCATCTCTGCTTATAGCCAAAGAGCCATGTCTGCGTCTGCAGACGTTTCAGTGGACATATGGCAGGCATGACTAGATACCGGAGTTGCACGGAACACTGTTGCCATCCCATCTAAGTGGTAACTATTTATCTTCTTTCAATTTCTTATTTTTGAACTGCTAGGTTGGCAGGAGTTAGGGCAGAGACAGGAGCTCACCTTGTCATGCAGTACCCAACCTTCCAGTCACCAAGTTCAGCATCTTAACCAGTTGAGCCACTAGGTGGCATTATTAGGTGAACAAGCTTCTGTCCACACGACGCCTTCTTGCTGCATCATGGCATCATGATCTTGGTCAAGTCTTCTGACCACAGAGAGTTTTGTCTATTAAATTTTGTATTAATTCAGGAGAGAACTGAATAGTGTAGAAAGTTTATTAAATGGCTCTTGCTAATTTTCTGTATTTCATACAGCCACGGCCAAAGAGACACTGCACAGATCCTGCTGATGAGAGGTGCCAAATACTTGCCAGACAAGAATGGAATCACTCCACTTGATCTCTGTGTACAGGTATACTTATTTTTAGGTAATATATTGCAGTAGCAATTACTGTAGCACTAATTTAAAAAAACCCCAACTGATTTTATTTTATTTCTTTTAGGTTTGAATGGATATGTTTTTTAAATAATATATTTTGACTATATTCTAAGCATTTTAATTTTTTTAAAAATTACCTCTCATTTTACTCTGCTTGTCGTAGACTGTAATAAAATGGTTGAATGATTATTTTTAGGTTACACGTGATGCTTAAAACTGTGGTCCAGAGCCATTATAGTCTTTGTCCTGATCCAAGAAAAGTGTACTTCTTGTTCTACTGGAAGGTGCACAATGTCTTCTTTAATGTGTTAAGTGTTGTAGCTCACCTTCCAATGTAATATACAAAGTTGCAGTTGCATTAAATGTCTTTGTGTAGGAGTTCCTCTGGGAACTGACTCTAGGTTTCAATGCTCATCTCTGTTTATAGCCAAAGAGCCAGCACTGTCTGTGTCTGCAGATGTTTCTGTGGACATGTGGCAGGCTTGCTAGAGGCTGGAGCTCACGGAATGCTGTTTACTTTCCTACCAAAGCTGTATCTATTTATCTACAGTACTTGCAATTTCTTGCTTTCAAACTGCTAGGTTGGCGGGAACTGGGACAGAGATGGGAGCTCACTCTGTCGTGCAGCACTAGGGTCTCGAGCTGCTGACCTGTTGACCTTCCAGTCTTCAAGTTCAGTGTCTTAACTACTAAGCCACTGCAGTCCCTTATGCAACCCAATATAACTATACAATGGCAGTACACCAAACTAGGTCACAATACAAATGAAAAAGCATCTAATTAAAAAAATAGCAGTTTGGGGGGCTATGATATTAAATGCAGCTTTGTATAGTTCTGTATGTACTATTTTCCTAAATATTAAGAGAGAAGGAACCTGGCAAATCTCACTTGGAAATTTATTCAACAGAATGGGAGCCAGCTTTGAGAAGGCCCAATTCCTTGTCACCTTTTTGCCCTTCGTCATTGTGGCCACTTTTAACAATCTAGATTGGGAGGAATGAGTGAAACAGGTAGCTGTTTTCTGGGAGAGGCGTTCTGGCAAGTTTTGGGTTCTGAACTGCACCACTGTCTAAAAGATATGCTAGTTCTAGTGTTTATTTAAATGTAATTTTTTCCAGGGTGGCTACGGGGAGACTTGTGACGTTCTAATACAACATCATCCTAGGCTTTTCCAAACAATTATTCAGATGACACAAAATGAAGATCTCCGAGAAAATATGGTAAACTTAGTTACTATCTGTTAAGTTTCCATACTGATACTATTTAAATACAAGACACGCCCCGCCCAATGTTTCCATGTACTGCCATGTGGCACCAATGAGTGTAGACAACATCTGGAAGTTACTTCCTACTATTCATGCAATCATAGATGGATGAAATAATTGTTTTAAGGTCATGGCTGCTGTATTCTTGTGTGTGGCGTTCCATAGGCAGGTGCCAGTATTTATGTTTTATTACGTTCTCCATCAAATAAGTAGATTTGAGATGGCAGTTTTAATTAATGTGAGAAAGTAGGTGTGTGCATGCACTTTGAACTTTACCAACACAATTTTATTGAATAGGATTTGTGTGCTAATCTGTTTCTCTTAATAGTCCAACCAGAAGTCTTGAGTTTAACATTTTACATGTGTCTGTGCTGTAACAGAAATTTTAGAAACTTTATCTTTTCTGTGTATAGTTGCGTCAAGTTCTGGAACATCTGTCTCAGCAGAATGAAAACCAGTATCTGAAAATTCTAACTAGCCTTGCAGAGGTGGCTACAACAAATGGACATAAATTGCTCAGGTAGCTGATACGTTATCGCTGCTGATACTTTTTTTCTTTCTCTCTCTGTTCTGGACAGAAGTGAATGTTTTGACTGCCATCAGAATAAAGTTGTACTAAACATTTTCTCAGCTTTTTAAAAAAACATTAAATCTTTGGGAAATGAAGTGTTTTTTTCTAGGTTTAATTACCTGGGCAAGAGAACTGTAATACTAGGAAGAATTCTGTTACATCACATAACAACATGGCTTTTAAAATCAACAAATAAGTTTATTGCTCAACTGAAAAATCATTGCACAGTGTAACAGGAATTGTGCAAGCAGTAGGAGAGAGTTTGCCATATGTCTGTGTCAGGCCCTAGGGTAGTGATGGTGAACCTTTTAGTGACTTGAGTGCCCTAATTCAACAGGCTGCAGTCTGCGCCACAGACGGAATGGGTGAACTCTGCTGGGAGAAGGAAGAAAGTGCTCCCATTTGGACTGCTGGGCAGAGTGGCGGGGTGAACTCTGTGCTGGGGGAGGGAGGAAATGCTCCCATTGGGCTGCTGGGCAAAGGGGTGGGACAAACTTTGTGCTGGGATGATGGTGCACGTGCCTACAGAGAGACATGTGAATGGCTCCTCTGGCATGCTCACCATAGGTTTGCCACCACTGCCCTAGGGTATTCTTGCTGTACAGTGAGAAGTGTGACTAGTTGTGCTGTTGCATGTGTGAGTGGCAGGTGAAAGCCATACCATTATGTACACAAGCAAAACCCATGCCATTATGTACACGGTATTTCATAGTAGGATTTTGATCAACATGTCAGTGGAGAACGGACTGCATCCATACTTGGCTAGTGGCTATTTCAGATAGTAATTGTAATATTAGTAAACTTAAGTACTAATTTTATTACTCTCTAACTCAGAGCAGAAATGCTCCTTTTATGTACTGCATATACTAGAGTATAAGTCAAGTTTTTTAACCCCCAAAATGAGGCCCAGAAAGGTGACTCAACTTATACACGGGTCAATGACCTTGAGGGTCCCAAAACTGTGCTGGATTTGGTTTGATTTGGCAGCTTAAAAGTAGCTTCGGCTTCTGGAAAGGGGGAAAACCATCTAATAAGGGTCATTACCACAGCTGGCCACAAGAGGGTGCAAATTACAGTTTTCCATTGAAATGCATTAAAATTAATTTCTATTGTGAAGCTTTTTTGTTTGTTTCGTTTCAATGCATTTCTATGGGAAAACAAACCTGTGTGTAAAAAGAAAGGATTTCACTTACCTTTGCGTTTTTGTCCCTGCTCCATGCATGACCAAGATGGAGGGGGAAAGCCATGTATTTTGCTCACAGGCAGAACAAGAAGCTAGGCTAGAAGAACGCTTCCTGCCTCAGTGCAATTGGCCCACCCACCCACTTCCCCTGCAGCGCCACCACTGGTTGGGTGATGCAAATACAGTTAAAAATACAGTAAACACTCAAAACCATACCTGTACAAATGTCTAAATTAATCAATTTTACCGTATTTTCATGTATTTTAATTATTGAAACTCACTAGCAGCGGTTACATTTTCCACCCCCGACATACTCAGGTCAAACTATTTTCCTAGTTTTAGAGGTCCAAATTAGGTACCTCAACTTATATTTGAGTATATACGGTACCCTCTTCTCAACTTCTGTTTCTGCTCTACTATGCTGGTCTTAGACCATAATAAAGATTTGATCTGAACAAATTTTGTAACTGTAACTTGCCTACAGGGTGATCCCCAGGAGCATTAAACTATTTTGTGTCCTATCTATTTTAGCTTGTCAAGTAATTTTGAAGCTCAGATGAAAAGTCTGTTGAGGATCGTGAGGATTTTTTGTCACGTTTTTCGCCTTGGCCCATCCGCTCCCAATAATGGAAATGACATGGGGTATAATGGAAATAAAACTCCAAGAAGTCAAGTGTTTAAGGTCAGGAAAGTGATTGACGTTGTTAAGAAGATAGACTATAATGAAATGAATTTCACAACGTATGCTTTCATGAGGTGGATGTAAGTTTGGTTACACACTGCTGTTGCTGCTGCTAACACTCTCCATGCCTCTGCCACTGCTACCACCATGCCACTAGTTTGGCCTACCAACACTCCCACATCCTGTCACTGCTGCTAACACTCCCTGCTACCGCCGCTGCCAACACTCTCCCTGCCACCACCAACACTCCATCCCGCTGCCAGTCCACCCCACCAACACTCCCCTACACACTTCTGCTGCCACTGCTTACCAGCCTGCAGTGGGTGAAGGAGGGGTCCTAACTGTCCTTGCCTGTGCTCGGCCAGAGCAGTCCTCAGGAAAGATGCTGGTGGCTGTGGGCATTTGCTGCTTCTGCTTCCACTGCTAATACCTCAATCCTTGTCTCATCCCCCTGGCTTGGTGTGTCCCTAACATCGCTCTGGCAGGGTGGATGTTGTAAGCCTTCTTACAACATATGCCCTGCTATGGAGCAGTGTTAGGAACATGCGAAGCCAAGTGGAGGGGACAAGGATGGTGGGAGCGGGAGTAAGGGTGGTGGTGGATGGAATGGTGCTGTGGGCCAGATCTGGCCTGCGGATCATAGGTTGAGAACCCATGGTCTAGCATATGGAGGCATCTTCCTATTACAATTTCTTCTGAGAAAGTTGTGTGTGGATTTCTTACATGAATTTGGGAAGTACTTGTACACTGTTGATGACTGGAGTTAAACATATATGTAGTTTGGGACTGAATAGAAAAAGGAGGTTGATAATAGTGACATTATAAAAATACATAGGCCAGAGTCACATTACTTATGTACAGCAGTCTAAGTTAATCATCATAAATCCTGACAGCAACTTCCCTTTAGTTCAAAAGTTGATACTTGTGTTCCTTCTCATGTACCACTTGCATGAGTTGATGTGCGATGAGGAGCATAAGCACAAACTCATCACCTAGTGCAGACCACCACTAAGATTTGTACTACGGATTTGATTTATGCCGGCACACATACAGAGCAGGATTTTGGCTTTGATCTTTTTTAAAAACAGTTTTCCATAACCAAATTTATAAAGCTAACTATGAAAAGGAGGGAGTTGAATTTAGGTCCAGCTGTATTTGCAGTTTACCTACAGCTTGTATTGGAGTTGACACAGTTAAAATTGGAGTATTTATTCATGATGATACTAAATCTGAAATATTTTGCATTCTGATTTAGTGGATAGAATAATAGAAGTCTTGGTTCCATTCCCTGGTTCTGCTGAGGAAACTTCAATGTCCATTGAAAACTTTCTTAGGTTATCTCTCATGGCACTTAACAGCAACATTTTTCATTATATACTTCATGCTATTTTGGGCAAAAAAAAAGTAGTAAAATTTTATGTGACCAATTTATGGGCAAAACAAAAAAATTGAAGAGAAAGATTTGTTGAAGTCTTTTTACATAAAAGTAACACCAAATAGTTTGGATTTCATTTAAGATCTATCTGCTCCTAAATTTGATGCATAACATTTTCCACACATATCTCTTTTATAATTAGCAGTGTATCTTCTTCTCTTAATTTTTGAAGATGACTGGTTATGAAATGTTTATCCAGTTTTTTGTCTGTGAAATCTCAAACCTGCTCACAGAGTAAAAGGAAAACTGAATTAGCTTACTCACTAAATGTCAGCAGCTTACCTTTTTTGCTGAGGCACAATTGGATAAAGCTGTACTCACTCCTTTCCTTGTTCTAACTTAAGCTGCTACTTCTTGGGCCTCAGTTTCTTTGACATTTTTACAACACTATAATTTTGTACACTAATAGGTTTCTGCACCATCCATGATAGTGGTTGTGTCTTTGATGTCTTGCAATGTGTTGTGGGTTTGTCATAAAAAACAGATGAACAAAGAAAGATAGCAAGTTCCCACAGCCCTTTTAGCAGAATAATTGTTTTAAGTCAGTAGTGCCCAAACTAAGGCCAGGGGGCCGGGGGCGGCCACTGACGCCAATTCATCCGGCCCATATGGGTGTGTTTTACTTCTGCTTCCAGGAGCGACGAAGGCTTCACAGGCTGGATGAATTGGCGTCGGGGGCTGCCCCTGGGCCCTAGTGACCAGCTCCCTGAACCACATGATCAGACCACAACCAAAAAAGTTTGGGCACCCCTGTTTTAAGTCTTTGAGGATCAGTGAAATTCTTTCATAGCTCATAGCAAAAATGAAGTTAAAATTATGGAAGATCTACACTATCAGTACTTCTGTGTTCATGTTTTAAATCAAATATTGTTCTCTACCAACTGCTACAGGGAATGGAAGAAAATGTCTGTTTTGTTTCATTTCTCAGATAGCATTTGAATTGTAATAGTCAGGACTCTTTACTTATTTTATTAAAAAGTTGAAGCAGGAAAATTCTTGAAATAAAATTATGGTGGATGGTATCTCAAATGCCCAGTCCTACATCTTTGTAGTCATTTCTACTTCTGGTGCTTCTGTATTGAAAGGATTAGCCAGTGAAAAATCTCCATTCCCAGGGGATACCCAATCGCTGAAGTAGCAACCTTCGGGGAGGCTCCTGTAGATGACAGCCTGTGTTAATGTGGATAAGTACAAACTATCTCCCATATGATACAATGCACATGATGCCCCTCAACGTGCACTGAGGAGGACCTTATGTTGGCAAGAGAAATGGCCCAATATTGGGCAGATATAATCTAGCCCTTTTTAATTCCATTTTGTTTTTAGATGTGTTCATTTTAGCTTTGTATATTATTATATGCTGGTGGTGCCTCTGACACGAATAAAGAAAGAAAGTCATAAATCTGCAAGTGCCTCTAATGGTCTACTATATGCCATTTCCCCATTTTTTCCATTATGTTCTGCAGCCTCTGGAATTACTCTGGCACTCATTAGATGAGTGGTTAGCTTTAATATCAGCAGAATTAATGAAAAACAAAAGGAGCTCTGCTGATATCACTTCCATCTTGTTGAAACAACAAGATGGTGCTTCTGCCAGGATCTTTGATGTCGCTCCATCAGACAAGAGTGAACCAGATCAACATGTTGGTGTTCCTACCCATATCTTTGATGTTGGTCCTTCCGAGAAAAGAGGAATCCTGCCAGTGAATGTCGGAGATTCTAAAATGTATGAAGTTGGCAGCGCACAGGAAGCATGTGCAGATTGCCAGGATGTTATTTCTGTGACCGCAAATCGTCTGAGTGCTGTTATTCAAGCATTTTATATGTGTTGCTCCTGTCAGATGCCTCAGGGGTAAGAAGACACTCACTCTCAGATCTTTCTTTGTTTTCCTTATCTATCATCCCCCACCTTTGCCAGTGAGAATTTTAAAATGCCTGTTAGCCCAAGAGGGTAACATAGTTTAAACTGGGAATAACCTGTTGTGTTGAGATACACATTTTCTGCTGTGTCATATTAGAGGATCAATTGGTCCAACGTTGGCATTATTTTGCCACCAAATCAAGCCAAAAGGAGTTCTGCTGATATCACTTCCATCTTATTAGGGCCTTTGGAGGTTTAGCATCATGGCCTGTGCAGGTTTTAGTGCAATGTTTTTGATGTTTCAAAATTTGAACTTTGTGGTGTTTGATTTTAAAATTCCATAAATATATTTTCAAATACTATTATACAGCTTTGTAACACACCTTGAGATACTGTGCAGACTAGAAATGTTTAGTTAAATAAGTAGTATGTGGTACCATCAGTCATGAATCTTTGCTTATTTTATTAAAAAGTTAAAGCAGGAAAATTCTTAAAATTATGGTGGATGGTATCTCAAATGCATACCAGTAATAATGCATCAATGTATTTGTAGAGCAGGGGTTGGCAACCTACAGCCCATGGGCTGAATCCAGCCTGTGGTGCCAAATAATCTGGCTCCTGCCATCGTTCCAACCATTGTTGCCACGGCTGCCACTGCCGGAAGCAGCTGCAGATCTGTTTATAGCAGCCGTAAAAGCATTTATGACAGCCCTGGATGTGGTTACTGCAGTGTTTATGGTGGTGGTGAGGAAGACCAGTCTTGCCCCCTGAACTGTCTGAGGGAGCATGACCTTGCCTCTGACTTAAAAAGGTTGAAGACCCCTGCTGTAGAGCTTTTAGTAGCTTTCTTGAGTGCTTTCCTACTTTTCCCAACCGGCTTTTTTAGAGAACCCCTATCATCATACACTAATTTGATCATGCTTGAAAATCTGCGCTTCCTCAAATTGGATGAACCTCTGTTGTGATAGGTGGCCTGCAGAATTTGAAAGGTTGTGATTCACTAGACTTGTTTTAAAATTTCAAAACCATAGATAGGTTTATGTTTCTCACATTGTTCTAAACAGCTCAAATGTGATTTATAAAGGCCTTTGCCCATTGTGTGTTGATAAAAACTTTGTATGACTAAATGTTGAGACAGTATCAGATTCAAGTTCTTCATAAAATCAAGTTATATCTTTAGTTAGTTTGTGTGATAATAAAAATATGGAGTCAGTATTCCTTTATCAGATAATTTTGTAACTAAGATCTTGCAAGCATAAGCAAGGCTTCCGGTTTCCCTGAACGCTTGACTGCTGGGCTTTTCTCCTAAAAGTAGATTCTTTAGCTGAACCATTTCCAACCTTTTTTTACTCCATATGTTGTGATGCTTGACTATGCACATGCTTTTTAAAGCTAATCTGTTTTAAATGCTAATGGACAGATAGCTTAATCTGGCATAACATATATTAATGATGCAATTCCAGAATAAATTGTTTGAATTATTGCTTTGAAGAAAACACTATGATGATTTGGATAACTTAATCTGGTTGAATATTCTGTTGCAGAATGACATCTCCACGCTTCATAGAGTTTGTCTGTAAGCATGACAATGTCCTTAAATGCTTTGTGAACAGGTATGTCTTTGGGGATTAACACATTTCATTAAATGTTGTTGAAATAAAAAAGCAATCTTATTTTATATCACACGGTAACAGATAAAGTTATCGCTTATCAAGGGGAATTCTTTAGACATAAATATTAAAGTTAATGATAATTGTCTGGTTTAAGAGTAAATATATAAAGTAGCTGTGTGCTCCATTAATATAAACACAGTTCATACCTTTATTGAATAGCTGGAAAGTGACAAATAAAATGATCTTTTCAGTTGTCTAGAATTATTCATCTGGTAAAGATAATATAGATAATGGTTTTACCATCTTTGCCTGATGAAAAATGCTGTAAAATACACAAAACATTGTTTTGTTTGTAATTTTTGAATGATCAAATAAACCTTGTGTTTTTTGGCTTTGAAGTTTAAGATTAGGAAGATCAGTCCTAATTTGTATCTGCTTCATTGGCCCAATCCAGAGTTAGAACCACACAAAGACTGTCTTCCCTAGTGTGATCCAGGCCTTTCTACAGGTGCTCTCATTATTTGAGATGAGAGTTACAACAGAAAAGGTTTCCTTTCTGAGATTGTCCCACGTGTGGAACTTGCTCACTAGGGAGCCTTGCTTGGGTCTCTGACGGTGCCTATTTAGCATGGGGAAAAATAACTCTTTTTTCATCTAGACCTGACGGGTCCAACCTTGGTGCTCCAGTTGTTTTTAGACTTCAGTTACCAGAATCCCAAGTCAGCACTTCTGCTGGTCAGGGCTTCTGGGAATTGAAGTTCAAGAACACCCGGAGCACCATGGTTGGCCACCCCTGAGCTAGACTTTCTAATTCAGGGGTGCCCAAACTTTTTGGGCCACGAGCCAGTCATATGGTTGAGCGTGCGGTCATGTGGTTCCTTCCACCTGAAGCAGAAGTAAAGTGTGCATGCGCGTATGCATAATGCACCTGCACATGCTCATAATGTCATAAATGACCTGTGGCTGTCAAACATTTACGACAGCCATGGGTCATTTACAACAGCATTTTGTGCATGTGGGGGCATTTTTACTTGTCTGAACTCCTGTCGCTTAGCATACTAAGTCACAACTAGAGTAGGCTCATTTGAATTGACTCACCAAACTATGGTAAGAAACAGGATTTTAGCCATTAACTATTTTCATTTTGTTCATTATTATTTTTTGGTAAAAATACTTCTTTAAGCAAAAGATATACAGTATAAAATAAATACCATGGTTAAGAAAGAAACCTGTAGTTTGTTGCTGTTTGAATTATCAAAACATGATTTGTGCTTTGTCAGAAAATAAGAAACTCTTGTTTGTGGAATGACTCTGCTTTCAGTAGTTGCTGCATCATGAAAACAGATACGTTACCTTGCTAGGATAAAAATAAATAGACAAGTAGCTCTAAACTTGCCACTCAAAAACTCAAATCATGGAATGGTTTCTAAACTATATTAGTACAGACCATGGATTGACTGACTTCTGAATTTATCTTTTATCTAGCAGTCTGTTGCCTTTCTCTCTTTTAAAAGTCTATTTTCAATAGATACTGTGCCTTAAGCTGTCTTTGACAGCTTTTAGCAGATACTAAAATGATTTATTGTTTCATTTGGCTTCCACTTGTATTTAAATTAAATTAAATTTAAGAATTCTGCCTGTATGTCTGTAAATATATCTCTGCAAGTTACAACCCCACGTGAGTTAAATGTGAATTTATTGTTAATTGCGATATAACAGACTTTCCAATATCAATCAGTTAACAAAATATAAGCTGTTTTCTAATTCCTAGCAACAACAAATCTTGTCATTGTTAGCAAACTGGAAACTAATTCTCTAGCGGTTCAATTATCTACCTCCCTTTCACATATAGATAAAAGCACTATTTTAGGACTTAGAGCTAAGTTTAAATTGCTCACTTCTTTAATTTTCTTAAAAACCAGTTGCCAAAATTTCAAATTATTCTTGCATTCCCACCACATATGATAAATAGCTGTATACTCTCTCCAGTATATCCTAGCATTACTCTCATCTATTTTGTTAAGTTTCACTGGAGTTAAGTACTATCTCCAAAATAATTTATAAAATTTTTATTTTATCCTTTATTAACATGGATTAAGTATTCTAATGTTCCATATATTTTTCCAAGCACAAGAGCTCGTTTCTACCCCTAATCTGAGTTTTCATAATGATATGAGTAAGTCCTGATCTTTTTCTTCCAATCATGTATTATAAAATTATTATTTTTACTTAATATGTCTTTCATCATTTTGTTGTTAGCTTCACTTTCCTTTGTAATATCATTTCTTCATATTTCATGAGCCGATTACATTTACCATTTGCTTTTATCTAATTTTTTATGCATTTTCTAATTGAATAATATTATATCAAGATAATTAATATTTGCGTATCACTTTTTAAATTGGTTCTTCATTCTTTATTTTTTCTAACCAGTTTTTATTATGAAAACATGTCTCTTTATTAACAATGTATTAATTATTTTAGGTTTTCTCATAATTTCTCCAACTCTGTCATCAGATACAATGGGGAAACTGATGGGATAAGTAATTTTCTATATCTATTCCAAATTATTAGTATATTTTAAAGGAATGGAGGTTCTATATTTTTATTCTGTATGAAGAGAACATTTACTAGATTCAAATTTATCATTCTCATGCTTCCTTATTCAACTAAACTGAAATATAATATAATATCCAAAATACAGTAAAACCTCACATAAAAAGCGCCTCGCTTAATACAGACTAACTCGCTTAAAGAGCAGAATTTTCTCTGAATGGTCACCCTCGCTTAACAACTAAAAACAACCAAAAACTCACTTAACAACTAAATCGGGTATCACAATCCCCCCAGCCAGAAGTCACAATTAGTCACTTACAATGGTGTTTCGCTTAAAGAGCAAACTCGCTTAAAGAGCAGTCCTGTGAAACGCATTATGTCCTTTAAGCAAGGTACCACTGTATATCTTAATTGATTGGCAGTATTAGTATAACCTTAAATTAGGAAGTCCTAGCACTCTAACTTTTTGAGATTTATAATTTTTTTTATTAATCCTGACTTCTTAGCTTTGTTACAACATTTATTGATCATATTTTCCCATTCCTTTAATTCTTTTTCAGTATCTCTATTGATAGCATGATAGATAAAACATTTATCTTAGATAACATCTTCATTTTAAATGCTGCAGTTCTGCCAAACCATGACAGTTCAGTTTCCCTTAAACTTATTTATGATTACTTGTTTCAATATTTTAAAGTCCTCTTATTTCAGTATTTTTAAATTAGATGATTATTTATACTTAAATTCTTGATTGCCTTTCAAATATTAATGTTCATTTCTTTTCTAGTCTTTTCCCTTTATTGTTATATTTGAAGATCATCATTTCTGATTTATGCCAGTTTATCAATAACTCAGTTATCTCTTAAAATGTTTAAAATATAATTTTACATTCTCCATAGATTTTAGAGAATTTTCAGATAATAAGATCTAATCAGCGAATAAACTATTCTTAATTCTGTCTTTAATGCCAATGTTTAAAATCTCTTTATCTTCTCTAATATCATTGACCAATAATTTTATAATTCAAGCAAACAGTATAGAGGAAAGGGGACATCCTTGTCTAGTACCTTGGCTTAGAGATACCTGTTCTGTTAACCCAGTATTTATTAACACTGCTGCAGCATTCTATAAACATAGTTGTTTTTCTTTGAAAACATTGATCAAAACCTAATACAATAATCCCTCGGTTAGCGTTTGCATTGCATAAAAAGTTAACCTAACGTTGTGCGATGCAAATGTTTGCTTCAAATTCCCCAATTTGATCTCTGTCCCAAAGCCTGCAGGGTTGAAGACCAGCTCTGCAGGCTTTGGGGCAGAAATCTCCGCTCAGATTGGCAGTTTGGTTGGGGGGGAGGGCATGCGCGCCCATTCTCCCCCTAACCAAACCAGCAATCTGATCACACACTGGGACTGCTAGGGTGTTGGGGGAGAAACCGTGCATGTGCACGATCTCTCCCCCAACACCCCAGCTGTCTTAGGCAGTCTCTGGGACTGCCAGGGTGTTGGGGGAGTGATTGTGCATCCACAATCTCTCCCCCAACACCCTGGCAGTCCCAGGCAATTGCTTGGGACAGCTGGGGTGTTAGGGGAGAGACCCCCCCCGCCTGGCTTGCTAAGGGGATTAGCTATCGAGGCCGGGGGGGGGGGATTCTTAAGAGAGGCTGGGAAAAGGGTCCCAAGCCTCTCTTAAGAATCTCCCCCCCCCCGCCTAGATCACTAAGCCCTTTAGCAATTCAGATGGAGGTTTCTGAAAAGAAGGTAGGAAAAAGTTTTCCTACCTTCTTTTCAGAACCCATCTCCCCACCTGGCTTGCTAAGGGGCTTACCTATCCAGGCGGGTGAGGTGGCTTTTTAAGAGAGGCTGGGGAAAGGGTCCCAAGCCTCTCTTAAGAAGCCCCCCTGGATCGCTAAGCCCCTTAGCAATCCAGATGGAGGTTTCTGAAAAGAAGTTAGGAAAAAGTTTTCCTAGCTTCTTTTCAGACCCCCCCCCCCCCGGGGCCTGGCTTGCTAAGCAAACCAGATCGCCCTCGTGTTCCCTTTCCCCTTTGGAAATGGAACAGGGCTTTTTTTTACGTTGTGCGATCAATGCATCACACAACGTTAAAAACCGGATAACGTTATGACTTGTGGAACCAAGTCATAACATTATCCGAAGTACTATTGTACCTTAATTATAACATTTAATGTTGGCCATTCCACCAAATCAGATGACTTGAAAATATCTAATGAGCTTATACCTGCCTTAATTTTTTGTTTGGATAGTCTGTTTATTACATTTAGTACTTTCCTGGTCAGATTTGCCATTTTCCTTTCCAGCATAAAACCAGTTTGGTCTTCTTTAATATATTTAGTAATAAAATTGTCCATTCTTTTTGCTAATATCACTAAGAATATTTTAGCATCATGGTTTATTAGAGCGAGAGCGAGAGAGAGGTCTATAAGTTTCAGGGTTGGCAGGATCTTTATTATTTTTTAAAATTATTAAGATTAACAGTTGCTTCCAGGATGGCAGTATCTTTTCTGTCTCCTTTATTTTATTAAAAAAGGACTTTAATTTAGATACATTTCCATTTTTGTAAAAAAAAAATTAAACTTCTTTTGTCCTAATCCATCAATTCCTGGTGTCTCCCCTGCTTTTATCTTATTATCTCTTCTATCTCTTCTTTTCTTATTGGCTGCTCCATTATGTCTCTATCTGTTTTTTGAAGTCTATTTCCTAGATTTGTTTCAAAGTATTCTTTATTTCTTCTGGAAGCTGATCCAGTGGTGGGATTCAATTTTTTTTACTACCTACTCTGTGGGCGTGGTATGGTGACCGTGGCCAGGGGGAAAGCCCTGTGTTGCACCCAAATTAGGACTACTTTATTTCAAAACTTTGATGAGCAGGGCCAGCTGGAATTTTTGCTACCGGTTCTGGAGAACTGGGGTGAACCTGCTAAATCCCACCACTGGGCTGATCTACCTGCAGAGTATAATTTATTGGGGTAGGGATAGTCTTGGAAGGTCACTAATTTACCTCTCATCAAATCAGATTTTGTACTTGTTATTTTTAATTGCTCAAATAAGATTTTTAGCTCTGGCCAGCATGTTTGCATTAAAAAAACCCTAAACTAAATTCAAAATACTCTCTTGTTGACTTCTGATTTTTTTTTCAATTTCAATATTTTCTAAATTTCCCCCCTTTGTCAATATTTCTGCTATACTTTCTTCTTGTCTTAAAATATCGTATATTTTCTTTCAAACTACTTTATTTCATTCTCAAACTTTTAAGTATTTCTATTTCTCTTTTAGGTTTATATGATTCTTTTAATACTGATTCATCTCATCAGTGCTTTCTAATATTCCTTATATTATCCTGATTGCAGATTTTCCCATTATTTATTTCCCATATTTCCATCAATTTTAAAAATTTCTTCTATTTTAATTTGCTGAAGAATGCTAGTTTTTTATCAACATCTTTTAACTTCTGTATTATCACATATCATTTAATATCCATATTTAATAAAGGATGATCTGTATGTTTATAACTACGTTGTTGAAATGTCTAAATTAGTTTTAGTAAATTTAATCTGTCTGACTTCTAAATCACTTTTGGGAGCCCGTATTAGAACTGAAATGGGGTTTAGAAACCCTTCAGTTAATATAACATGAATGGCATGATGGATAATGGTCTATATTCCTTCTTTCTTGACCATTTTGGGCATTATAGCTTGCTATATGGCAGCGTGTGAGCTGTCAGGTTTATAATAATATGTAAGCTTTAATTGATGTATTAAGTTGTCATTTGAACAGCTGTTTATATTCAATTGGAAACATTTTACACAATCGAGCAATTCATTCTATCTGATCCAATTTAATTTGGAAGATGTTACTCTTGGGAAGTATAAGAATGTACTTTTCATCTCTTTGTTGTATGCAAGACAGCCACAGTTGTTGTAGACAGGATGACAAATGAATATACTTCAAAGTTTGAAGCTTGTTGTAATATGTCTCCTTGGTCAAACATTTGGCTTGTTTTTAATCGCAAGATTTTTTTTACTTTTCTTAGAAATCCAAAAATTATATTTGATCACTTTCACTTTCTTCTTGAGTGTCCTGAGCTTATGTCCAGATTCATGCACATCATTAAAGCACAGGTGAGTGTTTAATGTGGTCAAAACACACTTGGTATTTGAAGTGTCTATTCTAAATCATTGGGCAACTCTGGTAAATAGGTTATTCATCTGGGATGGGAAATACGTTCTTCTAACATGTTGTTGGACTGCAACATCCACCAGCTCTCTTAAGCATAAGTCATTGTGTGATTATGATATGAATTGTAGGTCAACAGACAGCCACATTTCTCCTTCTGTGCTTTTCACTGTAATTTGGATGTTTTTGTACATCTATTCCACTGCACCTTGATGTTTTATATGTAAAAATGTCTTTGAAATGTTGTATACAGCCCAGAATGGGGAAATGTAGTCAGTCAGTCAGTCAGTCAGTCAGACAGACAGACACAGACTCTCTCTCTCTCTCAAGAGATGACTTGGGAATCTGCTATTGAAAGACTGTCAAACATCCCACCAGATTGGAGGAAAAAACTCAGTGGATTCCAGCTTGTTCTTGTTCACTGTTGAACTGTGTTGTGTTCTCTCTGACTCTGTTTTGGCTTCTAATATGTATGACACATTTGGTCTTGTGTATGTTTCCCCTCTTTTCAGCCTTTCAAAGATCGTTGCGAATGGTTTTATGAGCACTTGCATGCCGGACAGCCAGATTCAGACATGGTTCATAGACCAGTAAATGAAAATGACATTCTATTAGTTCACAGAGGTACAAAACTTCACCTATGCCATCCTCTTTGCATAAAGTTATTCTGTGTTGATAAAATTAAGAAATTAATTGGTATTCTTATTCAGATTCTATTTTTAGGAGCAGTTGTGAAGTTGTATCTAAAGCAAATTGTGAAAAACTGAAACAGGGCATTGCTGTACGCTTCCATGGAGAAGAAGGCATGGTATGTAAAACATAAAATGTTGGTTTATTTTATAAAATGCAGGTAAAAATAGTCTCTTTCGGAGTGTTGTTTTGAAACTATCGTAGCAAGAAGACTTGCTTGTTCCTCTTGTTAAGTGTCAGGGTCAAAACAGATGGTAACTAAAGTCATTCAGGAGATCAAAAACCATGGCAGAGTCAAACCCCTAAGATAGGGGTTCTCAATCTATGGCCTGCAGGCCAGATCTGGGGGCCGCCCTGGCATAATGTGGGCAAGGACAGTCAGGACCCTCCTTCATCCATGGCAGACCAGTAAGCAGGGAAGTGATGGCGGCTTGGGGGGGAGTATTGGCAGGGCAGACTGGTGGCCTGGGGGGAGAGTGTTGGTGGCAACGGCATGGGGGGGAGACTGGTGGTGTGGGAGTGTTAGTTGCAGTGGCGGATTGTTGGTGTCATAATGGGGGAATGTTGATGGCATCGACGGAGGCATGGGGGGAGTGTTGGTGGCGGCGGCAGTATGGGGGGAAAAGGTGGGGGCTTGGGGTGGTCCCACTGCCACCTTCACCTTTGGTAGTGTGGTTGTCATCGTCGTCATCATGGGGGGCACAACAGTCTGTCCTGCCAACAGTCTAAGTGGGTGTGATCTGGCCCCTGGCTTAAAAAGGTTGATAACGCCCCCTAAGAGAAGTTATGTTGCCTTCAGTGTTGGTTTTGCTGATGGTGAATGTGGCTCTTATCAGAATGTTCTGTCTGCTGATACTCTGTTTCTTTTCTTATGGCAAAGCAGAAATGTGCTAGGCTGAAAACAGCCATTTATAAGTAAAGTGTGAGCCTAGCCTCTTTGGAAGAATTTCCTGGAGTTTTCCTGAGCCCTTTTTTTTTACAGTATGAATGAAATGCATGTCATATCAATCATCTGCATAGAACTGAAAGAACCAAGTTTTGCATTGCTTTCTTCTTCTTCCTTTCCTCTTTTTATTTTTGTTTTGTATCTAGGGTCAAGGAGTAGTGCGTGAGTGGTTTGATATCCTGTCTAATGAGATAGTAAATCCAGACTATGGTCTTTTTACTCAGTCAGCTGATGGTATGTTGGTATCTCCCTTTCTAATAATATTAGAAATTATGTGGATGAGCAGAATTATTCTTTTGTAATTTATAAAGCTGTCAAATAAAATTACATCCTTAAACTCTGTGTCTTGAACTGAGAGTATTGCTTTTTAATTACACAGTAGGAGTAAATGGAAACACTGAGTATAATAAGATTAGATAGCCTAGATCAGGGGTGCCCAAACTACATCCTGTGGGCCCAATTAGGCCCCTGCATATCATTAATGTGGCCCACGGTGAGCACCTGGGCTCACCGTGGACTGCCCCCTGTCCCCCGCCTGACGTCAGCAGTGGTGGCGGTGGAGGCAGCGGCCGCGTTTTGTCCAGGCTGCTCCGAGCAGCCTCTTGTTCGGTCCTATCCCCTCAGCAGCCTTTGCTAAAGCTGATTGCTGCTTCGGGGAAATTTTCGGCGCCTCCTGTGTTACAAAATTTGTAGCGTTTAGAGAGGCCCCTGGAGCACTCAGGATGATGTCACTGCAGCGTGCCAGGTTTACCCTGTCAGCAGCGGGAACAGCCTGCCTCCAGCCCCTGCAGTTATGTGTCAGGGCAGGGCTGGCCTGCTTAAAAAAAAGTTTGGGCACCATTGGCCTAGATGAATAAGAAAGTGAATGTTTCTGATTTCTTCCTCTTGTGAAAGACTAGTAACCTATCATCTGTGGAAATGTTCTGTGTGAATCAGAACATAAGAAAATCACATGAGGTTCTCTGCTTTAAAAAATAGGCTAGGCAAGGATCATTAGATGTAGTTCTTCTGTCCTTATTTTTAGGCAATAAGGTTTGGTTTATTTATTATATTAATATTAATCTATTAATAAAAACGACAAGACTTATCTTCTATCAGTCTCTCTTGTCAATCTTTGATGCAGTGTTCTAATCTGATATTCATTGCAATGGTGTGAAGATAGTATATCAGATTATATATTCCTATACAGATTATCCCTCTTATTTGCAGGGGATACATTCTGCCACCAGCCGTGGATACCTAAAACTGCAGATGATAGTGAACTCTATACATCAGTAGCAGTAACACTTATATACTGCCCCATAGTGCTTAGCACACTCTCTGGGTGGTTCACAAGGCAATTAGCATTTTGCCCCAAAAATCCTGGGTACTCATTTTACCAACCTTAGAAGGCTGAGTCAACCTTGTTCCCCATCAGGATTGAATTCACAACATTTTGGCTGCAGTATAGCAGTTAATCACTGTGCCATCAGGGCTCCTCAGTTATAATGTATTTACAATGCCAGCTCTTTTAATGCATCAAGGATTTTTATTGAATATTTTTAGACTTGTGGATAACGGAAATCGTGGAATCCACAGATATTGGGGCAGGGCGATGACTTGGACTATTATAGTGTTGGTGTTTTTTCTATGTTCTTTCAATAAAATAAAAAGTGCTTTCCATGTATAGAATGTGAAAAGTACATGAACTAGGTTTTAATCCTTACTTGCTCATGCTGCATCTTTTTATAAAGAGAAAAGACCTTTGGAACAAAAAAGAATGAAAAATATGTCAGTTAAGATTAAAGAGAATTCCTATAAGACAATATGGAAGTAGTATTTGACCCCACTGCAATTAAGATATTATAACTCAAACTATGACACGAAATGTTGGAGGTGCAAGAAAGAAGTGGGAACTTATCTATTGTACATTAATGGTGGGATTGTACCTTAATAAAAGAAATTTGGGGAAGAGTATTCAAAGAAATTGGACAAATCCGTTCAATACCTTTGCAATGGTGTCCTAGGGTAGCTCTATTGATGGATTTTGGAAATATAAAAATAAAGAGGGAAAATAAAGATATGATTTGTAATTTTGTAAACGTGTTGAGATTAAGCATAGCTAGGAAATGGAAATCAGATAGCAAAATAGAATTAGAAGAATAGTATAATGAAATATGGAATATGGCAATAATTGATACATTAACACTAGAATTAAAAGTAAAAAAAGAAATTTTAAAGAAATCAAATTTTAAGGAAATATGGGGAGAGTTTCTTGACAATGTATTGACAAAAGGAAAAGGAAAGAAACCAGGCCAAGAACAAATGTCATTTTGGAAAGAGGGATAAATTATAAATTATAGAGATGATAGAATAAAAAAAATGAAAGAATCATAAGTATTCTGCTGGGTGAAGGGAGCACATAGTATTTGATATCTACTTGGACACATAGATTCTATTGTGTTCAGTATGACTTATTGCCTAGTTAGTTTGTTCAAACGGCAGTATTAATGTTTTTGTTTTACTGTGGAAAAGGTTTAAATTGTGTAAAGATTCTTGATCCTCTTTATAGGAGCCAACATCTAACTACTCCAAGTGATGCCAAAGGTTGATGCCATGACTGTTTCTAACAAAGAAAATGAAATGAAATAAGAAAATAATAATCAAATAATTACATGTCGACTATCAGCTGCTTTTCTTGATTTTTAAAAAAATGTGACAGTATTTCAAGGGTGCAAATGGAACAGCAAGCAATAGGAAATGTTGAAGCAATGAATTTTTCTTTAAGTTACCATGACATCATAGTTAACATATTGTGAAAAATAAAGATGTGAAAATAGACTTCTATGCTAGCAGTAAATCATATACATTTAAATGTTTATTTTGGGCTGAAAGATTATTTTTAATGTATATCTGAAATGGATTTTGTTTCCTTTTTATCTTTTTGGTATTGAAAATATTTTTTATATGCTTGATCAAGGGTTGGTGTTATAAACAGTTTTGAAACTAGCTCAATAGAAGAAATATATCGTCTTGTTTCAGGAACTACGTTCCAGCCAAATAGCAACTCTTCTGTAAATCCTGATCACTTGAACTACTTTAGATTTGCTGGACAAATCTTGGGTTTAGCCCTGAATCATAGACAACTGGTCAACATTTATTTCACAAGGTCATTCTACAAACACATTCTTGGTATGTTTCTGTTATTGCTATAATTTTTTATTTAAGGATACAAGGAATAACTTTCAATATAGATGAACCAAAATATTATTTTCATTGGATTATTTAAATTTCATCCTTCTTTCATCCATTCGTAGGCCAGAATACAATTCGTTAACAGCCAAAAGATTCAGCTTCATAGCATGTCTAGAATGTGAATATAAGACTCCAAGTTAAAATTATTCTGGCACTTTCATGGAGTGTGTGTAAAGCATCCATACAGCACAACTCTCCTTTTTAAAAAAGATACCACAGCAACACTTTTAGGACAGGCCAGTGTGACTTGCATTTTAAGGGCCATACTAAGTTGTATATAGTTGTAGGTGCAGCTAAGATTTGAAAAGAGAAGCTCCCTGTGTGTAATAGTATATTACATGTTCTTAACTACAACGGTTCAGAAGCATATTTGAGTTTTGTTGCAGAATATACAGTTTTTTGTGTGTGGCAACAGAAGAAATCTTAGCCAAGTGCTGCTTTCTTTTTAAAAATTTTCTGTAGGTTGCCAATTTCCCTACTTCACTCTGCATTATTTCACTGTGTCTGTAGAGGGCAGTCCTTAATCACAAATAGAATAAGGTCAACTCATTCCTGGACCAAATATGAATGATGACTCTTTCTCTGTCTCTTTCTAAGGTATTCCTGTAAACTATCAGGATGTGGCCTCTATTGATCCAGAGTATGGAAAGAATCTGCAGTGGATTCTAGATAATGATATCAGTGATTTGGGGCTTGAACTGACTTTCTCCGTTGAGACGGATGTATTTGGTGCAATGGAGGAAGTGTCTTTGAAACCAGGGGGCACGAGTATACTTGTCACACAGGAAAACAAAGTGAGTTGTTTTAGACCATATAGACATGTTTTTCACTCTGCTAAGTAACCCCTTTTAATCAAGATCTCTGGAAGCAGAGTTACCAGCAAAATAGAGCCTGTAGCCCAGTGGTCCTCAGCCTTTTTTCGGCCATGCCCCACCTAAGCATCTCTAAAATCCTGAGATCTCCCACGTGACATAAAAATCTTATTCTAAAAGTGAACTCCTGTTCACGTGGAGGAAGCCTAAAAGGCCATTAATTTGGTCTAAAGAAGCTTCCAAAGAATTCACTGTTAATAACTCATTCTTGAGTTGCCCCTCCCAAAAAAAATCAAATTGCCCCCCTGTGAGGCATGTGCTTCACGTTGGGAACCATGGGTGTAGTATGTGTGTGTGTGTGACTTGGACACAGTCTCAGACCTTTTGTATTTTTAAACATATGCTATTTGTGATGGTTAGCTGATAGCTGGTATTTATTTTTCTAAAAATTTGATACAACCATCGTTAGCAAGTATAATGTGAAATTTTACTGTTTGAATTGAATTAAAGTTTAGGTGTTCATCTTTAGTGAAAGCTGGTATTTATTTTTCTAAAAATTTGATACAACCATCGTTAGCAAGTATAATGTGAAATTTTACTGTTTGAATTGAATTAAAATTTAGGTGTTCATCTTTAGTGAAATACAGTGGTACCTGATACAATGATTTTAATCAGTTCTATGGGGCTAGTTGTTGTATGAAACAATTGCTATACAATACATGCATTGTATAGCGATTTTCCCTATGGGAAGCATCATATAATTTTTTTTTTGCTAAGTGGTTTTTCCCATTTAAAAATTGTTGTACGATTTTTTCCATAGGGAAAATTTTTATGTGGGACACCATTCCCCCCCAAACCTAATTGTTATGCGCTTTTATTGCTATACAGGGTGATTGTTGTATGAGGTTCCACTGTATAGCACTGAAAAAAAGATGCATTTTTGAAGCTATTGCATGCTACATATTGCCTGAAATCTAGTAATAAATGACAATTATAGAGCAGGCTCCTTGAATTAGCAGGGATTTGGTACATTTGTATGTTCCATTGTAACCTACTGCTGAAGTCAGTACTGTGTACTGAGATTGACTTCAAACACATGGTTACAATCGGATAAAAACACATTAGATAACAAGTATTACCATGAAATAAATACTGAAATGGCTTATATCACTTACAGCCTCCTCCCAAAACAAACTGGGGGTTGTCCTCACTTCAGACATCAGTAGTGAAGAACAATTGTGCATGCAGTGGAGAGTTATCAGATTTTGCACCGATTCTCTATTGTGCTCACAGTTTCTGCTTGCCTGTGCTGTAAGGGGAAATGAAAATATTCATGAGTTTATTCTGTTTATATGACTCTTGTTTTTGGAAGCATTTGGGATTTTTATTTTTAAATTTATAGTTTCACTGATTCGGATTGCAGCAAGAGCACAGACAATGGTTCTGTGTGTGCTTGTGTGTGTGTAGACTGGGCACCCCATTGCTTAAGACCATTTATAGTCAGTCTTGTATAGTTAACTGTATAAATGCAACTTATGTTTGTTTCTATGATTGCATTGCATTTCTAGTGGTTATGCCTATGTTATTATAATAAACTTGAGAACTTAATAGGTTGTAGCCAGACTTAGAGATACTTTAAAAAGGTAAATTTAAATGAATGGAACCTACCTACGATAGACAGGAATAACGTAAAGGCTCATCGATTCCAGTGGGTCTGCGGAACATTTGCGCAAGCCTTCATCCCACCTAGTTTTTCTTTTTCAATTTTATTATCTCTGTGAGTAGATCACTTAGTAAATGTGTAACAGATTTTTAAGACTTATAATAATAATTTTGGATCAGAAATTATTCTGGGTTGAAAGGATTTTTGCTAGAGAAACTCTGCTGAGGGGATGTCCGAATGAGGCTCCTTTCATGTTCCCAAGATCTTTTCCCACCACAGTGGTCTCTATTTATCTATTTGTAATTTCTTGCTTTCGAACTGCTAGGTTGGCTGGAGCTGGGACAGAGAAGGGTGCTCAAACTATCGTGCAGTACCTGAGTCTCAAACTTCCAGCTTGCCGGCCTTCCAGATAACAAGGCAAGCTTCTTAACCACTGAGCCACCGCAGCCCCTTTAAGACTTATCTTTAGAAATTACTGAAATTAGAAAGGTGGTGACTGTATAGACATGAGGAAGTTAACAACTAAGTCAGTGGTGGCTAACCTGTGGTACACGTGGCAGAGATGGCACTCGGAGCCCTCTCTGTGGGCACCCGTGCGGTCACCCCAGCACAGTTCCCCCCCTTCTCCCCAGAAGCCCAATGGGAGCGTTTCCTCCCTGACCCAGCACAGAGTTCATCCCACCCCTCTGCCCAGCAGCTCAATGAGAGCGTTCCCTTCCTCCCCTGTTACTGTGTTGGCACTTTGCAATAAATAAGTGGGTTTTGGGTTGCAGTTTGGGCACTCAGTCTCTAAAAGGTTTACCATCACAGAACTAAGACAGTTGTGTATGTATTAGTAGGCAGTTTGTGCTGGTACAGTAATAAAGCAAAGCAGTCAAACTTATATACCGCCTCATAGTGCTTAGTGCATTCTCTGGGCGGTCCACAAGTTAGTTAGCATTTTGCCCCCAACATGCTGTGTACTCACTTTACCAGCCTTGGAAGGATAGAAGGCTGAGTCAACCTTGAGTCCTGGTCAGGATCAAAGGTTCTCATTAAGGCCACAGTCCTGTGCCCAGGTAAGCCCCATTTAACTCAGTGTTACTGACCACTGGTTAGACATGTATAGAACTGCAACTTTAATGTCCTTTTCTGGAAGATCCCTATGCAAGGAGATCTGTTCTTTTGGTCTGTCCTGTATTATTTTGAATCTTTTTAGGATGCCATATTAGGTAGCACTCATAAGGTGTCACTGCTTCTTCAGTTTTGTAATACAGCATGTCTACAAAACAAAAAACAACCCCCAAATGCTTGTGGTATTTTGTTATTTGATCTTCATCTTTCTAATCTTCTGTGGTAGTTAATGCATGAAGATAAAAGTCCAAGCTATTGTAGATTTGCATTTTGGGTTGCCTGCAACAGAAATGTTACTTGCTTCCCATTTCATATGATTGCTTGTTAGGGAGAATGAGAGAGATACCTTACACAACAGCCAAAATTCAAAGTTTCCCTTTAGAGATGTTGGTTGTAGGTTGCAACATTTATCTCCAACCTTTCCTAGGTCTGAAACATTGATGGGGAAATGATAGCAGGGAAAATCAAGCAAAAAATATGGACAAAGAGTCTATTATTAGACAAAGATGAAAAAACCTTTCATCTTTTTACTTTGGAATTAATATCACCTCCATGCAGCTTCATAGAATAATTGTCCTTTTCATTAAATATTTTGTTAATAAGGAGCAGAAATGAGAGAATTCCCCTCCCCCTTTGTGCTCTGGAGAAGGTGTGTAACACTATCATTCATTTTTGCTTTGTATATAGGCTTCCCTATCATCTCTGTAGTTTATTGATTAGGCATAGTGAATTGAGGGCCAATGATTGGAGGAGTCTGCTTGGATTTGCAGGAATTGGTACAGTGGTTGAAGTCTAGTTAGAACTGTACAAAAGCCTCTTCATTCAGCATAACCTATGCATGTGCTTTTTATGTACAGTATTTGGAATGGGAACAGAGGCGTAGCTACCGCCGTATCTGCCGTATCAATTATACGGGGCCCCAGGGCCACGGGGGCCCCCAACGTGCGTAAGCAAAACAAATCTTTACCCTTCCTAAGGGCCCCCAAACAAATTTTTATACGGGGCCCCGGCAAGGCACGCTACTCTTCTGAATGGGAAGCCACAGTACAAAGATGTCCCATGCTCATCTGAAATGGGCTGCTAAATATTTCTGGTATGATGCCTGCTGCTGTGTCATTGGTTGATAGGGAACCACAGTAGCTGTGTTCATAGGTATTTATTGAACTTCCCTTAATAAGAATGATTTGTACAACCAGGAACCAGGATTTGCATCATGAGCAACAGTGGGAACAGTAGGAAAGAATTTTTGCTCTTACTACATTGTTTGCTGCCTCCTGATGAGCCCTCTGATATATAATAATTAATAATTTCATGTCAGCAATTATTCTGGGTTGAAAGGATTTTTTTTTTTGGCAGGAGAAACTCCACTCAGGGAATCCCCAAATGAGGCTCCTTTCATGTCCCCAAGAGCTGGGACATAGACGGGCTCTCAATCTGTCATGCAGCACTCAGGTTTCGAACGGCCAATTTGCTGGCCTTCCAGTTATCAAGGTGACCTTCTTAACCAATGAGCCACCGCAGCCCCTTAGCCCTCTGGATAGATGGAGCAAGACCTCAGAGCCAAACTTAGCATAGTCTGTCAAGATTTTAATTGAGGTTCTTAGGTCTTTGTTTTTTTTTTAAAAGAAAACCCCAGATAGTTTGGGAATCTCCTTTTGGACATGGTAGAAGTAATAGAATTATTTTAAAAGCATAAGCCAAAATTACGCCACCTCAGGGATTTTCCTATCTTTTTTTTTTTAAATTAAGCCCTCCATTCTTCTAAATAGCTTACCTCTGCACCTGCTAATCTGTTAGGATATAAAAAAGTGCTTTCGTTTCATGCAGCTTTAAATACAGCTGTTTTTAAAAGGTGAACATCCTGTTGATTATGGAAATGAGCCTCTAGGGACTTCTCCAATTATGTTCAGAATCTGGAATGTTTTTATGTCAAAATAAATGGGGTGCAATTGAGTTGTACAAAGATGCTGATTCATATGTGTAGTCATGCTCATATTTATGCTCGCAGATGACTGAGTGCTTTTCTGGGCATATAAATAAAAGACACTTAAAATACATTTAAATTGTTTTCCAGTTTTTTTTTTAAAAAAACTGGTTTTTTGGCTCTTGTGCAGTAAGAAAGCCTCGTCTATTTTACAATGCAAAAATTACTTATGCCCAAAGGACTGTTTGTATGGGCACCATTAAGTGTGTTTCACCCAGAACAGAAAACCAAGTTGGAATAAAAGGAAACCAAAACTAAAATAAAATGTGCAGTTCATGTGTCCTGGGGAATTTCATGACCCAGATGAATGTTAGTGTCTCCCCAAGAGGCAGAAATGTTGATTTCCCTCAAATAGGCTATCTACTGACAATCAGAATGTATCATTTCTGCTTCTCTGCATCTTGTGGATTTGACAAAATAAATGGCATGGGACGTTATGTTCCCCAGTACATAATGCATTGACTATGACAAAGAAGTGCCTAAATGGCAAATGTTGATAGGATTGTTGGCACATTTTTCTGTGAATGGGAGTGACTGCATGGAAGGAGAATTGAAATAATTTTCTTTGGGAGAAAGTGCGATGTTTGTTGCAATGGGACTTTTCAGGAATGTGGGAACATGGACTTTTCAAAATGAGAAAGGCAATCAGTCACAAAGAGAACAATGCTATCTGTGCTATTAGCCTTTCTGACCTGTGAAAGGGAAAGATTGGCATCTGGATTAAAATTCCATTTAAGACATTTCGACTTTAATTCTAAGTAGAATAGGCCTTCTGAATCAATGTGATTAGTGTAAGTGCTCAAGGTTTCAACTAAAGCAGGTCCACTGAATACTTAGGATTTATATTCGTATTAAAATATCATTCAGCAGCACTTCATTAGATCTTTTCTAAGTTGGTCTTGGTCATTGCTTTGGGAAAAGGCAAAGGCCCTGTTCATGTTTTCTGAGGTGCGTCCACTGGACTCTTGCTGGATATTAGATAGACTTTTTGGCTGAGCCTGGGCATAATTTCTAGATGTGTTGTTACTGCATTGGAGCTATTTTAAATAGATTCTTACATGGAAGAAAGTTCCACATTTCCCGGGAAACGATGACTGGAAGGTCGGAGTTCGATTCCCAAGTACTGCATGACAGAGTAAGCTTCCGTCTCTGTCCCAGCTCCTGTCAGCCTAGCAGTTTGAAGCAAGAAATTGCAAGTAGGTAAATAGGGACCACTTCAGTGGGAAGGTAAACAGTATTCCATGAACTCAAGTGTTGAGGCATGCCTGCCACATGTCCATGGAAACGTCTGTAAACGCAGAGAGCGCTGGCTCTTTGGCTATAAATAGAGATGAGCACTGAATCCTAGAGTTGGATATGACTGGCTTATGAGCAAGAGCGGCCTTTGCCTTATGTGAATGATTGGGTTTTTGTCTTGTGCAGTGGGGATGAAGGTAAGCAGAAGACTTTCCTCCTGTCTGGAATTTTTACATATACCTTACAAAGACCTTAGTACTCATTGGTCTTTCACTTACCACCTGTCATAACCTTGTTCATGACCTAGATACTTTTTATGCTTCTATTGATCTTGGAGGGAAAAAATATCCTAAATTTAAAGCTGTAAAAAACCCAGCTCATGCTGATTTCATCTAATGGTATTTTACCAGTTGATTGCTTTTGTTTATCCTCTAGATCAGGGGTGCCCAAGCTATGGTCTGTGGGCCAGATCCGGCCCACAATGCCAATTCATCCAGCCAGTGCTGCCCTTGTTGCTCCTGAAGGTTTACAACAGCCACAGGTCATATATGGCAGCATTCTGCACATGCACCACATGCACATTTCTTATTTATTTATGCACATTTATTTATTTATTTCCATAGCAGGGCAGTTTTTGTAATGCTTTCACCCTCTATCCTGGTACGAAGTGGTGTTAGGGACATTCCAAGCGAAGCAGATGTGACAAGGATTGAGGCAGCAGTGAAGGGGGCGGCTGGAGCGAGGTCACAGGCGAGATGATTTGGTGCCATACAGCTCTTCCAGGTATACTGACTTGGGCTTCTGGTAATTAAAGTCCAAGAACACCTGGGAGCCAAGTTTGCTGACCCTTGTAACAAATATGTTACAGGTGAGGAGAGGAACATGTGGATTTTGAGGAGAATACTATAGAAAAATGTGCTGTTCGGCTGAGTATTAGTGGAATAATGTTTCTATAAATGTAGCTTATCCTGATTAAAATGTTTTCAGAATAAGATATGTTAATTAAAAGCACAGCAAATCCTCTTAAATTGGTATTATTTATCTTGTTTTAAGTAAAATTTACATCAGTTTTTTAAAAATCACTTGCAGATGGAACAATAGCATTACAGATTCTCATTAGCTAGATTTGTTTAGTTTGCTCATATGAGACTAGAGATGAGTGCCGATTTTGCAGGACCATTGAAACTCCTTGCAGCCCTTATCAGCAGTTCCTTCGTGGCATAGTGATACCTTTTATGTCTATATGCTGCCCTTTTCTCCATAGGGGACCCAAGGTGGCTCATACCAATTAAATTCATATTAATCACTTTTGAACGTAGGATAGGAAAGAACAGAGAGTCAAAAGTGAAAATAGGTAAATAGTGGTGAGAAAAAGTCTAGACAGAGAAAGACTGGCTTTTTAAATAATGATAATGAGAGAGAGTTTTTAAGATTCAGAAAATTAATCTTGGTGCTGAAACATTTCACCTTGTAGAAAGTCTCAGCTGTGCGTTAGCTTAATGTTAATAATGTTGCTATTTATAATTTATTTAGTTTGTTTATTATTTATGTCCAATTTTCTATTGTAAATATTTTTAACATCTTGTAAGCTGCCCAAAAGTGGGGAGATAACCCTGATGGGCAGGATATAAATAAATAAAGTCTGGCATGCATCTGGTCGGGTAAGAAAATATTTGGAACCAATAGTAAAGGTAAAAATCTCAGAGCGGCTCACATAACATAAGCAACATATACAGTATCACAATCTCAAATATAAATACAGCATAATATAAAATATAACAACAGATGCAGCACAGATGCAATCAATAAAATTTACATAAAAAGAAAAAAACAATAAAACAATAGAATAAAATACAGTGTAAAAATGCAGTACAGTCAAGAGAGACAGCAGTTTTCGGCCAGCCGTCCAGTTCACACAGCTGCCCCTCATTCTCCCTGTCCGACCGGCAGGGAGAGTTCTGTGATGTTCCTGGCGTGGTCGTGGATACAGCAGCAGCAAGATCTATTATGGCTGGGCTGGCTGCTCCACACAGCTGCCCCTCATTCTCCCTGTCCAACCAGCAGGGAGAATTCTGTGATATTCCTGGGGTAGTTGTGGAGGCAGCAGCAGCAGCAAGGTCTTTTATGGCTGAGCTGGCCGCTCCACACAGCTGCCCCTCATTCTCCCTGTCCGACTGGCCGGGGGAGTTCTGTGATATTCCTGGGGTGGTCATGGAGGCTCAAAAGCCAGTCATCTCTGACTCTACTTTCTGTGGTCATGTGGCAAGCATGACTAGATGCCGGAACACACAAAACACTGTTTATCTTTCCAGCAAAAGTGGTACCTATTTATCTACTTGCAATTTCTTGCTTTCAAACTGCTAGGTTGGCAGGTGCTGGGACAGTTCCTGACCTGCTGAATCTGACAGTTGTCAAGCACAGTGCTTTAACCACTAAGCCACTGTGGCCCTTCTCAAAAACATAAGCGGTCATAAATATCAGCAAATTAATACAAGCTCCAGCCCAATGTAATCACACAGAAGTCTTCATTAACTCTCACCCAACAGGAAAAGCTATAGTGTCTTAAGTAAACTGTGATTAAGCTACTTTTGTATATTAGAAATTAAATACAAAAGCTTTAAGAACTATCAGCTGTTTTGTACATACAACAGGACTCTATAGCGCTTAGCATTTGATGCATATTCTGTATTTCTCATCTTGTGCCTCTGCATAAACATTTGCCTGAGAGGCAGTTCAGCTAGAATACCTCTACAGCATTTAAAAAAATGAAATAAGGAAATCTCTTCCCTACAAGTCAACAACCTGATAAAATATCCCACAAAGCAAAACAGTCACACTTATATACCGCCCCATAGCGCTTGGTTCACTCTCTGAGTGATTCACAAGTTAATTATCATTTTGCCTCCAACATGCTGGGTACTCATTTTACAAACCTCAGAAGGATGGAAGGCTGAGTCAACCTTGATCCCTGGTCAGGATTGAATTTACAACATTTTGGTTGCAGTACAGCAGTTTAACCACTGTTCCATCTTGCTGCTCACACTGCAGAAGATAGAATTGACATGTTTGAGCTTAGTGGTTGAGACGCTGAGGTTGATGACCAGAAGGCCAGCAGTTTGAGACTTGATTGCTGCATGACAGGGTGAACTCCTGTTATCTGTCCCAGCTCCTGCCATCCTAGGCTGTTTGGTACATGAGAGAAGGTGATGTGTTCTCATTTCACTTTTGTGCTGCTTTTGAAGGGCAGATGATCAAGGGAAGAGGAGAACGCTGTTCATCTTAGTTATTTCAAACCTATCATTTTCTTCGTATAGCAGTTGTTCCCCCTCTGGAATGTCGTAAATGCTACATGCAGTGTTCATTCAGTGTTGAATAAAAACAGTTAGATGTGTGCGTAATGTCCTGAAACACTAATTGAGATTTGTAAATGTGCTAGAACATTATCTTTCCAGGCAGAGTAATTAAAACTTGTAAATGTGCTACAACAAAAAAATTTTCAGGCAGAATATGTCCAACTTGTTACTGAGCTTCGAATGACCAGAGCCATCCAGCCTCAAATATATGCTTTTCTACATGGCTTCCATATGTTCATTCCACCATCTCTGATACAGCTATTTGATGAGTATGAGCTGGTAAGTAAACTAATTTCCCTCATTTCAGTCAGCACTAAGAATGATGGAGCTGAGACTAATTCATGTAACTAGCTGGTACAAAAAGCTAGTGACTATGGCCTAAATCCAGTTTAGCTCCAAAAGAGATGTAAATCTTTTTCTGCCACATAAGAATAAAAATCTGCACTATTGTTTTCCTTGTTGGCAAATATGGTGAGAAATTGTCTTGAAGTCTCAATAGATTTCTCATATTGGTAAAGCTGATATTTTGGACAGAAATTTTGCCCAAAGTTTCCTGCATGTGCGAATTGCACAAATTGTATGAATTATGCAAAATTAGGGTACTGCTTTGTTTAAGAATGAGAAGTGCTGATGGATTGTTTATTTCCTTAACAACCAGCCCTTTTTCCATGCTTGCTATGTATTTCTATATGCTTTGCATTTATTGTTTTATTTTTTCAGTTTATATATATATTTTTAGTTATTCTTATGTTACATTTTACTCTTTGCATGCTAATTTTACTTGTACTTGTTACCTCTGCAACATCAAAATAAATATTCTGGAGAATTACTCTTAGAACATTATTCCAAAACTGAGTAGTTTTTGGTAGTTTTCTTCCCATTGGTGTTTATGATTTACTCACAGTCATTCAGTCAACAACAATTGAGAGAAAGGCAGCATAGAAGTAAAAACAAATACAGTAATGCATTGTTTTGTAGACAGGACCTATGAACTGAAGTCACTGCCTTATATCAGAGCCAGACCATTCGTCTACCTAAGTTTAGACTGCCTTTGACACTGCGACTCTCCAGGGTTTCAGGAGGAATAATCCTGAAACCTATTGGCAAAGCATATGTTAGTGAGCTGGAACCCTTCCCTAAAGGACCAAAACTCAGTTAGACTGTAGGTGTCTTCCAGTTCTCTGTATCCAGATGGGAACATTCCCCTTTGATTTGGAATTCATACTGTTTTAGATTGTGATGTGGTTCTTTGAAATATTACTGAAGCTGATTTAAAAGGAAATAAAACCCCTCAGATTAATCCCAAACAAGTTTGAAATTTTAAAATAATTTAAGAGCTTATTGGTTAACTTCAATATCCTGGTTTTATGTCTTCAATTTTTAAAGGAACTGCTGCTTTCAGGTATGCCAGAAATTGATGTGAGTGACTGGAGAAAAAATACAGAATACACAAGTGGTTATGACAAAGATGACCTAGTTATTCAGGTAATGTGTCCATGGGATATATAGAGACAATTATATATGCAGGAGCTTTCCTTCTGTTAGGCTTGAAGCAAGCTGGCTAAATTTTAAGACAGTTGTACTTGGGAATGAAGCATAATAGAGTTGTTTGAATTAAAAGGAAAATAATTTCCATAATTTCCATTTCATGTTCTGAAACATGTTTGTCTTAAGATGGTATTTAATATTCAGTCCCAATTGCAAGTGACTTGTTTTCTATCTAGTGGTTTTGGGAAGTTGTAGAAGAACTGACCCAGGAAGAACGAGTGTTGCTATTGCAGTTTGTCACTGGGAGGTGAGTATCCTCTTAAAAAGTTATAAGTTTTTTAAAAATAGATCTGTATCATTTATTCTTTGTAGTCTTTGTGATTCACACAAATTTCATGCATGCATTTTGCACCTGTTCAGAATCTTCTATAGTCAAGTATTATTGGGCAGGAATCTTGCCTTCATACTCTACTGCATGTGCCTAAGTGTGCACTAACATACTTTGTAGTTTCTTTTCATCTGTCACATCAACATTGAGTATTCTGATGTTTCATTTTTGGAGCATCATTCCAGATTTGAGTAATTTTGGTTATATATTTTGTTCCTTTTGCCATTCTTTTTCCCCTGTTACATAAATTACCCCCCTACCCCAATCTGATTTGATTATTGGCTTTATGGTATTTGAAAACAAGTATCTTCTAGGGTGGGGGATTACCCCCCCCAGACAATCCAGAAGCTAGTTTTGCTTAGGAAAGGGACCCCTAATGCAACTGTGAAGCATTTGTTGAGGATTCACCAACATTGTTCTTAAAAATACTGGTCAGGGTCCTGTTTGTTAGTTGTGACAGTCAATTATGCCAGCTATGACAAATAAACAAATTACTCCTAGTGAAAATTTGGAGCCTATGTTTCTCATTACAGACCAACTCAGACAGCTGGCACACAGTGAGGGGATATAAGTGGCAACTTGCCAATTAGCAGCCATTCACTGTGTTTTATGCCATTGTACTTAATGTTAGTGTAATTGAGAAGATCATTCGGAAAAATAACGTCACATAGCAGTTTAGGAGAGCAAAGCAGGCCACCTCTCACAACTGCTGCTTTAAATTGTGAGACAAATGCAGAGAGAAATCATTATGGAAGTTAATGTTTCATGTATGTAACATGGACAAGCCTTGATCTCAACCTTGATGTGGCACTGGACTTGATGCTGCTGCAGTATGGACACTTATCTTGGATGATTGCATCCAATGCTTTATCATTAAATATAGACACTATCAACCAGCAAACAAAATGAAATCATCATCCATCAAATAAAACCAGCTGAAATCAAAGAAACCTGGGAAAGAGAAACAGAAAGCATGTATACATTTCCTTTAGCTTTGTTCCTAGTTTGTGGTTCATCTGATGTTTCAGTAGTAGGCTTCAACCACAATCCTGCAGAGTTATTTGGCTTTATACCTTTAATCAATATTGAATTGTCTAGTTTGGCTCTTCAGATATCAGACGTGTGTGATTACCCATATGCTTCCTCACCTCGCTTTGAGACCTCTCCAGCGCTCCCTTCCAAGGAGAATTATTTAAAATCCCCTCTAGGAACTTAACCAAAACTCACAGCAAGGATTGTATGTCGACCACTTAGCCACATCCATCTGAAACAAACAAGTTATGTAAATAAATTCCCCCCCCCATGGGTTTGCTTCGAGTTACATAAAAAACAGATTTAAACAAAAGCCTATAGAACGGACTCCCCCCTGCCCCGCAAGTAGGGATTTTTACTGTATTCCTAAATTCATCTTTGCAAGGGAGTGTGTTTCAGCCAGCAGGACATAAACATTAGTTTTATGCTTTCCCCAAAGTTGTTGCTTTGCTGCTAGCACTATTTAATAATGTTGCAGATTTTTAGCAGCTCAAATTAGTAGAGACAGTAAAAGGAAACAAGAGATGGGGCTGCTTTGGACCTTGCACTATAATCTGTAGAAAAAAACAGGCTGCATTCAGCAGTTTGGTTCTGCCGTAGGACAGAAGTGGAATAGGACAGCTGGAGGCCTTATATTCTTCCCTTTTGCCTCATATTATAATTCATTAAACTGGATGGCATTCATTAACTCACTGTCCTTGACAGGACTCCAAATCAATTGTGAAACTTCCTGAAAAAGATATTTTTATTAACGTGATGAGGAGGATCATAGCTCTTCTAGGGGTTGAAGAAAAATCACAATAATAATTATGTGCCTTCAAGTTGATTCAGAGTCGAACAATCGAGGGGGCGGCATATAAATGTGATTGTAAAATAATAAATAAACAAATAAATTCTAACTTGCAAGGGTTTCCTAGCTATAAAGTTCTTGGAATTGGCCTATTATTCTCTTCTTCTGTTGGCCTACCATTCTTTCCTTTGCAATTTGCCCAAAGTTACATAGCCATTCTCCGGAGGCACAACAAAGAATTAAAGTGCTGATCCCTCACTGTGCACCCTAAGGCTCCAAGTCACTGAGTTATCCAGTCAGAGTGAAAATAACTTAAAAGTCAGTTATTGTTGGTTATTCATCACAATTCTTTATGTTACCATAGTTATTAGGCTACTGTGGTGTACTAAGCAAGAGTAAACTTGGGAGAACTCGTTTCAAAGCCTCACCCATCCACGATGCTCACTTGGGCAGGTCACACACTATCTACATGAATGACCCCAGGGGGTTGTTGGGGAGGATAATGTGGAAAGGGAGTTTCTTCTTTCTCCTCCTCCTCTTCCTCCTCTGCGTCTAGGCCAAAAACTGCCAAAATGAAGCTACCTTTGGGTGAGTTCATTCTTCAATTCCTTTCACCTGACCTACTGTGGTTCAAAAACACTACAATCTTCACTGGAGAAAAGTTCAGATAGAAATGAAACAATTAGTAAATATTTTTCTGGTTTAGAAAATAAAGGCCAAGGATTAACTTAACCAGATCCACCCATTACTTGTTTGCTTTGAGCTCAGAATTCAAGCCGTCTCTATAAAAAAACAAACTAAAGCATTTGTTCAATCTTTCTGTAATCTAGAATCTGCAACATGGTTAGGAAAAGCTTCATCCTTCAGTTGTTGCTTTGCTCATGTGGGCTGTGAAGCATCTAAAGAGGGAAAGGTTTCTGCTCCCATGTAGGCTGTACACATGTCCATGTGATCGAGAACCCAGGTTTTTCAGGATTATTTCTCATGTGTAGTGTCTACATGCAAGCCAAAGCCTCTTTATGTTTCATTGCTGGTAACAACAACAACAACAACAACAACAACAACAACAACAACAACAACAACAACAACAACAACAACAACAACAACAACAACAACAACAACAACAACAACAACAACGTGTCAGAAATTATTCTGGGTTGAAAGGATTTTTGCTGGAGAAACTGCTCAGGGGACACATGAATGAGGCTCCTTTTATGTCCCCAATATCTTTTCCCACCAAAGTGGTACCTGTTTATCTACTTGCAATGTCTTGCTTTCAGTCAGCTTGGTTGGCAGGAGCTGGGACAGAGACGGACACTCACTGCATTATGCAGTACCTGAATCTTGAACTGCTGACTTGCTAACCTTCGAGCTAACAAGGTGAGTTTCTTAACCACTGAGCCACTGCAGTCCCGATTGCTGGTCATGCAAGCAAAGCAATGGAAGGGCTAGTTTTCCCCTTTGTAACTTGATTGATGATTACATAATCCAGAATCAGAAAGAAAGTAAAGTCTGCCATGGTTTGGTTTTACACGTGAAAGTGGCCGCATAAAATAATTACTGAATGGCGATTGATATTGTATTCTTGTATCATTATTTACACCATCCATTTGAAAATTTCTGTTTGGTTTTTAGTGAATGGCAGAGGATCTGGCTTCATCAGTTTTAATGAAGGAGATTGATATTAGGAGATGGTTTAAAAGTATATGCTAATAACTATCTTTCAGACATGTGTAAACCCCTCTGATTTATGTTTTGTTTCTGAATCTTCCAGTTCCAGGGTACCCCATGGTGGCTTCGCCCATATAATGGGTGGGAGCGGACTGCAAAATTTTACAATTGCAGCAGTGCCGTATATGGCAAATCTGCTGCCCACATCAAGTACATGGTAGGTTAAACAGCTTCATTTAAATGCATTAAGAAGAAAACTTTTCATTGTATTTCTTTGTGAGGGAAGGCAGAAGTTCATCAAAGAACAGAGGCACACTGTTGCATAATCTCATCAGAGAAATGCCTCTGGTCAGTGTCATTAGCCAGTGCAGAATGGATGTTCTACTCACAAACTATATGTACTTCAACTGTTTCTTCCATAGTGATGGGAATATTTGTTTTTTGTAAATCCAAGTACTATGGTATAGTTTTAATGTGCAGCAATGTAGCTTCACTAAAGGATACTTAATGTTAAATTGTTATATTACTTTTTGTTTTAAGCTGTACAAAAAAAGTATTTTGCTGAATACTAAAGGAGCTACAATGCAGCAGTGAGTTGTTTCTGTACACTTGTTTTTCAAGGGATCTGAATGCCAATTTGGGAACTGAGAGCAAATTTGAAAGCATGAGTAAAAAGGTTTCCACCTCTCATCATATTTTAAATGGGAACTCATTTCCCCCCCACATTTCAGTATCAACATGCTGAAGCTTCCCGAGTATCCAAAGAAAGAAATCCTGAAGGACAGGCTTCTTGTAGCATTGCATTGTGGAAGTTACGGTTATACAATGGCCTAATGAAGTTGGACGACCCCTCTGGTTTCGGATGTGAAGTTCAGTGTGGCAGAAGTAATTAGGAACCTGTTAATAGGAAAGTGGCGATGGTTGGAAAACAGTCTTAATTTTCGTTCCACAGAACAGACATGGCCAGCTTTCAGAAGATGGAAGGTTTCAGTGTTTCTTCTTTCTATATGTCATCCTGTGCCTAAGACACTTTTTTTCATCTTACTAAGTCCAAGTACATTGTACCTTTTGCTTTTAAAAGAGGGTTCTTAACATGGCATGCATCCCATTTCCATCTCAAATAACAATTTCTTATCCCAGTACAATTCTGTCTTCTATCTGTTGTCATTTCAATGGCTGGGCATTTTTGTGTTTGTCTTCCCAGTCAGAGGCTGCAGTTCAGTATTCTGTACCAGGTATTGAGTCAGTACTTTTTAGACATGGCTCTCAGAAATCTTCATTGTTACCACTGAATCACTAAGTTTGTACAGACCTTGGTCTTGTCTGTGGCCATTGTTAAACAGCAGTTTAAAACCTAGTGAGTGAGCGGAAGAATTGTCTTTTCCACTGAGGTGGTAGGAATAGCAAACACAAGTAACACAAGTAACTGATGCAAGGTTGCGTCTACTACCTTTAGTTGTGTATCTACTTGCATGTGAAAAGTGCCATTTATTTATTTTATTTTTCCCTCCAGAAAGCATTGAGCAAACAGAAAAAAAGAGTATACAAAATAGAAGATATGAGTTATTTTTCTTGCTTCTCTTTAAAGAAAATTCCAGAGGTTTTTTTAGATTTATAGTATTTTAATACCCATCTGGACATTTTAAAAAGGTTATTCTTTTTATTGCTAAAACAGTACACTTCTTGCAGGGGGGAGGGGAGAGGGAGAAGATAATTTGTATTATACCTTTCCAGTGTATGTGATAAGTGAACATAATTTAAGTATTTGTCACTGCATCCCCTCAGAGCTTGTATATATTTAAAGGAATATGTTCTTTTTCATACTGAGCTGTATGGAAACTTTACGTTAAAGTAAAATATTATATTTTCACATCCTACTGTTACATTGTGTTTGTCGTTTCTTCTTCTACGTTTCTTCTTCTATGCGCGTTCCTACAGTATGTGAAGATACACATCTCCTTATTCAATTGGGGCTTCAGAGGCGATGCAGGTAATATATTAAGACCAGGATTTAAATGTTAGTCCATTTAGGCAGAAGCAGTGGGATCCAGCAGATGTACCCCCA
Organism: Furcifer pardalis; assembly: GCA_030440675.1. NCBI lineage: Eukaryota > Metazoa > Chordata > Lepidosauria > Squamata > Chamaeleonidae > Furcifer > Furcifer pardalis. Next base: position 75,966,515 of record CP126890.1, on the reverse strand, counting down.
GCAGATTCTGTCAATTTTCTGTGGAGCACTGAGACCCCTACAGACTGGTTCCTTCTGGTACTGTGAAGGTTAAAAAAAACCCTCATGCCAAATGACAGAGTTCAGATGTACAACATGATAAAGATCAGATGTACAACACGATAAAAATCAACTTTAGATGCAGCTTCACCAGTGGCTTAGTGGTTAAAATGTTGAGCTTGGAGAGCGAAAGGACAAGTTTTGATACCCAAGGGGATATGAAAGGAATCTCATTTGGGTGTCCCCTGAGTGGAGTTTCTACAGCAAAAATCCTTTAAACCCAGAGTAATCTCTGACACAAAATTATTATTATATCATTTTCCAAAGATGCACACTGAAAACTTGCCTCCTTACTTGGAGATCTTGGGAAGACATCAGCTGGCACTCTGGGATTGGGCAAAATTTTTGAATATGTTCTCATGTTTCCAGCTATTAATTCAAATGCAGCTTGGGCATCAGATAGGGTTTTGTGTGTGTGATCTGTGCAATCCACTTGGTTTTCAAAGTAAATCTGGAACACTAGACCTCTACATCTCCTGTCTATGAAGTACTGTTTTCCAGTCAGAATCCCTCAAAATTTCACCTGAAATCTACTGGGCACAGAACTCTACAGCAATTTTCTGTGATATTTTCCTAGATACATGGCAGGCTGTGCAGATTGCAAGCCGGAGAACCTTGCTGCTCTGCCCATCTCAGCTTTAAGTACTTGTGATGGTTGATGCCAAGAGTTCAATGGCTAAGTTTTCTGGAGAGCACAGCTATTCATCAGGATTATTAGGATTCTCTGGGGATAGCTTCAGTGTACTGATTGCTTTTGACACATCAGTTTGCTTAGATTAAAAGAAAATTGCTACTGTCTGGTTGAATTTTAAACACTTCAGAGAGAGGAAAAAGAACCCTAGAAACTTTCTTATACAGAGCACCCTACTACATTATACACTGTTGGAAAGAAATCTGAGTGGTAATAGCTGCTAATCACTCAGTATACATTTTTGGTGTTTGTGCAAGTGTTGTTCAAATATGCTACTTTTAAAAGGACATATACTAATAATTCTGGTTTGTCATCTCAACTAATCTAGTATAGAGAACTCTGGATTGTAGGAAGGCTCTTTGATCTACAGGAGATGTGGAGGTCCCAACTCCCCCCCCCCCCGTAAACAAGGAGGTTTTCGCTGATTTCCTATTTCCCTGTGTGTACTTCCTTACCATCATCCCAATTTGCTTCATAGAATGGGGAGTGTGTTGGGGTTTTTGGAATAGAGTGAGAGAAAATAGGGTTCTTGTGGAAGCAAGCACTGTATCAAAGAGCCTTCTGAAAACGAGCACAGTACTGGATACAACGCTGTGTTTTAGAGCCATGATAGAACATATTTTTTTTAAACGGGGGCGGGACGTTAAATAGATTGTGTTTAATAGCCATCCATTTCTACTTTGCCCCAGTTTTAAAGCCCACCTAAACAAGAATGGATTTGGACAAGTTTCCACATCTGTCCTTCCTCTAGAGCAGGGGTTCCCAACCTTTTCCTGCCAGGGGCCTGACCACAGCCTCTCAGTCAGCTGAGGAGCTGGTCACATGGTTCTTCCCGGTGGCAGTGGTGCTTGCATTTGTGCCGTGTTTCCAGGCATTTTCCCCACCTATACCACTTCCCTTGGAGGAGGGAGTGAGGAAGGAACATTTTTGCACCATTTTTGAGTATTTTTGCCACATTTTTGCAGTGTTTCTGTGTGAAAACAGTGATTTTGGCACTTCACGTGACAGGGCACTTCCGGCATCAGTGGCAATTCGGCCCAGGTGCCGGATTAATTTGGCCCAGAGGCTGGATCTGGCCCATGGGCCATAGGTTGGGAACTCCTGCTCTGGAGGTTAAAGCTGAAGCAAATCCAAATAAACAGCCGAAGCACTCTTGAAACTGTTTCTGAGGGTGGTTTCAAATAGTTTATTCCAGCTCAAGGTCATTCTGATTGTATCCCTGCTTCAGTTATAGTGTAATCATCAGTTTGCTCTGTTAAAAAATATTCAGGATGCAAATGTGTTGCAGAGTCACTAATGCATAGAGTCACTAAAAGTCAGAAATAGCTTGATGGCATATAACTGCAGAACTGATGCTGACCATCCATAAGTCTTCTGAGAGTGATACCAGTGATGAGGTGCATTTTGTTGTAAGATTTATAAGGGGGAAACATGGACAACTTCTCAATATCAGAACAGGTTGTTTAACTGTAATCATGTGGTTTCTTGTTTATGTTTAATTCTATATGTTACTTGCAAAAAACTTGTAATTCTATGCTGCCCAGAGTGGGAGAATATCCCAGATGGGTGGAATATAAATGGAATGAATGAATGAAGACTATGGAGGTTAGCTCTACCATCAGAATGCCTGCACTCAGCTCTACAGGTTTTCAAAGTGCTCTAAACCAGCAGTGCCCAAACTATGGCCCACAGGCCCAATTAGGCCCATGCATTTTATTAATCTGGCTTGTGCTGAGAACTCGGGCCCTCTTTGGACCGCCCCACCCCTGCTGCCTGACGTCCCGAAACATCACTTGTGGTGGCGGCTGTGCTTCACCTATGCTGGTCTGAGCAGCCTCAGCTCGATCCCAGCACGGCGAAAGCCTCTTGCAAGCTGGGTGGCTGCGTTGTAGGAATTTTTCAAGCCGCCTTCATTTCAAAATCCATGACGCTGGAAGGGTAAACTTGGCATGCCGCACTGATGTCAGCCTTGGTGCACCAAGGGACTCTCCCAGTGTGGCGTGCCAAGGTTGATGTTAGCACGGCCTGCCAAGTTTACCCTTCCAGCACCATAGATTTTGAAATTCCTACAACTCAGCGATCCAGCTTGCAAGAGGCTTTTGCAGTGCTGGGACAGAGCTGAAGCTGTTCAGACCAGCAGAGGCAAAGCACGGCCACGATGGCCACCACCACCGCTGCTAATGTTTGAATGGTCAGCAACAGGAGCAGCCCACCTCAGGCCCTACTGCTGTAGACAGTTATGGAACCAACCCATGAGTAGACATTCAAGAGCAGTCAAAGAACTGTTACAGGTAAACAACTAGCGATCGAAGTATTAGTGTTACTTTCTAAAAGTTTATCTAAAGTGCTGAACTATTGCAAAGGTGGTGCAGACTCCTAAGCAGCTGGAAAATGTAGCTTGCTTCTTTCGTCTCTAGAGCCATCAAAAGGCTGACAAGGTCAGGAATACTTTTGCTCATTCATGGGAAAATATAAGTTATACAAGGCAGCAATTTACCTCAGGAAACTAACTCGTCCCTGCAGCTGAGAGCCAGAGAAACACCCAGTAGGTTAGCCAGGTGGAAATTATGTCAAACACCTGCCTTTGTTAACATTAGGGGAAAGATTTTACCTCTAGATACTTGGGAAATTTATAGCAAATGCTCACATCTAGGTCTGAAGGACATATCGGCTGAATGTGATAGGAGGTTCTAACTGTGATGTGGCATGAATAACATCTAGGTATGTGATTCTTGTTTTAAATATATGAACTCATAACGTCATCGTCTACAGAAAAATGTGACATTACTGGTTTTGTGTAGGTACCTGTGTTCTAAGGCTTTCATTAGATCTCCTTCCCCCTTAAACAGACCCTTTGATTTTTATAGCACATAGATTGTAGGTAATTTACAAAATACAGCTTTCTGATAACATAGTTTCGTAGAACTGAAATTACCCACAACATATAACATCTGGTTATAAAGGAAAAGATTAATATTATAAGCCAAGATCTATTCAACTGAATGCTTTCTACTGTTAAAACAATGTATTTAAATACAAATATATAAAAAACATATAATTCTCCAAAATAACATATACATCAAGATTGTCAGATGGTATTACCTAATTAGGTCAACACATTTCTCAATAGGTCGACATGAGAGGTTGGGGGATCACTGAAGGAACCAGTATAATTAGAATACTGAATAAAAGGGAACCAGATTTTGCAAGAACAATCTGTGTTGGGATTCTAGTACATTAATCATGAGTGTGCAGTGTATTTTCCCATCAATGATAATTTCCATGCTCTAGATTTCTAAGCACGTATTGGGATTTCTACAGCTGCTTTCCAAGACAGAGCAATCTTTTATCTAAATACCTTCTTGGATGGTCATTTGTTAACCAAATACATAAAATAACATAATATGAACACATCACCTTAAATTTGATAGTATGGGAGCCACCATTGACAAATACTCTAGTGTGGAGTGACTGTGACTTCTGGAACAAGACCTGAAATTTTAAGCAGAGCTGAGTCCTATTCATTTATTCAGTATCCTGGTGGTTTAAATGTACAATAAAGTAGAATGGCCTAGCCTTCCTTCACTGTCATTTTTTGCTCACATGAAGTGATAGCTCAGAAGAGGAAAGATTCATTAATCCATGAAGATTGTTCACGTAAGTCAGAATCTTAATTTTCTGTGTTTAGGCTTGTTCAAGGAGCCTTCATGGATTGATGAATTTTCCCTCTTCAGACCTGACATTTCCCTGGAGCAAAGCAATAACAGAAATGACTGAGTTAGATCAGTTTTCCACTTAACACATCTAATACTGACTGACTAACTGGAACTTATGAGGAAGAATAAAGAATACTATCCATCTTAGATGCAGTATAAAATAATTTCATTTAGTTTCTGTTGAACTCAAATGAGAGTTATAACTAAGTGAAGCCCCATAAATATTCTTGTGTCATATTCAATTCTGAATATTGGTGATCCCCATGACGATCAGCCATGAAGACTGCCCTGAGAATATAATTTTATTTATTTATTATTTATTAGTTCAAATTTATATTGCCGCCCACTCGCCGTGGCAACTCAGGGCGGCTTACAGACAATACATTACATTACATTACAATACAATATGTTGGGGTGGGTACAGGGGTAGGGGCGGCAAGGTCCTCATCCTGCCCTGGCTTCTTCTTCCCCTGGCAGTTGGTGTAGGCACAGGGGTATGGTAGATTCTCAACCTGTGGCCCATGGGCCGGATGTGGCCCACAGCACCATTTCATGTGAAGGGGCCAATCGCCTCCACCACACCTGGAAGTGTCACGTGGTAGAGGAAGGCCAAAATGGTCATCCAGCCCCCGAAGCCGTCTGAGGAAGTGTGACCCAGCCCCCAACTTAAGAAGGTTGAGAACTCCTGTCCTATACTGGGAACAGAACAGTAGTCCTGCATTAGATATAAAAACAAATAACACACTATCCTTCTAAAGATAAATTCTGGTCTTCTCCCCTCAAAGATTGTTTGAATTTTTTTGTTGAAAAGCAGGCCTCCCTTAACTTCTAAAGTAGTTTTTAACCTTGCAGTGGCCTTTCATCTGCCTTCCACATCGCATCATGATGCACTTACCACTGTTTCAGTTCTGCGAGTCACTTTCTGGTCCAGAGCCCTTTTGGCATGCAAAGTCCTCCTTAGCCCCAGACTAGTTATTGATGAAGCTGCTGCCCTCCATCAAGATGGATTCTAGTGGGATTTAATCCACTTGAGGACTATCATCCTTCCCTGTGGATTCGCCAAGGCTGCTAATCCTCAGGGTTGTCAGGTTAGTTAACCTCTGCTCAGCGCTGAGTCGCTGGCAGTATGATCTACTCTATTACTATAGCAGGATAGCCTGGCCAGACTTGACATAAATATTAGTGAGAACTGAACTCCAGAAACATAATCTATATCCCCTGTATTGAGTCTTAAAGATGGGGGCTGCACAGTGATGGGATGACAAATTTGTCACCACCACTCCATGACGTCATGACATCATGGGTGTGGCCAATGTCATGACGTCATGATGTCATGGGCGGAGCTGACGTCATGACGTTGTGGGCGGGGCCTTAAAATAATAAATAAAATAAATACACACACACACACACACCCTCAACCCAACCCACCCACCCACCCACCCACCACACAAACCTGTAAATAAATAAATAAATAAATAAAATTAAAATTAAATAAAAATACAACCCCAAAAACAAACCCCTCACTTACCCCTGGGAGGGCTCGGCAGGGGCGGCCGGCCAGGGCCGGCCAGGCCTCAACTTGCCTGTGGGGGCTCGGCGGCCCCAGGGGAGGTACCCTCCTCTGAGGGCTGGTGCTGCCTGCCCACGCTGCCGCCGAAGTCATCGCCGCTGCCATCTCCGCCTCCGCCATTATCGCCATCGCCATTGCCGCCATCACTTGCCGCCGCCGCCATTGCCACCGCCACTATCGCTGCCACCGTTGCAGTCGCCGCCGGTGTTGCCACCGCCGTCATCGCCGCTGCCGTCATTGCCGCCGCCGCCACTATCGCTGCCGGTGTTGCCGCCGCCGTCATCGCCGTCGTTGTCATCGCAGCCACCGCCACTATCGCTGCCAGTGTTGCTGCCGCAGTCATCGCCGCCGCCGTCATCGCTGCCGCCGCCACTATCGCAGCCGTTGCCGCTGAATTTTTTAAAAAATTGGAGCCAAAATGGCTCCGATTTACTGCGCATGCGCAGAAACTCAATCTGCCGCATTGCGCATGTGTCAGATTGAGTTTCTGCGCATGCGCAGTAAAATTGGAGCCAAAATTGCTCCAATTTTATTGCGCATGCGGCAGAACCTCAATCTGACGCATGCGCAATGCGGCAGATTGAGTTTCTGCGCATGCGAAGTAAATCGGAGCCATTTTGGCTCCAATTTTTTTTTAAAAAAATCTTTCGGTGAGGCGTGCGGAACCGGACGCCTCAAAAGTTGACTACCCTCCCGGAGAACACTCCGGGATTGTTCCTACCGGTTCCAGGGAACCGTATTGAACTGGGGACATCCCATCACTGGGGCTGCAGGGGATTTTCTTGTGAGAAATATATGAGGGCACTTGTAGTGATATATGTTATGAAGGAAAGATATATCACTATTATCGCAAGACAAATGCAGTAAAATAAGGCAGGGGAACCTGTGGCTATCCAGATACTGGCTTTAAAACATCCATGATGTATAGCAATTGACTAAAGAGGCTGGCACTTAAGGAAGCTGGAGTCTACCATATGGAGATGTTAAGTGAGCAGACCTACGTGTTTCCTCTCCAGAATATCAACATTTTCCTTTTTATCAGTCATTTTTATCTTGCCTTTTGATCCCACAGGATGAGAATTTTGTCATTGTGAGCTATGAAAATGTCTTTATGTAGCACTTGAGGAAACTAGATTTGGGCAGTAGATAAGTACAAAAATTAGCATATTGTATGTGTTTGCAAACACTTGCAAACTTCCACCAATAAACAGCATTCCATGTGCCTGCCACATGTCCAGGGAAATGTCTGCTGATGCAGATAGCACTGGCTGTTTGGCTGTAAACAGAGTTGAGCACTGAACCTTACAGTCGAATACAACTGGCTTTCAAGCAAGGGCAACCATTACACTTACTTAGTGGAAAAATACAAAGTATGAATGCAACTAGTTGTAAATATTTTTTGGAATAGTAGCCATGTTAGTCTGTGCTTCAGGTATGTCAGAATAAAGAAAACAAAAACGCTGTGGCACTTTAAAGACCAAATGTTATATTTCAATGTGAGCTTTCATGGATCAAGTCCACTTTGTCAGACATAATTAGAAATAATTAACAACTTACTCGAAAGTACTTCACACGCTGCAATCAGCGCTTGGGTTGGGAGAAAGAACCGGGGTGCGTGCACCCAACCCAAGCAACGATTGCAGCAGTGATGTGCTTGGGAAGCCAAATGGGGGCTCCCCAGTTGGCTTCCCAATTGCGCTGCTGCTGCCAAGGGCGCAGTAGCGGTATGGCTGGAAAGCTGACTGGGGATCCCCCATTCTGCTTCCAGCCACGACGCTGCTGTGAGCTTTGTAGCACCAGTTTGGTTGGGGGGAGATTAGGCATGTGCCTGATCTCCTCCCAACAAAACCAGCGATGTTTGCCTTGGTAGATCTCTGCCTCAAAGCCTGCAGGGCTGGTCTCCAGCCCTACAGGCTTTAGGGCAGAGATCAATGTCAGGGAATTTGAGGCAAACATTTGCATCACACAACGTTATGTTAACCCATGCAAATGTTTGCCAGCTTCAAATTCCCCGACGTTATCTGAGGCAAATGTTATCTGCGTTATTACTGTATTATTTTTGCTTCTGTTTTATTTTTGAATCACTGTTTTACCCACTGCTACCATAACAGTATACAACATGGTGGTAAATGGCTGAAGATAGACTCTACCTTCACAGTTCTTTCAGGTTTATCTTCTAAGTAGTGAAAAATAGCTATTTTGTTCTTGGATATAAAAGGCTGTTAAAAAATCCTATTAGGGATGGCCTATAATCTAGAATTTTTTCTTTCTCTCTATGTTTTTACAGCCCACTACTGGTCATTAAATAAGTTTCTTTCTATATTGTTTTTGCCATCACCATATTTTGAAATAGGGCTTTCTATTTGTGGTAAAACAATCCTCCTCAGAACCAAAAAAAAAAAAAAAAAAAAGCAGAGGCTGACAGAATTTAACAAGCAGCATCAGTTTCCACTATATTGGTCAATCAAAGAGCAGCTGTCTGTGAACCAGGTAGTCAAAACTGTGTGAAGTAGTGCCAATTGGAAAGAGGTGGAGAGGGAGACTGTCTTGTAACAGTTGATTGTCTACACACATATCCATAGATGCCCCAAATGCAGTTTTGGGGGCCAATATTGTGAATCTCTCAACATCTCAAAACTACTATTACATGCTGAAAAAAGGCATCATTTCTCCTTGGTATCTGTGCTACTGCCTCACCTATGAAACATTTTCTCTTCTTACTTTCATAACTGAAAGACTGCTGCCACTGTTGATATAATTATAAGAGTGAGGGAAATGCTGTATATGGAGATGGGGACTAAGGAAAAAACTGACTGAAAGGTCTGTTTATTGATTTTTCCAATAGCATTTATACTTCATTTTCCATCTGAAATTGTTCCTATAATAGTCTTCAGATCACAAAAACAAGATATCCTTGATATTCACCCTCCTACATGTGCTCTATCCTCTGTTCCCTTTCAGTTACAACTGTGGTAACATCTTTAAGCATCTAAAGCCTTACTTTCATCAAAGCTTACATCCATTTCTTCTCCCTTTGAAATTTTTACCTGGTCTTATCTCCTTGTCATCCCTTGTAAGTCCTGTCATTGTTTGTTGTTACATTAAAAAATTATTCATCATTGCTGTGTGTTGGGCTTCTCCATGTTTTTAAATCCCAGCAAGTTCATTCAAAAAGTATGACATCTACAGCTGGAAGATATCCCTCATGGATAGACACTTTTAAGTGCTTTATAGCTGGGTGAAGGGCATCAGAACTACCACATCTGTAAAAAAAGAAACACCATACTATAGTAGGGATCAAAAAATTGGCAGTCTAGACCAGGGATTCTCAACCTGCAGCCCATGGACCAAATGCGGTCCATGGCACCATTTCATGTGGCCCACCACCACCTCCATCACACCAGAAGTGCCATGTGGTGGAGGAAGGGCTAAACAGCCATCTGCACACACACCGAAGCTGTCTGAGGGAGCCCCTGGCTTAAAAAGGTTGAGAACTCCTGTTCTAGACTAAAATTCTGTCTGAGGAAAAATCCCTTCAGGCAACCAATACAACCTCCAAACAGCAAACAGTGTTGGTTTTGACACTCTCAATTTGTAAGACACCATGATACAATCACCAAATACACAGCAGAAAGAGAACAAACAAAAAGAGATGGTCTTCTGACCAACCCTCATGGCCTTTCTCAACATTCTGACTGATATATCTACTGCCTTATTTTTTCAGGGTTCTGTGCATGGTTGAGTGGCACTACCCATTCCCCTATGCTGACTACTATATGTAGTTCCTTTGTTGCTCAGTAGGCCTATAGGCATGGACAGTGAGGTCATTTTGCACTGAATCCTAAGAAACCTCTATCTTCAATACATTATTCCAATTGCACTGAGTCTAGATCAGTTTAGTAGTTCCCAGTTCTGACAGGAAAAGCCCATCAGAAACTGATGCTTTGTGTCACTGGATCTCAGCCATCCAGATCTTCAGTACCAATGCTAAGGTCTCTGACTCAAAATGTCTACATTACTTTCAGCTTCCTCTGAATCATCTGGCACCAACTCTCCAACACTGAAGTCTTTTGGGCACCAAAGGGCCATAGACCAACCCCTCACGTCCTATTCTCCAATACGGAAGTATTCTTAGCACCAAATGACAATAGACCAATTCTCATCTTCAACCTTATGAGGATCAACCAATATATTGTGTGTGAGAAAAAAACATCATAGCCACACTCCTGATCCTGATACAGTTTCTTTGAAACTCAAGCCTCAGGAAAAAAAAACTGGCACACTTTGATGCCACTAAATGAGTTTCTGTCTCAAGTGAAAATAAGGGGCAAGAAAAGACCAAACACAGTAGAGGAGAAACAGAACATTACAAGCAACAAATCCCACTTTAAATCTTCCAACTCCAAAAATAACTTGCCTAAAGATTCTCCATTGAGTCTAGCCTTAACAGAGTGAAGTGTCAAGAACATAAATTCTCCCTCCTTTTCTGAGTATTTTAACTCTGAATGGTGAAAATTCTGCAATTGAAGGGCCAATGTCCATCTCCTCCACTTATCAACCCAGTGACCAATGAAATCAGTAAACATAGCAACACTAGCCCACATAGCCATGTTACCATTTCTTTTGGACCTTGATAAAGAATTGTGGAATAAATCATCCACTCTACCACCCATATCCAGGAGGGTTGAAAACCTTTATAAGATCCACAACAAGAAGCCACCTTTTTATTAAAGCATTGCCAACCCAACTTATTATACTGGAGGCATCGCAGAAGCATCGTCATAACACCACACCCAACTATAGAGATGGCTGCAAAATCGATAGCATTGGGAAACATATCTATCTGATCATAATCCTGGACATAAGAGTGGCAAGTCCCAAACTGCCATGGGATCATACAGCAAGTTTTTACAGGATGGACTACAACCATTTCTCAACAGTTTATTAGACAATAAAAGAACATTAGCTTTGACTTTTCAGCAAGAGGCTATTGCACTGGCCACTCAGCAGATTCATTCTGTAAGGCATGTAACTGACTGCACAGCCAAGAACATGTCAGCTGCATTAGCCCTCAGGCACTGTGTATAGTTGAGATCTGATGGATTATCTGATGATTCTTGGTCCAAGATAGAGGATTTATTTTTCAGTGTTGAGGCCCTCTTCAACACGAAGATGAATAGCATCATGGATGACCTGCAGAAGAAAAGAAACACAACAAAAAGAATGGGTTTCTACTGTTAGTATGAACAAAAATAATTCTGGGCCTCATATAGATGTCAGTACCCAATACAATACTCTGTGTCAAGGTACTTGTCAGAAAGACAGTTACCTCCACTGGCCACCTCTTCCTGCACCAAAATCCACATCTCTTTTTTTGTTTGCACCACCATCAGGACTTTCTGCTCATAGCACCATACCTCAGCATCTTGACACAATATTATCATCAATGTGTGGGTTCTAGGTATAATCAAGAAAGTATACACAATAACATCCACATCTCTTCCACCAATGGGTCACTTCTAACAAAATCATCTCAAATCTTAGAGGATGAGATATCTTTATTTGAGAAAGAGGCAATATAAGAAGTCCCATTGCAGTTTCTAAGGAATGAGTTTATTCCTGATATTTTATTGTCCCCAATTAAAGCAGGACAATAAAGGAGGATGTAGCTGTGGTACTCAACCTCCCCTATGTCACTTGGAGGATTCTGAATAGGCTGAGAGTTGGAGTGCCTAAATGTAAGATCAACGTGCTCAAGTGAGGTCTGCTGACAGACAACAACACATGCTGTGAATATGGAGAGAGTCAGAATCTGGCTCATTTACTGGTCTGCCAATTACTACCAGAAACATGCACTGATGAATTTTTAATTTTGGCCAATGACAAAGGCAAGAAAGTGGCTTCATTTTGGCAGTCCAGGGTTTGATCAGGACACAAAATAAAAAGAATTATCCACAAGAAAAATGGCAGACTGAAATCCATTTTGGATTTGAAGAATGCAAACTACAGTAAAACCCCGGGTTACAGATGCCTCGGGTAGCTGAAAACTTGACTTACAGAAGAAAATTCTGAGGAAATGGCGTCCCAATTTACAGAAAAAACTTGGCATATCAAAGTTTTTTTGGCCGTTTCGGTGCTTCCCAGTATGGTGGGAAGGTGTTTGGAGCATTTATACTCCATTTTTGAAAATCTTCATAGCTTTTTGGCTCCAGTAGAAGTTCTCCCCACAACCAGGATGTGCTGGAAATTCCCCGGCCTCCTATCAGCTGTTTGGTGGGGAATTTTTCCTGCCATTACCAGGGCTGGTCACTAGATGCTGTTGATGGAGATGTGATGAATAAGCCTTGGGGGGGTGGGGGAATCATCTCCGAAGCTCACTAGAAAGCCCAAAAAACTTGATTTTTCTGTTCCAAGCTCTTTCTAAAGTGCACTTTGGAATTTTTTGCTGTGTTTTTGCCACTTTGGAAAGAGTTTGGAACAGAAAAATTACTGGGTTTTTTGGCTCTTTTCTAACCTCCAGAATGTTTTTTAAATTTTCAATGCATTCTTAAGGGAAATTGTGTTTCATGTTACAGAAAAATTGCTTTACAGAAAACATCCCGGAATGGATGAATTCCCTAACCTGGGGTTTTACTGTATCTTGAAACCAAGAAATTCTACATCGAGCAGCCAACCTTTTTCCATTGTGGGCCTGACCATGCTCCTGGAAGCAGGAGTGGATGTATAAATGCTCCCACTTCCCCATTTACGCCAGCCACTGGTGCATTTGCGCATGTGCAGACATGTTTTATAGATGATGTAAACATGCCTGCTTCCACTTCCGGGTGCGGTGGAGGCAGTGATGGGCTGGATGGAATGGCATTGGGGCCAAGTCTGGGCCACAGGACCTGTTCTACATGGTCATCCTGTCAGCTATCTTACCACTCTTATGGGTAGGAGATTGGTTTGCTATGTAGGTTTCAGTGACTTTTACATTCATTTTAACACCCAGCTGGAGTAACACATTTTTCTTTGTTTTGCTACAGTCAACAAAATATATAAATTCAAAGCATTCTCTATAGTATCCTGGGTATTCAAGAACTGTATGGCCCCATTTGCTTTATCCCTCAGAGTCTGTGACATTGATATTTCCCTAAATAGATTATTAGTACCAGGGAGAAAGATGAAAAATGATGTCTTATTCATATTGCAATTTCTAATGAATCTCAGTCTTTGTGTGGAACTAAGTAACAATTAGAATCAGGAAGGATCATCCAATATATAAGAGCAATTCTAAACTCCTACACTGCAAGATCTTACTTATCTAATGAGAGAATAGATAAAATCATAAGCCAGGCTATGAAAATCATTGCCAACATATCAGTTACAGTGTACATGACTCAAAGCTTCTGGGTCCCATGGCCTCAATGATGGTAGCACTAAGATATGCCTGCATGAGATTACGATCCCTTCAGGTTTGGTATTTGATGTCTTTTGGCATAATAACAGAGCACAACTCAAAAAAAGTTGGCACTCACTATAAAATTAGCAGACCATTTCCTATGCTTGATGAATGTCCAGTACTTAGTGATGGATAGACCATTTCAAGAACTTCAGGCTAGCATCCAGCTAACAACAACTGAAAATCTCACTACCAGAACCATCAAATTCACGCACTGTGGTCAGAAACAAGAGGAACTCCACATAAAAAGATTAGAATTACTGGCTGCCATAAAAGCCTTCGAAGTATTCAAACCTATGATCGTGGGAGAAGTAGTACAGGTAACCACAGTTGATACCACCACAGTGCACTGCATAAACAAATAGGGGAGCAGATTGTATGACCCTCCTATATAATTCAGTATCTATCCACACTGCAGGAGGAGATAATCAAATAGCCGATCACCTGAGTCATTAGACCTTCCAAATTCAAGACTGGGAGCTACCCTCTACAGATTGGAGGACATCAGGATTCAGGAGATTGGGGGATTTTTGTCAGTAGCATTCATAAGACTAGAAGGACAGCTGATTAGTATTTATCATTGTATCTGAAATATCTCTTTTACTTCCTCCCTTGGATGGATATGATTTAAAATCATATCGTTTATTCTGTACAAGCAACCTAGAAATGACACAAGATAATACATACAAGAGTAACATGAATCAGCGTGCAACATGTTCCATTTATAAGAAAAATGACAAGTTGCTCCTTAAAGAGTGATGCATGAAGTGCAGGTTGCAAACAATAAAGAATAAGTCTACATGACTACTACATTGTAACAACTCAGAAGGAAAAGAAACTTCTGAAGGTGATAATGGTGAGTGTATCTAGTTATATATTGTGCAGCTGCTGAGAAAAACTGCAGTACTTAAACTTGGAGCATTCTAAAGCTCAGCTGGTAAAAACTGTATCGCACTATTGAAGGTCACATGCTGAAATGATGAACTAGGTCTGTGATGGCGAACCTTGGCACTCCAGATGTTCTTGGACTTCAATTTCCAGAAGCCCAAGCTCCTGTGAATCTACACGAAGGGATTTACTGCAATTCACCCAACCCACACCACCCTCGTCGCTCCCAGAATGTTTTACTTCCACTTCTGGGAGAGACGAGGGTGGCACAGGCTGGATGAATAGCAGTAAACCCCTTTGTGTGGATTCTCAGGTGCTTGGGCTTCTGGGAATTGAAGTCCAAGAACATTTGGAGTGCCAAGGTTCACCATCATGGAACTAGATCTTGCAAGGGAAGATGGAATCTTTCCAAAACACTGTCTGAAATCCTTTTGGCATAAATTGTTGTCATCGGCTGTTACTCATATCTGAGTATACAATTTCTCCCCTGAAAATCATTTTCAGGAAAAATACCATTGACATGAATTTGTTTAAGGTGGATCCCAGCTTGCCATAAAGTGACTCACACACTATGATCACGGAGCCATCTCCTGCAGCACTTAAGAAATGAGACATGCAGGATTTAACAATGGGACTACAATAGACTGCTGCAGCTTTGAGGACACAGCAGTAGTGGGCAAGAGCCAGTTCGCATTGGTCCATGCGGGCCGGTAGCACTTTTTTGGGGCAGCCACCTGCGATTTTTAACCTTTTTTGGCAGTTCCCCCACCAGCGCATGCACACCTGCAGCATGCATGTGCACCACCGGCATTCTGCGCACTGAGCCAAGCAGTCATTTGCTGCTTGGAGTGTGGCAGCTGCTGCTGAGGCCGTTGGCAGCCTCCTTGGAGGCACAATGGCCACGGCCTCATAGCTGAGGCCCTCGGAGGTATGGCTGCAGTGCTGCTTGGGCACTGACACTCCCCTTGCTTGTTGTCTCAAGTGGGGAGGAGGAGAAAGAGCAGCCACTGAAGCTCCCTATTGCCTGCTCCCCATGGTAAGTGACTCGCCTTTGGGTATGGGGTGGGTGGGTGTATTTTAATGTGTATTTTATGTGTATTTTATGTGTATTTTAATGTGTATTTTAATGTGAGCTTTTGTGGATCAAGTCCACTGGCTCTTTGGCTATAAACAGAGATGAGCACTGAACCCTAGAGCTGGTAATGACTGGTTTTTGAGCAAGGGCAACCTTTACCTAATAACAGAAGATCCCTGACTGGTATTCAAATTTGACATCAGGTTTTGTCCCTGCAAGTGGTTCAAGGTGTCCCTTGCTCAAAAGCAAGTCGTATCTGACTCTAGGGTGCAGTGCTCATCTCCATTTGCAGCCAAAGAGCCAGTGCTGCATGTATACATGGCCATATGGCAGGCATGACTAGATCACCCACGACATAGGCTCCACCCATTATGTAGGCTCTGCGCATGACATAGGCTCCACCCATGACTTTGGCTCCACCCATGACTTTGGCTCCACCCATCTCATTGGCTCCACCCATGATGTTGGTTCCGCCCACAGTGTGGTAGTAAAATTTTTGGCTGCCCATCATTGCTTCACAGCCAGTCCATCTGGCATGCCCTCTTCCATCTCCATTCCCACTGGGAATCAGAATAGTGAAATGGTTCCTTCTCCACTCATGTTGCTGTTGGGCCCAATTTTGGCACAACTACATTTGTGTTAAAATGAGAGGTGCCTATTTTAGGAAATTAAACACTTTTTAGACTACGGTGGCATAGTGGTTAAAATGCTGAACTTGAACTGGAAGGTTGGCAGGTCAGCAGTTTGAGACCCAAGTGCTGCATGATGGAGTGAGCTTCTGTCTCTGTCCCAGCTCCTGATAACCTACCAGATCAAAAGCAAGAAATTGCAAGTAGACAAAGAGGTACCACTTTGGTGTGAAGGTCAACAGTGTTCCGTACACTCTGGTGTCTAGTCATGCCTGCCATATGACTATGGAAACATCTGAAGACACAGAGAGCACTGGTTCTTTGGCTATAAACAGAGATGAACACCAAACCATGGAGTCAGATACTACTGGACTTCAAGCAAGGGTGACCTTTACCTAGTACTGTCCTGCATTCCCTGCAGCTCCTCTGTAACCCTTTCCATCATGTGGAAGCCATAGGAGTTGTGGATGGAAGGGGGAAATCTTTAATTACAAAAATGGCTACCAAAATTATTTAATCTTAACCATATTCCAACAGCACTGGGGAGGAAAGATTTTGATGTAAATACAGGAGGAGAGGAGCACAATACCCTGGCTTGCCTTTCTTATTGCTCTCCATGGATGACTCCTGCTTCTTTGGGGCTGAACTCTTCTATTAGCTTTAATCAATTCCAATGCGAATAGAGGGAGGTAAAGAGCATATTGTTGGATTGCAGCTTCTACCATCTTACCCTCTCAGCCATGGCAAGGAACGCTGTGTTCCAGTGATATCTGGAGGGCCTCACTTTGCCCATTTCTTCATAGTCAGTATCAGAAATTCATTTAACATTTCTGCAAATTGAATATGAAGTTATAGAAAGAAGAAATTGTGGTAATACTCTTCAAAATGTTGATGATCTAACTTAGTGGTTTTAAACAACAGCATAGGGAATAAAAGAAAGTGGTGCAGTGTAAAACAGATCATTTTAAATCAGATTCAGTGTGTGCTACAAGTCATGATAGAGAGCAGACAGTAGAAACAAGCCATCTAACTACATATGTCTTAATAGCTCAGTGAGATAGAAAATCCCAAACTAGGATTGGGTGTTTGATCCCATGAGAAGACCCAGCCCCGCACCATCCGAGAGTACTTGCATAAGAAGGGAATGGTAAACCATTTCAAAGTAATCTATAACCCTGAAATGGCTGCTGTAATTTGAACCCAATTTGCCAACAAACAATTACTATTATTGTATTTATTATTAAAGACAGTCATAAACATGAAGAAGGAAACTAAAGCAAATTCATCTGAGCCTCTGCAGGCCACAGTTCCAGCTCAACTACAACAACTAGAAGCATAATTCTCTAGTAATTCCATGTGTTTTATATTAGCAGGTGTCAGGTGTTCCATGGTGTTGACTTCTTAGGCACCAGTTTTTCACAGCAGTTGCTAGCTGACACTCTTCCCTCTGAGTTGCAAAACAAAGTTTTATCAAGGTTGCAGTTCTGTTCACCTTCAAAAGGGGGTGATGGAGCAGGCCAGCTGTTCCTCTTTGTTAATCTTTATTCACTCTGCAAAATGGTTGAATCCATGGCAAATGACAATAATAAAGAAAAGATGCTTGGCAGCTTTGTCTTTCTTGTCAATGCCATAGATGGGGAAACAGCTGTAATCAAGGGTTTTTTTTTTTGCATGAGAACTTAAAGAGGTCAGTTGTGTTCACAGCCTTTCTGCACAGCACAGCACAGCACAGCACAACATAATTGCGGAAGGAACGGTATTCTTTTGTCTTCATTACTATAATTTCCAATGCAATTTCAATACCCTTTAGTATGGTACAGTAAAACCTCATATAACACTAAAACCTGGTTCCACAAGTCTTGGTGTTATATGATTTTTAGTGTTATCTGATCCTCTATGGGATCCATAGAGATACATTGTAACCACACAGGCTTTAGCGGTTGTTATCTGAAGCATCCCATAGGATCTTAATGTTATCTGATGCAATTCTTCCCCCCAGATTCCTTAATGTTATGCGATTTTAGTGTTATTCGATACTAATGTTATATGAGGTATTACTGTACTTCTATTTTTGTCACACCTGTTAGCAAGAAATCTCATGTTAAGATGCATGTTTAAACCTTGTAAAAGTCTACTAATGAGTGACTTTTATATAGGTCAGCAGCGCCCAAACTACGGCCCATGGGCCCAATTAGGCCTGTGCATGTCATTAATGTGGCCCACGGTGAGCACCTAGGCTCACCACAGACCACCACACTTGCCACCACTGCCTGACATCAGCAGCAGTGGTGGTGGAGGCAGTGACCGCGCTTTGTCCCCGCTGCTCCGAGCAGCCTCTGGCTCCATCTCCTCGCTTCAGCAGCCTTTGGGGACATGGATCGCTGCCTTGGGGAAATTTTTGGAGCCTTCCCCACTACAAATTACATGGTGCAAGGAGAGGCCCTTGGCGTGCCCGGGATGACGTCATGACTGTCCTGCCAAACTAGCAGTTTGAAAGCAATAAATTGCAAGTAGATAAATAGGTACAGCCTTGATGGCAAAAGTAAGAGCATTCTGTGTGCTCTGGCATTTAGTCATACCTGCAATGTGACCACAGAAATGCCTGCAGACGCAAACAGTGCTGACTCTTTGGCTGCAAGTGGAGATGAACACTGCCCCCTAGAGCCTGACACTTTAACTGGCTTTTGAACAAGGGAGAACTTTACCTTTACTGAAGTAAGTTTCTGGTTCAAAATTCTTTAATTTTGGCTATTGCCTTTGTTTTTTTTCCTGAGTACATGCCGCTTGAGAGTCCTTGAAGCAGATGTTAGCTTGTTTAGCTCAGAATCTGAATGGCCTTGAGGAATAGTTGAGAAAGTATTTCTGCCTGTACATGCTACAGCAGGGAAATTCTATGATATATTTCCTGTCACTGTAAGTATCTGTCTTGGTATTGACTGAAATAGAGAAGACTTTGTTACTGTAATAAAAAGTAATTGTTTTCCGTTGTGGTGGGGAGGCTAATAACATAATTAAACAACAGTCTGCTGTCAGGATGAAAAGTGAGAAGTAAAAAGTAGAGGATGTTTTTATTTTCTAAACAGTGAGTAAAATATCATTTGTTATTAGGACAGGAATACAAGAGAACCGAGAGAGCTGTAATGAGACAAATTTCCATACAAGATGTAATTTATTAAATTCCTCCTACATTTTAAAAGTAGCTTTTCCCTCAAAGTTTCATATATCAAATATATATTTTAGAGAGAGAAAATATGTCTTGGTTGTTACAGAAGTGAAAATTTTAATGTGTGGGTGGATATAAGTCTTTAGAAATCAGCTCAAAGTATCTGAATGTCTTTTTCTATCAAATACTGTGTCCAACAAGGTAGCATTGAACAGTGTTCTGCTACTTATCTTACTTTTGAAGATCTCCTTTAAAGTTTCTTGTTGAAAAAGATCTCTTTATTTCTTGAAAATATTGATATTTAAAGTAGTGTTGAATATATGATACATTAGCTCTTTCTTGTGTGAATTCACTTATTACAGATTCTGTGTCAGTGACTCAGTTGAGTTTAGCTGCCTGGGATGTATTTTTGACGACACATGCATACTGAGGTGGGAAACATGGGGGTCCTAGTCCCACCCAGTATTCCCATATCTCAGAAAAAAGGAATTTAGTTTCTTTTAAAAATAGGATCCAAAAATCCTCTAAAGGATGATGGCGGGTGGGTGGGTAGGTATCTTGGCATGTTTTGAGGGATCCCAAAACTTTGGGTCTCTCTACACTCCCAACAGATTTTTAATTGTTTTCCTCCCTTCCAGTGAGTTTCCATGGCTGATCATGGATTTAAACTCTTGTCTTCTGAGCTTTTATATATATGCCACAGAATATATATATAAAGAATAAACGCTGGAAATACAGGCTACAGGACAATCCAAATGGAATCAAGCTGCTGGGCTAGAAAGCGTGCAAAATCTAGATAACTAGATAATATGACAATTCTATTCCTGAAATGGTTCAATTAGCCATTTCAGTCAGCAGAGAGCTGTGAGCTGTGAATCATTTTCCACACTGAGATCAGGATACAGCCACCCCACTTCAAAGGTGATGGAAAGAGAGCTAAAAATAACAATTGCTGTTTTGGGCTATGTGCTTATTTTCAAGCAAATTTCACACAGAATGATATGAAGGTGAAAGCTATTGATGCATAAAGTGAATATTTGTTTACAAAGATGTACACTGTTGTGTCATCTAGTAATATGAATATGTGGACAGTTTTCATGGAGATTATTGCTCAGGGTCATGGACTGTGTGAAATAGGCACTCAGGATAATAGTTTTGCTCAACCATGTCTCAAAAGTGGGCTATAGGGAGTTATGACCTTTTCAAATATAAGAATTGCACATTTTTATGTTTTCTAATGTGGAATTCTAGAAACATCACACAGAATTTCAATTTTGCTAGCTAGTGGTGATGGTGGTTTTTTTTTAAATTAACAAATAGTGACCATTACATTTATCTGCACTGACAGGCGCCGTGACTTACTGATATTTATTTTTAAAATAGACCATAATTATCGAAAAGAAAACCAAGACATTTTTCCAGAAGCTGATTTGGCAGGCTGCTGGCTGATGTTTATTCATCCCCCTCCACTTTCAGACCATTTCAACAGCTACACGCAATCAGTCAAGAACAGCATTTATATAATTTTGTTGATTTGTTCTAACTGCACCAGTTAACTTCATTTTGGTTCTTTCCTCCATAAGAAGCAGATATAAGTCAAATTGGGGCTGTTATTTTTGTCTATGTGATGATTACATTACTTTTTGGACTTCAGTTCATAAATTCTCCCAGCTTACATGGCTATTATTTCTGTCACCTGGTGGATTCTGGGAACTGAAGTCCAACAAATAACATTTCTAGGCTGTGCTTATGATCTTCTATTATGTCTTATCAGACTAATCTAAAGGCGTTTTTGTCAGAGTTGAAAGGCTTGCCACAGAGTTCTGATCTACTACTATAGAGTGACGGTGAAATAATATAGCCAGGACTTGCAGGAACAAAGTCTTGGAACTTCCTAAGTAGTAGAAACTATGCTATCATCCATTTCCCAGGTGCCCTTCTTCCATTTGAACTTGGTGTAATCCTTGTTTGAACTGGGACAGAAACAGAATTTAACACAAGCAATATCTTGTAGCAGTTGTCTTTGTTGTAATTAAAAGAGTGGATCTGTCTTTAATGAGTGATGAAAAGTCTCAATTTTACAAAAGACCTACCAGTACTTCTAATTTGTAAATACAGACTGTTTTAGGTGCCTGAGGAGAGCAGTGTCTATGGGGACTCTCATGATGAGTGCATGGAGTTCCAGATTTACCACTGCACGACTGTAAAGCAATAGCTGCTGCCCTTGTTTGTGGCCTCTCTTTCACAAGTGTAAGAATTTTCCCCCTCTGAACTGTGCCTCTAACATAGGGAGTCTGATCAGCTCTTATGCAGTTAGAGACAATGGGCAGATATCTTCTAGTACTGTTTGCTCTGCCTCTTTATTTCCTCTAATTTTTAGCAAGGGAAGGTGCCTAAAGCCTCCACATTGCCTTTATGCCATTCTGATTGGGTTAACAGGGCAGTATCATCTTAGCTTACCACACTTTGAGACCAGGTGACAGGCCAGGGTAAGCATAGTTTGAGAGGATGCTGGAGCTGCTTCTGACCTACCTAATGTAGAAATGTGTATTAAGGGAATAAAGATAAAATGGGCCCAAAATCTAGCTGAAGTAATATGGCAATCCAAAGTCAGAGAAAAAAGCCAGTTTTTTATGGTTGCCATGCAGGCAGTGAACATACACACTCCCTAAAGCTGGTGTCTGCTGCTCTTAGTTGTCATCCACCTATTTCATCAGATGAATAGTCACCAAGACTAGGAACAAGCCTTGAAGGCCTACAGATGTTCCTTAGTTACTTCTGATACCACTAGAGGAAGTTATCAGTGACAACCTCCTTGGGTGGAGATGGAGATGGGGCAACCATGTGACATATATCTCATGTCAGATAGGTCTACATGTGATACATATCAAAATAGCCACATTGTTGAAGCTTCAACCTGAAGATGTCTGAATCCTACTTGCTCATACTCTGTGTTTAAATTCTATGGAGAAAAAAACCAGGATGGTTACTCTGCACAGCTGGGGCTGCAGCATGTTACATCAGGGGTGACAAACTTTGGTGTTCGGGGTGTTCATGAACTTGAATTCCCAGAAGCCCTGACCAACAAGTGTGCTGACTTGGACTTCTGGTAAATGAAGTCCAAGAACACCTGGAACACCAAGGTTGGCCACCCCTGTGTTACATGATGCCACAAGCTCTATCTCCACCTCAAATATTTAGGGAGTTCCCATTGCATGGAAGCTTGTGAATGGATACCCTTGCATTGCCATCTCCTTGGATGCACAATTTCTATGCACTTATAGCAGTGATGGTGAGCCATGGCACTCCAGGTGTTCTTGAACTTCAATTCCTAGAAGCCCTGATCAGCAGGAGTGCTGACTTGGGCTTCTGGTAATTGAAGTCCAAGAACACCTGGAGTGCCAAGGTTTGCCATCACTGACCTATAGCATGGTTCCTTCATGCTCAGTGGGTGTCTTTGTGTCAGTCAAAAGTATGTATGTTTTCACTTACTATTTATTCACTAAATGTGTTTATATGCAGCAATAAAAGTTTAACAGTAGCAATGATTGGCCAAAATCCTGTTGATTAGTTACACAGGTGTAAGGGCAATGGTATAGACTGAGTGACTGATTGCTGCTGTACTCTCTGTCACATATCAGCTCACACAACTGGCAGAATAAATGTGCTGTTCAATCAGGAATACAAATGGTGACTTGTTAACTAGTGGCAATTGGTTGGTGCAGCTTGCACTAGCATCAGTGTAACTAAGTAGTAGGAATTTTGCCTGAAAAATATTAGTTTTTAAATGCATTATTTTTGTGGGAGACAGAAATACACATCAAAGCAGAGAATGGACTTATCTCAGCACCTAAATGCTAAAAATGTGGATGCCAAGCAGACTTTCCTTGGGAGGACATTCATAAAGATTCAGTGTGCATTGCTAAGATAGTTCTATGTCTGACAGCCATTATTGGCACTATTTTGTCTCATGGCATCGAAAGAAGACTCTTAGATGGTGACCTTAGCTATCAGGCTGGTAGAAAGACTCAGTTCTTTGAGTAATTAAGGACTGTTTCATTCATGCAAGCCCATAATTCAATGGCCAAACTATCTAACCATATTGATTGATTGGCCTGTCATACCACAGGTCAATCTGTCATAATGGAAATTTAGCCTTTCATTCTTTCAAGAATGTTTCAGTATAATTATTTGCCATACTGGTCTAGAACTAAATTTTGGACTATAAGAGGAATCAGGAACTATTAAATGGCATTCCAATGTTTTTGATCATATAAATAATATAATTTATCACATCATAAATGCTCCTAATGCTATTTGTAACAACAATAATCATATTGAATTCACTTCCCTTAATTTGTTACATCTATGCAGCTAGCATTTAAAATCACTAGCTCTTCAAAACTGCTACCTTTTTTTTAAAAAAGTAATCATTCGGAAAGGCATCATTCATTTTTTAAAAGGGGGAATAAAAAGGTTACCTTTTTTGGCTACAGGTCCCAAGATGCCACAGCCAACATGGCCAATCAAGCAGCTGTAGTCCCAAAAGGTAATCCCCCCTTCTCTGTCTAGTCAAAAGGAAGGCCTATTGGCAAACCTTTGGATTGGAAATACCCTGTCTATCTTAAATGGAGGGAATTAAAAATAAAATGACTACCCAGCCCCCTAGGAAAGCAAATATAATTGGTAACTTCACAATCATAACTGTGGTTTGCAGTCTGGTTGTCTTGATGATGTATATGTTCCCACTTATCTCTATTAGCTCTGCACTTAAGTGTCAGAAGCGCATTCATATCAGCTTCCGACTGTGAAATTTACTTGTCAGTTTGGTGAAAGCACAGGTAATTAACTTCCAGAGATGCCTGTCCCCTTCTGGGAGGAAAAAGCCTTTTAAAATTTATGTTATGTCACAGTACAGAACTAAAACCTATTCATTGTATGGATTTACAATGAAGATGATAAAAACTTTCTTTCTAAATAAGGGGTAGGATATGAGCCTAGTTGTAAAATGTATACTGATCCAGTTATTTCTCTAGACATTCTTTTCTAGCCAACTTACTGAGCTTGCACAATTCATTACCATGGAAAAGATGATGCATGTGAGCATTTACTATGCTTGGA
The DNA here is from genome assembly GCA_030440675.1 of Furcifer pardalis. Classification (NCBI taxonomy): domain Eukaryota; kingdom Metazoa; phylum Chordata; class Lepidosauria; order Squamata; family Chamaeleonidae; genus Furcifer; species Furcifer pardalis. The sequence goes on along the minus strand of CP126890.1, from coordinate 75,942,143 downwards.
TTAGTCACAGGTCTGGAGGTTAGTCACAGGTCTGGAGGTTTGTCAGCATTCAAGGAAGATTTATAACTGATTTAAATTAAACTTTTTATAGAACTAAGTAGGGCTAGGTCTTATTTATAGAACTGTTTTGCTGAGATATCAGTAGCTGTATTTTCTGGCCCTGTTGAATCTGTTCCTAAATGTTTATGTGTACAGTATATCACATGTCTAAACCATGATTTATCAAGTTGTGGTGGGATGCTGTTCTAGAGTATGCTCAATTGCTCCATACTAGGACATCTACAAATTCAGTATTGCAGAAACTTTGGGGAAGGGGGACATATTTTTAGCAAAATATAAGTGGTTCTTCTAACCGTTCTTTAACAATCTTATTTTGCTTTGATTTTATTACAAGAAAAGCTGTAAACTAGTGGTTCTAGTATGGTTCAACTAAAGAGAACTAGTTCTGACGTGGAAAAAAATGCAAGATCAAAAACTTAGCTCAGCCACACCCTGTGAAAAATAACAGGCTGTTGTCTATAAAATAGAGAGTAGACTAAAGTCTAAGGAAATTTCTATAGTTCTTCAGTTCCACAGGCAGGAAGATAAATCTCAAGACAATTCTAAGTGCCCCTATATACCCATCCTCTGTTGGCAACCTCCCATTCAGGGAGTGTGTAAAGAGTGTGCAAAGAGAATTCCTGCTTCTAACATTCCCATCTGGCCAGATTATGCTGCTATGGTAATGGAGTAGACCAAACTGCCAGCAGTTCAATGCTGAGTGTCAACACTGAGGACTAACAGCCTTGGGTGCTGAAGTCCAAAGAGAAGGGTGATGGTCCCCAAGTAGATTAAATCCCACTTGAATCCATCTTGATGGAGGGTGGCAGCTTCATCAATAGTCGCCTGGAGCTGAGGAGGACTTTGTATGACCAGAAGGTGACTCATGGATCTGGATCAGTGGTACAAGTGTGATGCTGCAATGCGGAAGGCAGATGACGGGCCACTGTATTATATTCTCAGGACTGTCTTCATGGCTGATCATCATTATGATAGCCAATATTTGGATTTGGATATGGCAGAAGAAGATCTCCTTGCAAATTGCTCTTAAATTTTCCCCTTCCTTGAGAAATAAGGAAGTTAGGACTACCCCACCCCCCTGCCAGTAGCAACAGAGCAGTGGCATACGTAGCTTGAGTTTCAGTCACCCGGGGTGTTGGCCAAATTTGCCGCCTCCTGGGCAGGGCCCAGGATGCCGGTGGTGGTGGAGGGTCCCAGCGCCCGTCCCTGCAGCAGCCTCTTTGCCCCAGCCACTAGGAAGTCTGGTGGCAGTGGTGAAGTCCTGCCACCATAGTGGCCTTTTGTGCCCTGGCCCAGGCTGGGGCCCAGGACACCAGCGGTGGTGGAGGGTCCCAGCGCCCATCCCCACAGCGGCCTCTACACCCAGACTGCTAGGAAGTCTTGGGGTAGACTTCCTTGTGAAATGTTGCCACCCAAAAAAAGTGCCGCCTGTGGCAGGCTGCCACCCTGCTACGCCACTGCAACAGAGCTTTGCACAGGGTAGAAAACAGTGCCAACATGTCTTTTTTCTCTCTGACTCTGTGGAAACTTTAGTATATCCCTGATTGAAAAGCAAATCTTCTTTTACAAATTAGGTTGCACATCTGTGGTATAGGACTTAAACCAACCATTTAACAGAGAATGTTATCTAACCTATTCAGCAGTCTATTAAGTGGTGGGTTCAATTTTTTTTTACTACCATGATGTGGGTGTGGTATGGTGGGCGTGGCCAGGGGAAAACCCTGTATTGCACCCGAATTAGGACTACTTTATTTCAAAACTTGGATGGTGGGGCAGCCAGAATTTCTGCTACTGGTTCTGGCGAACTGGTGCTAACCTGCTGATGCCCACCACTGAGTCTATTGTACACCACACTTCTCATCTACCAGCTTAGCTTTTCTCTCAGCTGGAATGTTCCAAGAGATTACTTTCGAAAGCTAGCTGGTAGCATTTATTTATATGATCAAAAGCATTGTCTTGATATGGAACTCATACAGTTTATTTTTTGGAAGAAATCTCTAAATTGGGGTCCACACTTAACTTCTACACGATGTGGGAAGTGTGAAATAAGTAGGTGTTAAATGGAGGAGAGACTGTTGCAAGAACTAGGCAGGTGTAGCAATTTAGGCTTCCTAATAGAATGTCAGTGTAATCTTACACAGAAATCACTCTGAATAAGTCACTCACTTTTAATGTAAGAATAGGTTTGCAGTCCTATATAAAGATAAATCTTGACTATTAGGTAGTTAAACATCACTAAATAACCTTGGATTTTGGAAAACAACAGTTGACATCTTAAAGCCAGTTTCTTGAGTTTGCTTTTTAAAATTATGCTCCCTTCCCCAATACCTGTCATGCATGGCCTTCTGTTTTCAAAAAGCCTATTTGTTAATGTCATGTTTTGATGATTGACTTTTGGGCATATTTCCCAAGAATTTTAAGGCAGGCTTAATATACGCTAATATGTCTGCATACAAAACCAGATGATTATTATTCATGGGTGGGATTACGCAGAATTAAACTTTCCCAAACTGCACGGAACATATTCAGCTAGACAGCAAGTAAGCTGAATTTCCATTTGGTTTGCTTCTAGCTGAACCTTCAAATGATGAAGTGAAGCAAAGCCAAAAGATTAATACAATGAAAACAAAGATTGGGAAATTAAATGACACGATGCAATTTTCTGCCTCATTGGGCTGGCACCAATAATATGCAAAGGGAAGCTTGCTAACTGTTGGTTAGTTGCAGAATAAATGCAGGACAATCAGTCTCCTTCTCAAGGGAAGCTATCTCCCTCACTGATACAGCCATTGACCCTTACAATTACCAGCACAAACACACACCCATTGCACAGTGGGAAGTTGTGGTCTCCTTTCTCCTCTGCTGGCTAGCACACTACTTCCAAGACAGCTTATATACCTTGCAGTGCTACTGCTGATAGATCAGTCAAAGGTTTGTTTGTGAAAGTGCCTAGAAAAACAGTTTCTTCCTCCATCGTTCAGTAAGAATATTTAGAATATCTTGCATGAATATTTTTGAGTTCATGTCTGCTCCTTCCCATGCATGTTCCATGTCAGGGATCATAAAGAGTATCTGTACATTCATGAGTTTGGAGAAATTCTCTACCTTTTCCCTTCTAATTTTGTACTTTCTGATGACGTGTCCCATAACATAAGGCAATACTAACCAGCCCCCCCAACCAAACAAAACAAAACAAAACAAAACACCGCATTTGGAGAGAATGTCTTGAAATCCCATACCATACAAGGCAAATGTGGAAAGAGGAGAAGGACCAAGAGCACGAGGCAGACCAAGAAGGAGGTGGCAAAGACACATTACAAGAACACCAAATAATGTCGGTGGAGGCCACTAAAAGTTCCAGAACAAGAACCTTGTATCTCTCTCAACACCTGAAGGGGTGGAAGAAGAAGAAGAAGAAGAAGAAGAACCACCACCACCACCACCCAAACTTGTTGGACTATCACTATAGCAATTCAACTCCCGCATGCAAAATGAACATTAACCATGCTGACGAGAATTCTGAGATATATAGTTCATAAAGAAGCTCCCCCCCCTTTCTGGGACACATACAAAGGAATACAGTTTGTTTGGTTATTTATTCCATAGTTGTTTATCACAAAAAATCATTATCATGAATTGAGCCAACTCTAGCCAAAAGTCTAAGGTCAGTTTTTTTGTACCTTCTGGATACTTTTCTGAGGCTTCTCCAAGGCAAAGCAAAGCAATGACCCTTATATACCGCACCACAGTGCTTAGTGCAGTCTCTGGGAGGCTCACAAGTTAATTAGGATTTTGCTCCCAACATTCTGGGTACTCATTTTACCGGCCTTGGGAGGATGGAAGGCTGAGTCAACTTTGAATTCTGGTCAAGACTGAACTCACAACCTTTGGTTGCAGTACAGCAGTTTAACCACTGCACCTCCAGGGCTCCACAATATTCAGACCTACTGTAGGTATTATTAAAATATAGCTAACTGGCCAGATCTGGCTTCTCCAAAAATATAAAAATAATAAATAAATTAAAATAAAATAAAAAGTAAAAGGATAGGGCTGGAAAGAGACATGCCTAGTCTCGTGTTTAATGCGATAAGATACATTTTTCAATAAATAAGATAAAGGTCGGAAGCCAGTCGTATCCAACTCTAGGGTTCAGTGCTGATTCTCATGATAAGACTTTACTTACAAGTAAGCCCTTCATGCTTCTGAGCTGCCATCCCATGGTGACCAAACCAGGACTCTAGATTAATGTAAGTAAAGTAGTATTCAGCCAAGTAATCATTCCAGGTCTCTTCAGGTATTTTAAAAGTACAGTCACACCTCGCATAATGAGCATTTCGCTTAGTGAAAAACTCACATAACGAGCAGGTTTTTCGCTAACCGGTCCAACTCTCATAATGAATATTGTCCATACAAGAAGAGATGGAAGTGGGTTGGAACTCAGAAGAAGAGCATGGAATACAAGAAAATGGCCCCAGTTGTACCAGTTTGTATCTCTGGAAAAAGAACTGGTTGAATTCCTGAAAAGCTTTATAGACAACTCTGCACTGGATGGTTCATTGCTCTGAACACCTGTTGGGCAGTTTCTTATGACACAGCTGAGGCTCATGATTCTGATTTTGTGGTGGCAGTGAATCTGCTCTGGATGTAATTCTGAACTTCAGCACATTTGTGTTGAACTCCATCTCTGAGGAACTTTGGATAGTTCTTGTAATGTTCAGAATAAAATCCAGAAGGAAGTTACTGCCTCTGTAAAATTGGAGTATTTTGGATTCACAACTCATTACATTTCATAATAATAATGTATTGCTTTTTGATGCTGTGAAAGCACTTTCAATTTCTCTCTTATTTATTGATCACATAAGATGTTCTCCTTAGCTGTTCACAGAAGATGCTAGAACGGGCAAAGAAATGAGGGTGCATTTTGCTAATTCACTCATGGAACTGGATTGCAGTGCATTAATATTTCTGGGAGGTTACTTAGCAGAGCTCCAGTAATTGTAGAATTTTAAACAAATCAGAAGCCACTTCACTCTACAAATGACACATAATGAAGTGATAAATTGAGTTAGTTCAGGCAATTAAAAAAGCAATCCCGAAATTTTATAGGATGTCACTGTAGTGATGCTATACTGCTTTTAGTCATTAGGTTTCATTCAGCTACAATGAGCACTTTTACTGTGTGTTTTTCATTACCCATGACAGCAAAAAGATCTGTCTGTGAATGTCCCCTGCTGGCACAAACTACTCAATTCTAATCCAGCCCCCTCAGTTTTTTCTCTCCCTGGTTGAAGTTTATAAATCAAACATATTTCTACTGGTGCTTGTAGGTCAGTTGATTTGGGGCAAATGTATCATGCAATCTGTACAATCCTATTTTCCTTCATAATTCCAACTATTTCCTTGTACATGTAGCATCTTTGTTCCTCTTTTAGCCAGAGCCAAAATTTAATCATGTTATCCTGCTTTGTTAGGACCGGAAAACTATGGCTGTCAGCTTCCAAATAAGCCAGGATCTTAACCATGGTTTGAAACCTATTAAAGCTTTCATTTGGATGAAACAGGGAGTTATGGTTAAATTGTATCTTCCTGTTGAACTTCACAAGGATGCTATAATTGGTCAGAGTTGTGAATTTCTTTTCCCAGCACATCAAGACCAAGAGCCTTTTGAGGTATAAAGGCCTGTTATGAAACAGCCTCTCTACATTGAGTCAACTTTATTGTCTTTACATTACCATGAAAAATTTATTTTTCTTGGCTGTTAAAATTTCTTAAAGCTTTTAAAAATCTACTTTAGCTCTTACATTGCATTCTCTGATTTTCATGTGGTTTCATTCATTCATTCATTCATTCATTCATTCATTCATTCATTCATCTATATCATACTTTTCTTCTGAATGAAGGGTTTCAAGGGGGCTTACAAAACATTCAAAATACTTAAAGGACAAATGCAGCTAAGAAACCCAACACATTATAGAAATTCTGGTATTAAAAGAACAATTAAATGTAATTCTACTAAAACAACTAACAGAACGGAAATATTTGGAAACAACTAAAAGCATTTTAGAAAAGTTGAGAAGTACAAAACCCTTCATTAAAGACTCCATGGGTCTGCCAGTGGAAGAACAACATGGGCATGACCAGACTAGTTTCTCTTGACCAGGAATTTTGCTCTGAGAACATCTTGCTCTATGACAGACCTATAAACACTGAAGTAAACAATCAAGTCCCAAAAGGTCTGTGAACCAAAATAATGGTAAATTTGTTTTTTGTAGCTCCCCCTAGGCTAGTGATGGTGAACCTTTTAAAGACCATGTGCCCAAGGAGGAGGAGGAAGTGCACAGGCAGGCACCGCATGTGCCCATGTACCCATGTGATGTTGTTGGTGCACCTCCGGCAAAGTCATGTGGATATGTGTGCACATGTGCAGATTGAGGTGCACTGGTGACATCATTTGTCACATGCACTCTCTCTTTGTGGGTGCATCCCCCACAGTTGTACCCCTGTGGGTACATCCCCTGTGGGTGCACCCCCATGTGCATGTCCCTCCATGTGTGCGCCCACCTGCAATTGCACCACCACTTCCTCCACGGCCTAGGAAGAGGGGGGTTCGGTCACCTCACCTCACCCTTGCTGTTGCCTCCCAAGCAGGATTTCAGCCTCCCCTCTTGTCTTCCCATTGGTGGAAGCAGAGCTGCCATTGGCACCGGCTGGGCTGGGTGGGGCTTGCCTATGACAGCTGCGTGGCCACAGAAGAGCCTCTGTGTGCCACCTCTGACACACAAGCCAAAGGTTCATCACCACTGCTCTAGGCCATGTGAGGGTAAAGGGGGAAAATTCCTTGTCCCTCTAGTAAGGGGCAATTCCACTTTGTTTTAAGGTGGCAACAACATTTAATTTTTATATTAAAAAATTTGGCCACTAGAAGATGGAAGAGGCCTTGTCAATTTAACAGCAATATTTTCACTAGCAAAGTTTTTCTTGACGGTGGGTGTCAAGGGAGCATGTGTGACCCTCCAAGGTACAGGAATCTGAGTGTGTAGCCTTTGGCCTTTCAAGGGTAAGGTAAAGGTAAAGACTGCCCTTACTCAAAAGACAGTCATATCTAACTTTAGGGTTCAGTGCTCATCTCCGTTTATAGCCAAAGAGCCATGCTGTCTGCATCTGCAGACATTTCCATGGTCATGTGACAGAAATAATGCTGTTAACTGTACCAATTTATCTACTTGCAATTTCTTGCTTTCAAACTGCTAGGTTGGCAGGAGCTGAGACAGACAATGGCACTCAGTCTGTCACGTAGCACTTGGGTCTTGAACTGCTGACCTTCCAGTCATCATACTCAGCATTTTAGCCATTAAGCCACCATAGTCCTGAAAATTACTTTATAAAGTAAAGGTAAAGGTTTCCCTTGCTCGAAAGCCAGTCGTATCCGACTCTAGGGGGTCAGTGCTCATCTCTGTTTCTAAGCCGAAGAGCCAGCGCTGTCTGCTTCTGCAGACGTTTCCATGGTCATGTGGCAGGCATGACTAGACACCGGAGCGCATGGAACGCTGTTACCTTCCCACCAAAGTGGTCCCTATTTATCTACTTGCAATTTCTTGCTTTCAAACTGCTAGGTTGGCAGGAGCTGGGACAGAGACGGGAGCTCATTTCGTCCTGCAGTACTCGGGAATCGAACTGCTGACCTTCCGCCTCCCAGTCAGCGTCTTAGTGACTTGAGCCACTGCAGTCCCAAAACTTACTTTATCTGCTTGAAATTTCTTGCTTTTGATCTGCTAGGTTGGCAGGAACTTTCAAGGGTAGGGGTGCTCAAAAACAAGTTTTGAGGTAAGATGACAGTTCTTACATGTTGTTTTAAAAATACTATTTAATTGGTTTGTATTCTTCCTTTCTCCTCAAAATAGAATGCACTTTCCAAAAATGAGCTAAAACATGTACTATAAAATACATTAGTAAAAGGAAATACAGAAGCCAGGCTCCAGAGTCTGGGAGCAGATAGAAAGAAAGCCGTCTAGTGTGTCTCCGGCAAATATTCCTCTACGAGTGGCTTGAATGAGATAAGAGTATCTGCCAAAGATTTCAAAATTGGGCAGGCTCATATGGAAAAAAGCAGAACTACAGATGACCTGGATCACACAGGATTTTATAATTCATAAGCAGTACTTTGAAATGCCCAGAAAAAGACAGGTAGCCAATGAAGCTTGTGCAATAAGCAAGACAGCAATTCCCAAAGGCAGCATTCCAATGTAGTCATTATTTTCATTTTGTATTTTTAAAAAATCTTTAACATCATATGTTATGAATAAAATATGAGAAGAAACACTAAGAGAGCCACAAATAATACAAAAGAGCTTGTTTATTTGCTAAACTTTTCCGTGGTTAGAGTCTAAGCGCCATTTCCCTTTCAGATATAGTAATAGTAACATTGTAATCAATAAATCATCATTATCAACAGTAGTAAGAAGAAGTGGTAATGTGAAAAGGTCAGATGTGTTCTGAATTCTAATAGCTCTGTGGTGAAGTAAACAATGGCTTTTAATTATAAGTTAAATTTTTTTAATTAAGATGATTCTGCAGTAATTATCTTTGTTGTCTGGTTCACCAGATTTTAATGGAAAAGATTGATCAGTAGCATAATTAAACATTCAAAGGGCTACTTTGCTTGTTGAGGTAAAAGGAACATGATTAAGTGCAAAAGTGTATTTTAAACAACTACAATAAGAGAGAAAAAAGGCTATGTAGGATATCAAGGAACCTGCTCCAGCAGAGGATGATAATTACTGAAGGTCTCTTTTGTTGCTCTGGGTTTAGTATTGAATAACTTCTTCTTCTTCTTGTGCTGTATCAGATTTTGAATATTCGCAATCCTCATGGCGATCAACCAGGAAGACTGTTCTGAGAATATAATGCAGCAGCCTTCCATTTGCCTTCTGCATTGCAGCGTGACACCCATACCACTGATCAAGTTCCACAAGTCACTTTCTGGTTCTGAGCCCTTTTGGCACACAAAGTCCTCATCAGTTCCAAGCCAGGATTGATGAAGCTGCCGCCCTTCATCAAGATGGATTCAAGTGGGATTTAATACACTTGACCACCATCACCCTTCCCTGTGGATTTTGCCACCCTAAGCCATTAGTACTCAGGGTTGTCAGGTTAGTTAACTGCCACCTGATGATCAGCATTGACTCACTGGCAGTAGGGTCTACTGCAGGAGTGCACAAACTTTTAGGCCATGGGCCGCTCACGTGGTCGAGCATGCTGGTCACGTGGTTCCTCCCACCCAGCAGTGGAAGTAAAACACTGCTGTAAATGACCTGTGGCTGACGTAAATGACAGCCACGGGTAATTTATGGCAACGTTCTGCACATGCATGGGTGCCAGACGCAGAATTTACTTTCACTTCTGGGTGTAGTGTAGGTGGCGTGGGCTGGTTAAATTGGTGCCATGGGCTGGATTCAGCCTACAGGCATTAATTTGGGCACCCCTGGTCTACTGTATTACCATGGCAGGATAACCTGGCCAGATTTCATCGAACAATTTCGGTTGGGATAAATAAACTAAAACAATCACAAATAAGACAAACCTTCATATTGCTCAGAATTGATCATCGGGCAAAGATGATACAAAACTTGGGAGTTAAGGCAAATACAGTAGTTCAAAAATTAGGCCAAATGCGATGTCCATGGCTTATGATGCCTAACTGCCTCCAGGAAAAAAAAGGTGTGAGAGAGATGAATTTAAAGACACAGATGGAAGATGTTCCAGTTACCTTCAGGAGGGTCACAGACATTTTTGTGGGCTTTGAGCAGAAATAATGTGAATATCCAAGTCAAAAAGTGGTGCATCAGCATAGCAACACTACTGAAAATACAAGCATTGGAGTGACAAATAACATTTGGATATGGGTCACATGGGTATGCTTCTTTTTGGACTATTAAAAATACTCTAAATAGCCACCCAGGTTAGAGGCTACAAAAAAAAATGACCAAACAAAACTACAACAAAATCAGGTAAAAAACAACAACATAACAATTGTCCTGACTTTTAAACCCCTATTTAGATAGCTAGCCACTAAGTGGAAAGCCTGCCTGAAGAAAAAGCCCTTTGCCTGATTGCAGAAGGACAACAAAGATGAGGCCAGCCTGGGAGGGACCTTCCCGCATCCTCCCGTCACTGCCGCTGCGCCGCGCAACCCTCCAAGACGCCCAAGGTTGCAAAAGGTTAAAGATCCTTACACTTTTGGAACTTCGGGCGTACGCGCGTGGCGTGGCCCCGGTGAGAGGAGGATGCGAGAGACATTCCAGCATCATCCTGTCACTGCCACCGCACCGCGCAACCCTCCAAGACGCCCGAGGTTGCAAAAGGGTAAAGATCCTTACACTTTTGGAACTTCGGTCGTGTGCGCGCGGTGCAGCACTAGTGAGAGGAGGATGCGAGAGACCTTCCCGCATCCTCCTGTCACTGCCGCCGCGCCGCGCAACCCTCCAAGACGCCCAAGGTTGCAAAGAGGTAAAGATCCTTACACTTTCGGAACTTTGGGCGTGCGCGCACATGTCGTTCGGGGTTAGGGCAGGAGACGGGGGTCTTTCCCGTCTCCTGCCCTAACCCTGAACGACACACGCGCGCACACCCGAAGTTCCGAAAGTGTAAGGATCTTTACCCTTTCACAACTCGAAGTTTCGAAAGGGTAAGGATCCCCGTACCCTTTCCAAACATCGTGGGGACGGGCGCTGGGGGGTGGGTTGGTTTGGGTAGATGTTCTACCCAATCCAACTGCCCCCCCCACGCATACACTTGTATCGAATTACGTGAAAATCGCGTTCTTCGATACAGTAATACCTCATATAACATTAGTATCGAATAACACTAAAATCGCATAACATCAAGGAATCTGGGGGGAAGAATTGCATCAGATAACATTAAGATCCTATGGGATGCTTCAGATAACAACCGCGAAAGCCTGTGTGGTTACAATGTATCTCTATGGATCCCATAGAGGATCAGATAACACTAAAAATCATATAACACCAAGACTTGTGGAACCAGGTTTTAGTGTTATATGAGGTTTTACTGTACAAGATTTTCCCGAAAATCTTGTCGCGTTATTCGGTTTTCACGCTATTGGGTACTCGCGTTATACGGGGTATTACTGTATAAAGAAAACCGAGACAATTGCAATAGGCCCTATCAGTCACTGGAAAATAGATGGGGAAGAAGTAGAATCAGTGACAGATTTTACTTTCTTAGGATCAAAGCTCACTGCAGATGGTGATTGCAGCCATGAAATAAAAAGGCGACTAATTCTTGGGAGGCAAGCTATGAGAAACCTGGGGAACATAGTGAAAAGTAGAGAGATCACATTGCAAACAAAAATTCATGAAGTCAAAGCAATGGTATTTCCGGTGGCAATGTATGGTTGTGAGAGCTGGAGCATTAGGAAAGCTGAGCGCAGAAGAATAGATGCCTTTGAGATGTGATGTTGGAGGAGAATTTTGAGAGTCCCCTGGACAGCGAGGAGAACAAATAGATCAATCTTAGAAGAAATCAACCTGACTGCTCCTTAGAAGGTCAAATAGTAAAGATGAAGCTAAAGTACTTTGGACATCAAATGAGAAGACAGGATTCTCTTGAGAAAGCCTTGATGCTGGGAAGGGTGGAGGGCAAAAGAAGAAGGGGGTGGCCAAAAATGAGATGGCTAGATGGTATTGTGGACACAATGGGCACAGAACTGAGCAAGTTGAGGAGGATGGTGGAGGACAGAAGTGTCTGGCGGACAGTGGTCCATGGGGTCGCAGAGGGTCGGAATCGTCTGTGCAACTGAACAACAACAAAACCCCTGTCACACACCTCTGGAAAGACTGGAGGAAACTGTTGCTTCTGTACCCAAGAAAGGCCATGCAAGGGAAGACAGGCTCCAGATAGAGCAAATGAGGAGGAGGTAACATAAGCCACCTGGTTGAGAAAATAGAGCTCAGGTCACTTGGAATAGAGACAGAGAGAAAAGAGGGAGAAGAAATAAGAAGGACGTACCTGAATGGAGAACCCAATGGGATCTGAAGGTGAGGAGCACAGAGAGGTGGAGGAAGAGCTACTTCTGTGCTGCTAGGAACATGGACTACCCATATTTTTATTTTACTTTATTTTTATTTTATATTCACATTTATATGCCGCCCCCTCAACTGCTCGGCTCTGGGCAGCTCACATAACGGGAAAACATCACAAAATCATACAAATCATAAATACAACATTATAAAGAAAGAAATCATCACAAAAACATTGCAACCCCCCCCTTCATTTAAAAGTCCATATGTTCAATTCAAGAGTCCATACCAGTGGTTCCCAACAAGGGGTACACAGCCCACTAGTGGACTTCAATTCCCAGAAGCCTCAGTCAGTACATTGGCTGATCAGTGCTTTGGGGAAATGACTTAGGCTTCTGGGAATTGAAGTCCAAAAACCAGCATTTGGGAAACACTGGTCCATACCAACAAAGCAACTGTCTCCACACAAATCGTGCCACACCCCAGGCGGGGCCTGGAGGATGAGTGATGGCGGCCCCAGCTGTTCTTCATCCCCCGGATGATCAAAAAGGTCTGGGTTGGGGCACAGCGAGGTCCTCTGGTGTCGGTGGCTGCAGCATCCTTCATGCTCCAGTCAGGTGGGGCCTGGAGGATGAGCTGTTCTTCATTTCCCGGCCATATGTGCAGAATTATAGAATAATTGAATTGGAAGAAGACATTGAGTCCAATCCCCCAGTACAGGACATGTAATAATGGCCTCAAACTACTGGAAACCAGATATATTCAGCCTGTATATGGTTTCCTGTAGTTTGAGACCATTATTACATGTTCTGCACTGTGATGATCAAGAACAGGTTCTGCGCCTCCTCTTTATGGCTATCTTTCAAGTATTTGAAAAATGCTACCATAGCCCGTCTTAGTCTATTTTTCTCAAGGGCGAATATGCACAATTTGTTCAGTCTTTCCTCATTAGTTTCCAGTCTCCTGATCATCCCTGTTGTCCTCCTCTATACTTGTTCTGGTTTGTTGGCATCCTTCTTAAAGTGTGATGTCTAGACCTGGACACAGAACTCTAGATAAGGCCTAGCTAGTGTTGAATATTTGCTCTCTTGAACTAAGATTTCCAGTTCTTTGTTTTCCCATATTCCTTGCATTCATATTTAGACATCAGAGAGTGTGTGAATTGTGAACTGGCTCTTTTCTAAAAATTTTTTGGTGAAGATTATGATTGCTGGTCCCATTAGAGGTACTCGGTTTGTTCCTATTATTGTACATAAGCCTTCATCTTTCTTTACCTCTGAATGTATACAGTACCTTGGTCTCTCCTCCAATTCAATTTAAAGCCCTCCTGATAAAATTCTTCATGCTATATCTGAACTCATTCTTCCAAGTTCTTATGAGATACAACCCATCCCTTGCCAGCAATCCATCCTCCTGGAAGTGTAGCCCATGGTCCCAAAATCCAAATCCCTCATGTCAGCAACACCTTCATAGCAGCAGTATTTTCTTTTCCCCTTCTATTCCTCTTCTGAGCACTGATGACCCAAAGTCCTTGAGTTTCACTTTCAAAGCTTCAAAGTCTGATGTATTTTCTTCACAGTTCCTCTCTACTCTGTCATTTGTTCCCACATGGATGAAAAGAAAGGGATATGCAAAGCCAATTCTTTAGTCATATTTCCAATCCTCCCTCCATGGAGACAGCATATTCAGAGATTCTCAACCTGCAGCTCGTGGGCCAAATGCAGCCCATGGCACAATTTCATGTGGCCCACCACCACCTCCACCACACCTGGAAGTTACATGTGGTGTAGGAAGGGCAAAATGTCTGTCTGGCCCCCAAAGCTGTCTGAGGGAGCATGACCTGGCCCCCGGCTTAAAAAGGTTGAGAACTCCTGGCTTACTTGGTAGTTCCAAAGATCTTCCTGGCACAATTCAGTTTCAATCCAACACAGTCAGGAATCTCCTTCTATGCTACTCTTTTCTTCATAGTAATAAACTAAACTTTATAAAAATAAGCACCAACTCAAAAAACAAACAGACAGACAAACAAACAAACCACCACACAAACTGAACAGAGGGGTAAACAGAAAGAGCCTCCTTGAAGAATGTGGCATTTTTGAACTACAATTGGACATACCCTGGTAACGGCAAGCTTGTGTTGCTTGCTAATCTTTCTCGCACTAGGTCAGGTGAAAAGAATTGCAGAATGACCTCAACAAAAGGTGCCTTCATTTTGGCAGTTTCATGTCTGGCCTAGACATGGATGAAGAAGTAAGAAAAGAGTTAATGTTACTCTGGTCAGAAATATTGTTGTACTTTACCACTACAGCATCAGTTAATTCTCATCTCATTCATTCAGATTTTTATTAACTTAGGTGAAATAACAAGTAAGGGAAATTAGATCAACTTATTATTAAATTGCCTTCTAGGCAAGATTGTTTGGGAGCTCATAAAAGTATGAGTCAATTTTGTTACTGAACTTACTCAAGCCTAAGGAAAGATTGGAGCCAATCAGTACAATAATAAGTTGTATCTCTAAGTAGGGCTAGGCTCATTTCCACATCATTAACTTTTCAGCTTTGACTCCAGGCTGATCATTATGTTTGTTTGACACAATTGTAGCTATTGTAGCTGATTTTACATTTCCCTTCTGATTGCTATAATGCCAAGTGCAAAAAGATACAATTTACATAGTCCAATAATGTCTTTTTATCAGCATGTGACCAGCTATCATCTTAAATTGTTGTTATAAAGTAGCTTAAGTAGTGTCAGCCATTATATGCAACAATGCACAGTTATCCAACCCTCATAAGTTCACATGTAAGTAAACTGAGTTATTACAGCCATATCCCAAATTTCATGAAATAATTTTGCAAATGAAATGGGGATGGTCAATTTTACCCCAACAAAATAGACCAGACATCTTCTCTTTCTCCCAATGATTCTTACGCAGTTCTGAAATTGTATTTGTTACTTGGAAAATACAGCAGATAATTCAGAATTTTGGGAATCACTGCTCACGAGGAAGTTTAATGTGTTTGCTGGGGTTTATATCCTCAGATCAATTGATCAATCAATTGAGCGATCATTTATTCATTCAGTCAAACAATCAAATATATCAGTTCCAGCAAATCTTGAATATAACTCTGTAAGAATTGATTTAGAATACTCAGTGCCAATTTGATGTGCAACAGGCCTTAAAATATATGGCAAACTGCTTGGCTCTTTCTGAAAGAATCTTTGCCGTCATGTATGCTTTAGTAGATCATGCCTTTTCTAACCTTTCCCCCCTCTAAAAAGTGGTGGAATCCAGGTTATAAGATGGAGGCACATATAAATACAAAAAGCTCCTCTCTCTCTCTCTTTTGGAAATTCATTGAAAAAGAAGATCAGGGTTGAAAATTCATGAATCCCAGCTCTGTCCATGCTTTTCTGACAAATATCCAAACTGCTGATGTTTATTCATAAGGCTGTAAATAATATGGACTAATCAGGATATTTAAAGAACAGCACCTCATATGAAATTCTGCCCTCCCTTATGTATAAAACATAAAGTTTCTCATCCCACCCTCCTTTAGAGGTATAACTGATTAGACATAGGACTGCACCTTTTCGGTTGTGGTGCCCGAACCTGGAACCCCATCTAGTGAATGGGAGTGGTCTTTTTCCTTTACATTTGAGGCAATCAATTACATTTTTATTTAAAACTGATTAATTTTCATGGTGTAAAACACTTTCTTTATTAGCCTGGCTGTATTCATTTCTGAGTTCTATTGTGTTTTACCCATACTCTTACATCCTTTTTTAGGATCTGAGCATACAAGTAGCATACAAATAAGAGTTAATAAAATGCATTAGTGGTACCGAAATTAAGAAAGTTATATGATGTTACTACATCAGCATACCAATCTTGTCCTCAGAAGTGGAATCAATGGGTCAAACAAAGGATGTGCAAAGATACTTGTTGTACCTTAATAACGTACGGATTTATTACAGACCTACTGATCTTGACAATACAGTAAAACCCTGACTTACATATGTCTCGAGTTACATAAAATTCAACTTACATAATGATTTTGTGCTAAAACCATGTCCCGATTTACAAAAATGTCCCAATTTATGTAACATGATTTCCTTGCTGCCCCTCCCCCTGTGCCTACACCAACTGCCAGGGGAGGAAGAAGCCAGGGCAGGATGAGGACCTTGATGCCCATCCCCCTGAGCGCACGCCAACATAGTATATTGTAATGTAATGTAATGTATTTTTTGTAAGCCGCCCTGAGTCGCCACGGTGAGTGGGCGGCAATATAAATTTGAACTAATAAATAATAAATAAATAAATATGAGTTTGCTTTGAATTACATAAAAAATCATTTTTCCTATGGGTTTGCTTCAAGTTATGTAAAAATTCATTTCCCTATGGGTTTGTTTCAATTTGCACAAATATTTCATTTTTCCAATGGGTTTACTCAAAGTTACATAATTTTTTTTCCCCTATGGGTTTGCTTCGAGTTGCATAAAAAACCGATTTAAGCAAAAGCCTATGGAATGGACTTTTTATGTAAATAGGGGTTTTACTGTATTACATTTTGCAACATATTAAAATGTTAACAAGAATAAAAAGGTGGAGGGTGAAGATATGAGTTAGCTACTTGTTTCCATAGAATAACTCAGTTATAGCCTTAAATATGTCAGGGAAAGGAAAACTGAAAAGCTGGACTGCTAGTCTAATCAGAATTCTACTCAGCCACAATTCTGTAGTCTGCTGTTGTTAGACATTCAAGTATCTTTGCCTATTAAAAAATCACAGCTATCATTCATCTTTCTATACATTGCCTTCATGTTATATTTCAATACAAGATCAGAGAAGCAAGTCATTAAAGTATGCAAGCTTTCAATTCACATGTCCATCTACCTACTCAGATTATAGCTCTATAAATCTTACAAGTTTTTCATAGTGTATCTTGGAAGAAATCTCTGAATAGTCATCAGGCAGATTTGGTGTATAATTCCACAATTTATAAGATTTGTTCAATTGCTTGTTGTCAAATGAATGATACATTGAATCTTTCAGTGTCATCATTATCTTTAATTGCACTGTGGTGTGGAAATAATTCCACTTTGGCATCTTTTAAAATGGCTGAGTGCTGCAAAGAAGCTCATTGAAACCTTAATTACAATAAAAAGAAGTAGCAGACAGGCCAAGGTAACCATCAATATAATTCTCTTGTAAATCTGAAATTTTGTCAGATGAGCACTATGGACATCTTTCAAACATACAAGAATGATTTTTATCAGAGTTAAGTAAATAATGACATAAAAGTAAATAGTGATAATAATAATTTGTGTCAGAAATTATTCTGGGTTGAAAGGATTTTTGCGGAAGAAACTTCACTCAGAGAATGCCCAAATGAGCCTCCTTTTATGTCCCCAAGAGCTGAGACAGAGAGGGCTGCTCAATCCGTCATGCAGTACCCAGGTCTTGAACTGCCAACTTGCCAGCTTTCCAGCTAACAAGGTGAACTTCTTAACCACTGAGTCACTGCAGCCCCTAGTAAATAGTGATGAAGCTATATGTTGCTGAAAAATCTCATTTCTTTTTGAGAGCAAGTAGACTCTTTAATATATTGTTTCCCCCTACATCTTATTTGGCCCTACTTTCAGCTTAGCTATTCTGATCCAAGTGTCTGAGGAGACAGATTGTTATCCATGGAAGCTCACAGTGAAATTGATGTTAGTCTTTAAAGTACCACAATATTTCTGTCTTCATTTTTGTTTTGTTTTTGTTATACATTTCAAGAAAGAGAAACCAAGGTCAAAGGTGGGTGGCAGGGGGAACTCTGACACATCTTTGTGACTTTGTCATTGATTTTGCAAATTGTACCCTTGGTGAGTGATTTTGAAAATTTAGTAATTAATAAAGGAAATAAGGGATACTTTGGGCTGCCAAGGCTGAAGGTTATTCAACTGCAAATGGGGAATGGGATTGTAATAAGCCAAATTTTTAAATGAGTAAGACTGTTATTGCATAACTAGATGGCTTGAATCTTAAATTCAATGTTATGGTTGTGGGAATGGCTTACTGTTTTATGAACATTTGGAGTCATGGAAGTGCCACCTCTTTAATCTAAACTTTGCCTCAAGCCAAAATAAATCTGAATGTTGTAAACTATATGGGAGCATAATTGCCTTGTGGAGTAAAAGTCCTCTTTCCTCCCTTCCAGAAAGGCACGGATTTCTTGCTGTAGCAAAATAACCCTATAAAGAAAATGCATGTGTTCTCCACTGAAAAACTAAATCAGGCCCATTTAAAAATGTTGAAAGAATCATATTTCTCACCCAATCCTGCTTTTACAATTTTTTTTTACTACAGCATTATTTTTGTAGTTCAAATATTTTCCAGTGATGCAAAACAGGAGATTATAGTTATTAAATGAGTGTTCTAGCTGTTGAGTCATTTAACTGCCGGCATTAAGTGAAACTAAGAATTATATGGCAGTCACTTTCCACCTCACACTACATCTAACGTTAGGCATATTAGACCTGTTGAAATGAATGGGATATAAGGCAATTGTGACTAACAATTTCTGTTCCTCTCAAGAGGGTTTTTGGTTAGCCTAGCATGCAATGTGATATTGCAGCTCAGTATTTCTGCCTCTGTATTGGTAGAGACATAGCTCAACACGGCAAAGCGGAAGACTGAACATTTCTCTCTTTGTACCCTTCCACCTCCCCTCTTCCTCTTTATCAGATGGAGCTTTTCTGCCTCTGTAAAAGGCAAGACTGGGGCTATGTGAAATTAGGCCAATATGGGGCAAATGCAGCCTTCAGACAAGATTCTCTATCCCATTTTTATCCTCACAATATTCTATCAGGAATGTTAGGCTAGAAGAATATTAGTTTTGAGGAAATGCATCTTCAAGTAAGCAACCTTAGAGTAGACAACTTTATGAAATCCCATAATTTCCAGAGATGTTGTAAAGCAAGTCTATATTGGTTAATTAACCATTTAGGAGCAAATTGTTCTCAAATATTCTGCATTACAACTGAGGCAGCTTGCAACAAAATAATGGTCCTGGAAAGGTATACTTCTCTCTTAGCTCCTGTGATAACTGCAGTAAAGCTGGAGAAGGATGGCAAATGAAGTTATAGTCCCTGCTACTCAGAAAGGCCTGGGGTTCAT
Source organism: Furcifer pardalis (assembly GCA_030440675.1). NCBI lineage: Eukaryota > Metazoa > Chordata > Lepidosauria > Squamata > Chamaeleonidae > Furcifer > Furcifer pardalis. Next base: position 75,922,883 of record CP126890.1, on the reverse strand, counting down.
CTGTTTTTGTCTCTTTGAAATTCCTGCTTAAACCCTGTTAATGAGGCAATACTCATGCAATGTGAAGCAGAATGTCTTTCAAAAATCTTTTCAGCAGTGGCAATAGTTTTGTGAATGAGACAGTTTTTAAATTGTTGGTATCCTTGTGAATTAGGTCTGATATATATACTTATCTATGATCAGTTTCCTGTGCTGTTCTTACATTATTTCCATGGATCAAGAATATCAGCAAATTTTCTAAGAAGTTCTGCCCCTGCCCCATCTTTCTCACAATTTTAATGGATTTTTAGAAGCAAGAATGAAAGTATTTTTGTAATGAAAATTCACATCTTCTGTGGATAAGTATCTCTATTATGTGCTACTTGCATATTTTATGGCAATGATTTATGGCAGCTGGATTTGCAGAAGCGGTTGGTCTCTAAAACCCTGAATCCTAGACCATTGTAGGTGCTAGTTGGTACTCCTGTAAGTCCAATAACATCTGGAGATCCACATTTGGTAACCATTAGCTGAAGTACTATTGTAGAGCTCTGTGAACACAATGATGATGCCATAATCATAAGCAAATCATTGTTGATTAAAGGCTTCCTTTGGTGATTCTTGGGTGCATGCAAAATTGTGTACAATTCTTATACACCTTGAATGGCCTTCAATTAGCAGTAATTTGCTGCTGTTGCCATTGCACACACTTAACTGCACGACAGGTTTCCAGCCACTATTTTAAGAGTAAAAGTAATTGGGTACTGTAAAATATTTGAGTCTGGCCAGGTTATCTTGCTATGGTAAAAGAGTAGACCATACTGCCAGCAACTTAACGCCAAGTGTCAGGGGGCAGTTAATTAACCTGACAACCCTGAGGACTAACAACCTTGGGTGCCAAAGTCCACAGGAGAGGGTGATGGTTCCCAAGTGGATTAAATCCCACTTAAACCCATCTTGATGGAGGGCAGCAGCTTCATCAACACTGGCCTGGGGCCGATGAGGACTTTGCATGCCAAAAGGGCTCAGGACTAGAAAGTGACTCATGGAACTGGATCAGTGGTACAGGGGTCATGCTATGATGCAGAAGGCAGATGAAAGGTCACTGCATTATATTCTCAGGGCAGTCTTCATGGCTGATCGCCATGAGGATCATCAATATTTGGATTTGGATATGGCAGAAGAAGAAAAAATATTTCTGAATAGCAAATGGGCTCCATAAAATATATCTCACATTTTAATATCCCATCCTCCTTTTCTGTATACCAGAAACTACAGGATATGTAGAAAGTACAGCATTGTGCCAAATTTGGAAGTGCATGTGATCATTGTAACAAGTCCCCATAGTCCACCCATTCCCTGCATAAGAATAGTTGAAAAATGATGGCACCTGGAGCAATCCATCTCAACAAATGGGGAGCAGAGATGTTGTAAAGCAAGTGTATATTGGTTAATTAACCACTTAGGAGCAAGTTGTTCTCAAATATTCTGCATTACAACTGAGGCAGCTTGCAACAAAATAATGGTCCTGGAAAGGTATACTTCTCTCTTAGCTCCTGTGATAACTGCAGTAAAGTTGGAGAGGGATGGCAAATGAAGTTATAGTCCCTGCTACTCAGAAAGGCCTGGGGTTCATCCATTTGTGTTCTGGCTCCACTATTCCATTGGCGGTGTTAATGGCTGGGTTCTTCTCCTAAAATGTTGTTCCAGTTATTGAGATGGAAAACCCTCACAAGGTACATCTAACTGAGCAGGTGTGGGAAGCAACACACCAATACCACAACTGCCATTATGCCAAAGCATTCTCAAAAGCCATGATGTCCATCCTGAAAGCATGCATTCAAGGGCATGGGGTTGTTGTTATATTTAAGCTCATCAGGTTTTCTTCTATGATGGTGATGTCAATGTGCATCTTTATTGAGAAGAGACTCATTTCTGGAAGAACACTAAACCCATAAAGTACTAATCAACATTGAATTAAACCCAAATACAATTTGGAGAATCTCAAGCACAATTTACTGTCCTCTTCTCCAGAAGACTTTAGAAATACAGTCAAACCTTGCACAACAAATGCCTCGCATTACAAAAAACTCGCATAACAAGCGGGCATTTCAAAAACCTTTCCGATTCATATAACAAAAATTTTCGCTATGCAAAACTGTCTTTCCTTATGGAAAAACTCACATAAACTTGTTATGCGAGCTTTTTCATATAAATTTTCTTTATGCAAGTTTCTCCATAGGAATTTTTGTTATGTGAAAAAACTTGCATAATGAAAAATTCGCATAGCGAACAGCCTTGTAGAACGAAATATTTTCGTTATATGAGGTTTGACTGAACCATTCTGAATGGACATGTTTAGAATGATGTCTGTAGTGCCATTTTGGTTATAACTAGCATAGGCTGATAGTAAAAAAGAAAATCAGGTTGTGATAAGGCATCTTAACCTCTATTAACTTCCTCTATGTGAGCAAGGTGGTTCATAAGAACAACACTGCAGTTTATGAACATAATGCATGCAATAGCACATGCCAGTAGAGCACATCTTGGTGCATATGCACACAGATGATTTGAGCATTAATATAACTTTCAGTGACATTTAAGTGCCGACAGTGGGAAGAAAATTCTTAGAATCTGGTATTTGACAGCATTATTGTAAAACATTAAATGTAGACAGCATGTATTCTAACAGAGGTTTATGTACAGTGAGATACATGGGGGCAGAAGAGACGCTTGAGGAAAATTTCCCAGGTGAAGAAAGGCAGTACTTAAGAATATGCTGGTCATTTTTTTGCATCACCATTCCCCATCATAACATTGCAAGTTTTTTTTTTTTTTGGGGGGGGAGTCTTCACGTTTCAGAATGAATTCCATTATCTTGAGAGCATCAACAAATGTGCTGTGGAGAGTAGCAGCGGAGTCTGCAAAGAGAACATTTGAAAGGTGGGTGGAGGGAGAAACCACTCCTCTTGATCAGGATTGAAGCCTAGAAGGGCTGACAGTTCATTTTATTTTGCACATTGTTATCAGCTCTTCTTTTCACATCAGCTAAGATAAATGAATGTTTAAATCTCCTGAATTCTGAACTGCACACATATTATTTTGGAACTGCATTTTTCAGGTAGGAAAAGGTCCTGGGAGTGTTAAGATAACAGGTTTGTTTCAATTTCTTGGTTGTTGACAATAGGTCACTTCTTCCTTCTCTCCTTTCAAAAGCAAGCTTTTTGTTTGCTCAGCTGACTGTCATGCATAGCCAGTTGTGAGGCTACGTGTCAAAATAATAATAATTTATTGTCAGAAATTATTCTGGGTTGAAAGGATTTTTGCTGGAGAAACTCCACTTAGGGGATCCCTGAATGAGACTCCTTTCATGTCCCCAAAAGCTGGGACAGAGATGGGTGCTCAAATTGTCATTCAGTACCCAGGTCTCAAACTGCCGACTTGCTGGTATCATGATGCCAGTTGACAGCTGCACACATGGAATCCAGCTTCAGTGGCTCATTCACTCTAGGTCTAGGTTTTATTCCAGTGATGGAGAACCTTGGCATTCCAGCTGTTCTTGAACATCAATTCCCAGAAGCCCAGGTCTTTGTGAATCCACACAAATTCATGTGGATTCACAGGGACTTGGGCTTCTGGGAATTGAAGTCCACAAACAGCTGGAGTGCCAAGATTTGCCATCACAGTTTTATCCCAAATGAATAGAATTCCTGGAGAGAGAGAGAGAAATAAACTCCTAGAACCCTCCCACAATGTGCAGTATAGCCAGTGGCTATGTTGTGCTAAATATTCTGAAACTGTAGTTCTGCCTAAGTAAGTTATTTTTTAAAAATTAGAATTTCCCTTTTTGTCTTACCTTGACCATCCTGGGCAGTAACTTTTAACTCATTTTTGTGTTTTTATTATATGCTGTCCATGAATGTATCATGGCAATCTTATGTGTGGCATCTAAGGTGTCCTATCATTAACACACTGCTCAGTTCTGTGGCTTCTATTAAAGAACCAATCTATTTCAGATTTGGTCTTCTTTTTAAACTGCTGCTTTCAACTTTTCATGGCATAATTGTCTTTTCCAGCAAGTTTTGTTTCCTTGTGATATGCCCAAAATTTAACTGTCTCAGGTTCATCATTTTTGCTTGTAGAAAGAGTTCTGGCTTAATTTGATCTGGTGTCTACTTGTTTTGTTTGTCTATCTGGTGGCCCAAGATATCCACAAAAATCTCTTCAAGCATCATATTTAGAATGGACAGATTTTTCCCTATCAGCTTTCTTCACTGCCTGGCTTTCACACCTGTGCATAGTAGCTGGGGATACAATAGTGATAGTGACTATACATGATATTGGCTATGTTCTCAGGTGACATGAACTCGATGATCTTCTCTAGTTCTTTCAATGTATTTCTGAAGCTCAGTCTTCTGGTTTCTTGTATGTAGACATCAATTCATTCAATGAGTGAATCAAAGTATACAAAATCTTCTGCAATTCAAGTTTCTTCATTTTCCACATTCAAGTTAGTTCCTCCATGGTCGTGGTTTTTGTCTTCTTAATCTTCAGCTGCTGTCCCACTTTTGGACTTCCTTTTTCCTCATGAGACATTTAAAATCATTTCTGCTTTTCTGTAATAACATGGTGTAATTTGTACATTTTAAATTATTGATGTTTCTTCCACTAAGTTTCCATTCCTTCATCTGTATCTAAACCATCTTTCAGTATGATATGTTCTGCAGACAGACTGAACAGATAAGAAGACAAAAATATATCCTTGTCTGACATGTTTGTGTGTGGAAATCATTCTGCTTTTCCATATTTTGTGCTGTTAGTAGCTTCTTGTCAAGAATATAGATTATATATCAAGCAGAGCCATTTATTTTACAACAACCAATGACTTCTCATGATCCACACAGTCAAAGACTTTGCTTTAGTTTATAAAGTAAGACTGATTTTCTTGTGAAATTCTTTGATGGGCGCCAGTAACCAGCAAGTATTTGATCATGATTTGATCATGGGTGCCTGTTCAGGTTCCAGCTTCAACGTCAGGCTTTTCTTACTCCATTTGTAGTAACAATCTTTGTAACAACACCTTATGCATCACTTTGCTTGCTAAGAAACAGTGCAATGGTCCAATATATTGCACTCCTTAGTGTCAATTTTTTGGAACGTATTTTAAGCATTATTACCAATTCCTACAATACTTCAGTTATAAAAGAAGTATTTATGTAATAATATGCAGAAACAGGAACCCCTTTTGTTTGCTGAAGAGAGTTGTTTGGCCATACCACCAGCCTCAACTCTACTATTCAGTAGCATTCATGCCCTGGCCTCTTTATTTAACTTACTTTCAACTATATTTCAAGTGGAGCACAACACTAAAAATCCATTCCATAATTTAATATTAGTACATTAGTTCTTAAATAAGAGGACCTGCTGTTGATGCCTGAATTATAAACCACTGCCAAAGCAGTTCACAATAATTGAAAATGCATTTGTAGCTAGCTTAATTGATCTATATAAAGACACTATTAAAGAAAAAGTAACCTATTGTCATTCACTATCCACTTCCTGAGCAACAATAATTGTAGGAGATGTGCTTGCCAAGATGCAATTTTCTTTGGAAGGTGAGATTGCTGGCAAAAAATGGCTTTGGTTTATTTGATTTACTTATCAACATACAAGAGCAGCATAGGCTGAGGTAAACAACTTCCAATGCCCATAAATAGCTCCTTCATGCCCCTGTCACTAAGATCACCCAGAGAGACTTCATCTTCATCTTTCAGCAAATTCTGTCTCTTCAAAAAACACTGCTGTTGTTCCAGTGAGTATAAACATGTGCACCTTCTCTCTCATGTCCTCTTTCAGGCAGGGCAGTCCTCCATTTGAAGGGCCACCAGATGCTACTCCTCCCTTCAAAGGTGTCATCTGCGTGAAGGGTAGAGTCAGATGCCATGAAAGATAAGAAATCAATAGGAGGGACATCAGAGACATTGAGACTGAGCCTTCATAGGTAGCAGGACTCAATAGGCCTGTAAACCACCTGGTCATTATCTTCTTCACTTTCGGGAGAAGCACTGAAAGTGTTTAAATTATAACTCCTTTCAAATTTAGCATCTATCTCGGTAAATCAGCACTCTAGTGATGCAGGTTTTCTGGTGATACGGATGTGGACACCATAGTGCTTGCTCATCCAGTTGACAAGGAACAGGAGTTGGCTATTGTGCTTGGACTGCTTTCCTGAGTGTGGACTTCCTGAGGACATCTCTGTGGGTAATATGGAAATGGAATGCAGGGCTAGATTGGTCTTGGGTCTGTTGGGCTTTTTTCATGTTTCTCCTTAGCTAGAGTTATAATAGGGATATCATATTTTAGAGGTTCTGGATGGGTTTCCCTTAGTTTTGGGGGGAAAATCCCTCTTTTGGACCGCAACTTCTAAGATCCTTCTCCCCACAACAGCTCGGCAAGTGGCCATGTTGGTGGGGGGATTCTGGGAACTGTAATCCCCCTTGTAGTTATTCTAAAATCTGGATTAGGGAAAAATCACCAACTGTTTTCAAGCTCTTCATTCCAATAAAATGCCAAATCACTCACAGGTATCCCTGTAACAGCAAAATATCTCATCCCTTGTTTCTGTACAGTCTCAACCCTTTCAGGCTGTTGCTTATTTCTGGAAATAGATTACCTTCTTTTAAGGTATATGAACATATTTCACTTTTAAAAAACTCTTGCTCCCGATTCACATTTTATATTAATGGCTTTAGTCATCACACTTGAAAAACACTGTAATAATGATAAAGAAAGGCAACTAGTCTAATCAACAGCAGAAGGTCAAGAAATTGTTTTCACATTAGTTTTGAAACAACAGTAAGTGTAATTTATTACAGTAGGCTTTCTGTTCCACAGTAAGTAACATTGCCAATTTTGCCCTATGATTATTTACACATTTATGTTAGAGGACTTTTCTCGTTTGCATCATTGTGTCCTTGGGTCCCCCCCTTTAATCTAAAAGCTGCATTCATTAAAAAGTATTGCTTTTTTAAAAATGTGAAGTGCTAATTTCAATCAAATGTAAATATTTTAATACAGTCAAACCTTGCATAACGAGCGTTTTGCTTAGTGAAAAACTCGCATAATGAGCAAGTTTTTTGCTAAGCAGTCTGACCCGCATAACAAAAATTTTCGCTATGTGATTCGGACTTTCCCTATGGAAAAACTCGCATAACGAGTGTTTCTATGGGAAAAACGCGCATAGCAAATGTTTTTCGCTATGCGAGTTTCCCCCCGTGAAACGCTTGTTATGCGAGTTTTTCCATAGGAATTTTGTTTGTTTCGCATAGCGAACAACCTCCCATAACAAATTAAATTCATTATTCGAGGTATTACTGTATTAGATTGTAGGCTGCTTCTATAAAAGAGGGGGATTTCTAAGTTTCTTATTATCTAAAAGAATCAAGTTATTATTTTTAGACTGAACAGTCAAAAAATATAATTATTTAGTGGTGATATATTAGTGACTGGCCCATAACCATTGTATTGACACTTTCAAGGGAATAAATATAATTAGAATTGTTCTTCCTTCCTTTTGTCTGTCCATCTGTCTTTGCCGCACAATTAGAACATATCTCATTAATTATTTTTCTCTTGGTGTAATTTTAAGACTGTGCTAGTTCACAGGCCTAAAGTGATCCCTATCTGAGTTTTCCCCAAATTCACTTCAAAGATCTACAAAATGACAAAAATGGACTAGAAATTGATTTGTCTCTGTGAGTGATTTACTATTTTTATTTTGTACTTCATTGACCACCCGTACTATTATTTCCTTAACATTTCCTGTTTGAAATGAGAAAAATATCCTGTTAGTTGTCCTCTGTTTGAACAGGAAATGGAAGGAAGAACTGACCCCCAGTGAGTGGTTTAAATAATCTTATACCTTCCACCCCGCAAAGAAACCATAACAGAGCACTGTGTGAAAGTTGTCAACATGCCAGAGAAGTCAATCATTTTGTTTTTGGTGTTCAGTCACACAGTCGATTCCAACCCTTTGCGACCCCATGGATCACTGTCCACCAGGCACTTCTGTCCTCCACCATCCTCCTCAACTCACTCAGCTCTGTGCCCATTGTCTCTACAATACCATCTAGTCATCTCATTTTTGGCTGCCCCCTTCTTCTTTTGCCCTCCACCCTTCCCACCATCAAGGCTTTCTCAAGCAAATCCTCTCTTCTCATTTGATGTCCAAATTACCTTAACTTCATCTTTACAATTTGTCCTTCTAAGGAGCAGTCAGGGTTGATTTCTTCTAAGATCGACCTATTTGTTCTCCTCTCTCTCCAGGGTACTCTCAAAACTCTCCTCCAACACCACATCTCAAAGCCATCTATTCTTCTGCGCTCAGCTTTCCTAATGGTCCAGCTCTCACAACCATAAATTGCTACTGGGAATACCATTGCGTTGACTATACGAATTTTTGTCTCTACTTTTCACTATGCTCCCCAGGTTTCTCATCACTTTCCTTGTTATGCCTTGTTAAATGGAAACAATGAAATGCAGGCAGGAGACCTCCAGGGTTTAGCCAGACAGATTAGAGGTATACAGTCTTCATTGAATGCTGATAAATGAGTGGATTAAGTGAGATTGTGTAGAATTTGTAACTGGTTTACATTCCAAATAGCCAATCTGAGTTAGGATAACAAACAACCTGAATTTGAATAAGGGCAGATTAAAGCCCTTTGAGCTGTTCACCTCTAAAGTGCCAAAAGCAGATTAAGACAGCTGCTACCACCACCATTCCTATGAGGCAAGTGTGCAGCAGGTGATGGATGGGGTAAATCCCAGTGGCTTGGCTGGCCTTTAATGCTATAAAGTGATGCATAGTGATCATGATGGTAAGAACCATCCACTAGTTGAATGTGTCTGCAATCCACCAGTGGCTGGAACTTCCTTTCCAGCAGCAGAAAAGAGTTAAATGGAGCCCACAGGTGGAGATCTGGAAGACTATCAGGCTGACAGCTTTCTGAGCATTGAGTGGTTTGCTGGTCAATGGCCAGGTGATTCTTGAAAGGCTGGTGAAGCTGGCTTTCAGAGGGACCAAGTGGGGGCATTGTTCTCAAGTTATATGGATTATGTAGATGAGCAACAGCAGGGCACATGGCATGTCTCACAATAGAACCTGATGTTTGCCTTCTTGTGTGGCTGTGGGTATTAGAAAATTCCTACTGGAGATTCTTTCTCAGGGTTCAGATCATGCACCATTTGCCCTCCTATCTCCAAGACACATGTCCCTGGATACAGAGAAAGAGCAGTTTACACAGAATGGTCTGCGCAGAAACATGCACGTAAGTGGGGACCCTTTCTCTCTAAGCTTCTCCCTCTCTCTGCTTTGCCCAGTTCAATTATGTTCAAGCATTCCCTTGCTAACCTCTGTTTAACCTTCTTTCAGTTTTTCTTCCTTCCTTCCATGATATACAAAGTCCTACAGCTGTGACATTCAGATTACAACCAAGCTAGAAATCACCATACAACACAGCAATGGTCAGTAGAATAAAAGAAGATATAATACAGAGAGCGAACAGTCTCTGGCAGAAAAAAAATAAGTGAGTTACTGAACAAAATGTTTTCCTGGCTTTCACAAGAAAGCAGCAATTTATAAAAGCTCATCTGGGATGTTTTAAGAATAGGAAAGGAGAAAATAACAAGAAACAGGAAAGAAAAAAAGAAACAAAAAATGAGACTTAGGCTAAAATAAGAACAATATTGTGTAATGGTAAAACCTTGAAGAGTCTGAAAAAACAACGGCAGCTGCCAGGATTCCCAGTCAACATGGATTTTGTGCATTACCGTCTTAAAAGTAACTTTTCTTGCAATACAAGGAGTTTGTGTGTCTATGTATAGCAGGATAGGCAAAACATTTGTAGTTTCCCTTCATTCCAAAGAGGATGTTAGCCATAAATGCATGTAATTTGGTAGACTTCATTACCCATAATATGTTACTAGAGCTGCAGAAACCATTATATTCTACTATTCTTTCTCAAGGTAAAAGTCTTTCTTGATTTTCAAGGATAGTTAGTGGGAGGAAATTGAGTTTTGGGTTTCTAAATTTGGACATTCGGATTCTGGCCAAGTTGAGCTGGGTGGCCACTGAATGCTCAAAGCCAACTCAGGTTCTTTCTTTCTTTCTTTCTTTCTTTCTTTCTTTCTTTCTTTCTTTCTTTCTTTCTTTCTTTCTTTCTTTCTTTCATTTTATCAGAGGTCTGAATTGAATCTTTGTTGTTCAGTCGCACAAGTCGATTCCGACCCTCTGCGACCCCATGGACTACTGTCCATTAGGCACTTCTGTCCTCCACTATCCTCCTCAACTCGCTCAGCTCTGTGCCCATTGTCTCCACAATACCATCTAACCATCTCACTTTTGGCCTCCCCCTTTTTCTTTTGCCCTCCACCTTTCCCAACATCAAGGCTTTCTCAAGTGAATCTTCTCTTCTCATTTGATGTCCAAAGTACTTTAGCTTCATCTTTACTATTTGACCTTCTAAGGAGCAGTCAAGGTTGATTTCTTCTAAGATTGACCTATTTGTTCTCCTCGTTGTCCAGGGGACTCGCAAAAACCTTAGGGTCAGATATATTGTTGCCTGTCAAGACACCAGATGGAGTCTCAAGGAATAGCTTTGCATAAAATCTTAGGGGAGAAGAGTGAGGGGGGAGCGAACTGTTGGATACACACACTTGGGTGTATTGTACCTTTTGGAGGAAGACATTGCAATCAAAAATTCGTATTGTCAAAGCAATGGTATTCCCTGTGGCAATGTATGGATGTGAGAGCTGGACCATTAGGAAAGCTGAGCACAGAAGAATAGATGGCTTTGAGATGTGGTGTTGGAGGAGAGTTTTGAGAGTACCCTGGACAGCGAGGTGAACAAATAGGTCAATCTTAGAAAAAATCAACCCTGACTGCTCCTTAGAAGGTCAAATTGTAAAGATGAAGCTAAGGTACTTTGGACATCAAATGAGAAGAGAGGATTTGCTTGAGAAAGCCTTGATGCTAGGAAAGGTGGAGGGCAAAAGAAGAAGGGGGCAGCCAAAAATGAGATGGTTAGATGGTATTGTGGAGACAATGGGCACAGAGCTCAGTGAGTTGAGGAGGATGGTGGAGAACAGGAGTGCCTGGTAGACAGTGGTCCATGGGGTCGCAGAGGTTCGGAATCGACTGTGCGACGGAACAACAACAAAAAAGGGTATAGAGTGCCAGTGTTGCAACTTGTTGACTTTATTGTTTCACAAGCACAGGCATAGGGTTTGGGGAAAACCCCCACATAGCACCATGAAACACTGAAGGTTAAAGGCAGTGCCCCTCTACCAGCTCAAACATTAGGAGAATGCCTGAAAAAAAAACCCCATAGCCCATTATGATGTCGTTGTTGTCCCCAAAGTTGCTGGTTCTCGTGGGAATGGTTGCAAACACTGCAACTACTATGCGTGTTTTGCTCCCCAAAACATTTCCCTGGTGCCAGCTTGCCATTCTGCTTGGTTCAAAGAGTTCTTCTCTGCCTATTTCCACAATCAGTTGGACCAGAAGCAGTTCTAACTCCCTGCTCTGCCCCATCCTAATGCTCTTGTGTTATCAGAAGACCTTGCCACTAAGGCATCACAAACTCACAGCCATCCAATCTTTATTAGCCTTGAAACTGCAAGGAATGGGAACCATGGACTACAGAATTACTTTCCAGAATTATTCGTGGATATGGCTGAAATATTCTCACAAAGCTTAACTTTGGGCAAACTTTTATAATCCAGGTATAACAAAACTAGGACCATAATTTAAACTTCTTATCAAACAACCCAAATTATACATCAACAATATGCAATAATTAACTTTGGCTGCTTAAACGTTGACAGTTTACTTTCATATCTATTTTAGCAGTTTCTTCTTCTTGTTTATTGAGACACAACCTTTTGAATCAACAGATATGATTTCCTTTGTCTCTTACTCAAAAAAGAGGTACATCTCAGCCACAAATCACAGCCCAGTTTATCAACAAACCAAAGAATAATCTTGATTTAGGTGTCCCGAAACTTATTGCTTCATGCTTTTACTATCATTCTTCCAAATCTGATGAACAGAATGATAAATAAAACTTAGGAAATCATGCTGTGCTTTTCTAGGAAATCATATTTTGTTTTACCTTGAATGGTTTATATATTTGTAGCATTTTAAAAAGGACATTTATTTCTCAGTAAGAAAAGGGAGGAAACAGGCTTGGTGACTACTTGGGGGCCAGCTGTTCCTGACAAACTGCTGATGTTGTAAGTGGGCTCAATATAAAAACAAGATCTGAATATTTTAGAAAATTATATATATTATATATTTGTTTAGGAATGCAATGTGGAGGAACTCTCAGCCCTCCACTTTAGGGATGGTTTTAGGTAGGTGAGAACAGTGGCCTCCCATTCTCTGGGAAGGTGGACCCTTGTGATCTCATATGAATGCATCTTTGTGATATCACAGAGGTAACACAGGAAAAGGTCAGGAGGTAAACAAATGAAAATATTGGCATGCTGAACCAGTGAACCTTAGCATTAGCCAGGAATGGCCAAAAATGGCTGCCTGGGCTTTAAAGCAGAAGTGGATAATATCAGCAGTACCATTTTGAAAAAAATGCCAGCAGCCCAAGCCCCATACTGTGAAGGAGAGGGATGAGGCCAAAGAGGCTGATCTGCACATTTGGTTGTAATTCAGGTTGGCACAGTAGGGTTTTGTTAACTAAAAAATGAATTTAACTGAAAACAATCATCTTAAACTGAAAAGCCTCCTTGTGTTCTTCTGTAATGATTTAAAAAACAACACACACACACACACACACACACACACACACACACACACACACACACACACACACACACACACACACACACACACACACACACACACACACACACACACGCATACACACAGAGAGAGAGAGAGAGAGAGAGAGAGAGAGAGAGAGAAGATATCATCAGTGAGATGTTGAGTAGGGAAACTACCTGGGTCGCAGTGTCCAATTATGCAGCCGGGGTCATCTTGGAACTTAGACGTGTGGAGAGACTGCGAAGAGGGCAGCCAGAGATATAGAGGAGAAGGAGGGCTAGGAGCCAAATTGGAGGAGGGTTTTTAATAGCCATTTTGCCCCCCATGAAGTAATGCCTGACGGCGGTCCCGTGGGGTGGCAGGGCATAATGGGAGGTGGTAGTTTAAACACACACATACACACACACACACACACACACGGGATCCAGCATTGCTGGGGGGCTTGAAAACTCTCTCTCTGTGTCCTCAAATCACCTGCAGACAAAAAGTGGACTTTCTAAGCAAAACAACTTCCACATTTTGCAATATGGGTCTATGGGGACCTGAAGATGTGCAAACATAAATCTTATTGCTGCTTGCAATTGCTGTCCATCCTCTCTATGAATAGATAGATAAATAGATGGATAGATTTATTATTTATTTATTATATTTTATACTGCCCATTTGGGAAATTTCCCACTCTGGGTGGTGTAGACAGACAGACAGACTGACAGATAGATGTACCTGAAAATGAATGGATTGAGTTGTTCTTTTGAGTAGCATAATTTTTAAGTGTGGGATGAAAAATGCCTCGATATTTCTGTACAATTTATTGTTCTTCCTAGACTAGTGATGGTGAACCTTGGCACTCCAACTGTTCTTGGACTTCAATTCTCAGAAACCCTGATCAGCAGTAGTGCTGACTTGGGTTTCTGGTGAAGTCCAAGAACACCTGGAGTGCCAAGGTTCTCCATCATGGTCCTAGACCTTCCTCTACTACATAGAGAACTGCCTTATTTTTTTTAATTATATATAGGCCAAAATACATGTTTCAAGAAAACAAAGATCATTCTTTTTCCACATGGAGAGCAGTAGTCAAGAATGAAAGATCTGTTTAAATCATATTGATCTGTTTCACCTACTGAACAATTCAGTGTGGTTTTTTTTTAGTAGCATATTGGATCAGAAGTAGAAATTTCCCGGTTCAAATCTTAATTAAACCATGAAACTTTAGTGGGTGACCTCTAGCCAGTCATTCTCTCAGCTTGACCTGCACAGAGGGCTATTCTGAGGAGGAGAGCCATATATTCTCCCTAGAGATTATTAAAAGGAAGTCTAGGTATAAAGGTACAGTAACTGATAAATTAATAACATTCATTTTGAGTGGAAAGAAGGCACAATGGAGAAATGGTTAGGGAACCATTTTCTACATCCTAAGCTCCTCTTTCAGCTTCCACTTAGATTTGTTCCTTATAACATCTGAAGTTTTAGAAATAATCAGCTACAGTACTTTCATCCCAGGGTTTGGCTTGCATTCTCTATATACCAGTGCTGGTGAACCTTGGAACTATAGCTGTTCTTGAAACTCAATTCCCAGATGCCCAAGTCAGCTGGAGCACTGAATTGGTCTTCTGGGAATTGAAATCTAAGAACAGCTGGAGTGCCAAGGTTCACTATCACTGCTCTATACCAATTCACATGTGGGTACATGGCTATACACACAAAAAACCCTTGTTAGGGCAAGAATTGAATCCAAACATTTAAAAAGATGAGATCATATACAGCCTCAAAGACTAGTAGCATCTCTTAAAATGAATAAGAGATTACATTGGAAGCACATTTGTCTCATGCCTCTCTTTGCTTATGGAAAACCACACCTTAGAGTAAGACTTGTATGCAGAATGAGGCTTTGTCATAAATGATGCCTTAATACCTTTTATCCTTAGCTAGTACCAGAAAGATGCCACAGTGGCTTAGTGGTTAAGATGTTGAGCTTGACAGCCAGACCTTAAAAACAAGGAATTGCTAGTAGATAAATAGGTACTGTTTCTGTGGGTTTCAGAATCTAGTTATGCTTGCCACGTAACTATAGAAATGTCTGCAGATGCAGACAGTGCTATCTCTTTGGCTGAAAACAGAGATGAGCACCACAACCTAGAGTCACACATGATTGGCTTTCGAGGAAGGGAGATCTTTACTAATCACAGGAAGTAACGACTTGTGGATCTTTCTAAATCTTTGAATCACTAGAGAGCATGTCTTCTGCATAAATATACAACTTTGCATGGAAATTGCTTTAGACAAAAAAATTATGCACGGAAAAAGAAAGCAGAAAAGTAAGTGGCCGCTGAAAGAGCAAGTGCCAAACAAACTCAAATTAGGCCCAAACTGGCAAACCTGGGCTCAGATTGTAATAGTTTGACCCTTGCTGACTGGAGGAATGCCTTATTAGACTTTTCTCCATTCAAATTAATGGCATTTTCTAGCATCATTAATTAAGGGACATTGTCCAAAACCTCAGATATGGAAGCAGTGGGTCCCAGCATTATTGTCTGGAAGATTTTTTTTCTGTGGTGAACAAAATTCAAACTTTCCAAAAGAAAAGAAAAGAAAAGAACAACAGAAAAAAGAGCAAAATGTTAAATACTGTATGCCAAAAGGAAATATGCTGATTAAATTAATTACCTTAAAAACAGCTGAGAAAGTAAGCTCTGCCAGAAATAAGTGTGCCTGCCACCTGCTTTGAGGAAGAGTTTTAACTAATCCCTTGATTCAGCAAACTTTTTACATGGAGACTGAACAGCTGTTTTCTCTGTAGATGTTTCCTATAAGTAAGGTGAGTATGCATATATCTTTTAGAAGGATGCAGGCTGGGATGCTGATGCCCTGAATACTGTAGACAAGAAATGGTACAGGATGTCTTAATCAATTTTGGTAAGATATCAGCCTGTCACTCTAACCCACCTTTCTCCCCACAAAAGCCCTCATGTACTTTGCAACAATCACCATGCCAATAATCAGAAATCTGAGAATTAAACCAATTTTCTGTTTTTAAATGATATTGAGAAAATGAACAAAAGCAACACCCTTTCCCTAAAAGCTAGTGCTTGACTCCCTGTTTTTCAGTAGATCATATCACTGTATGGTTCACTTTATGGTTCTCCTAACACTGTGATTGTGAACCTTGGCACTCCAGGTGTTTTTGGACTTCAGTTACCAGAAGCCCAAGTCAGCACTCCTGCTGACCAGAGCTTCTGGGAATTGAAGTTCAAGAACACCTGGAGTGCCAAGGTTCGCAATCACTGTCCTAACCATTCTGTTAAACCTTTGCTCTTTTATTTATATTCCCTCAAGCTGTTTTTGCACTCTATACTTTCTTAATACTAGATGTAGTGTAGATATAAAAAGATAACAGTGCTATGCTTGCTGACATGTGGAAACCATTTTGTATTATGCCTGTTTAGATTCCTAAGGAGCTGGGACAGTGGAACAGCAAGTGCAGAAGACCGATAAGAGAAGATTCAAAGAACTGTCTTTGTTTCATGAGATCAAAATTAATTTATGCCAGCATTCTGTTTCCAAAAGCAGCTCTGCTAAGGTAGCCCAGAAAGCTAACAAGCAGGATGTGGCAGTGATTTTCTTGTTTGATCCCAATGTTTCATGATTATAGATATACAGAATCTGAATGTGTAGCTGTCATGTAAATAATAGTCAACAGTGTAATCTTCAACTCAAAAGTTAATCTGATTACACTCACCAGGATTTATTCTCAGATAATTGTGTACAACACTGTACTCAATAGAGACACCTTTCACTGAATTGTCTCATTAGCTTTCAATATAATATGAACTAGTGGCAACAATTGCACTTACATGGGGAAATCTGGTCTAGAAGTTAGACTAAAGTTGTCCAGATATTTGATTAATAAAGCTTCAAGCCATTTCCTCCAAGCTGAGGTAGATAACTGGATTTTGTAGAAAGATGACAATAAAATCATTTGTGGGAGGAAGTTGATGCAAAACTTTAAAATTCTGTGTTTAAAAAGTTCTGGTTTATAGTTCCTGTGTAATTAATTAATTGCCATTACATTTGCAATTTTAAAAAGACAACTCTTTGTTTTCTCACTATTCAAAAATACCTACCACGTTTCCTCGAAAATAAGACACTGTCTTATATTTATTTTTCCTCAAGAATACACACTATGCTTATTTTCAGGGGATGTGTTTTTTTAATTTATTACGCCACTGGCTGCTCATCTTCTTTGCTGCTCCATGCCAGGACACTGCATAGCCACGCCTATCACTATGTCTTATTTTCAGGGTATGGTTTATATTGCACAACTGCTGAGAAATCCTGCTACGGCTTATTTTATGGGAAACAGGGTAGTATAGAATACTTAGTTTTAGTTACAATTTTAAAATTTTAAAATTTTTCAAGCTGCTGGTCTTAGGTACAAAAGTCATGTGAGTAGAAAATTGTCTTGTCAAGTCAATTCTGAATTATGGTGACCTGACTTAGGGTTTTCTAGATAAAGAAACATTAAAGGTAAAGGCAAAGGTTTCCCTTGCCAGTAATATCTGACTCTAGGGTTCAGTGCTCATCTCTGTTTCAAAGCCGAAAAGGCAGTGCTGTCTGCTTCTGCAGATATTTCCGTGGTCATGTGGCAGGCATGACTAGACACAGGAGCACACAGAATGCTGTTACCTTCCCACAAAAGTAGTCCCTGTTTATCTACTTACAATTTCTTGCTTTTGAACTGCTAGGTTGGCAGGTAGCTGGGATAAAGACGGGAGCTCATTCTGTCCTGTAGTACTCGGGAATCAAACTGCTGACCTTCCGCCTCCCAATCAGTGTCTTAGCCACTTGAGCCACTGCAGAATTATTAGAAGTGGTTTATCATTCCATTCTTCTTGGGTCACTCTGGGTCACTGCCATGGCTACATAGGCTGGTTCTTCTCCCTTGACACAGTGGGGAATTGAATGCCACAGTCAGATAGGCAAACCATTGAGCTATCCAGCCACATTAGTTAATGTCAGAAGGAATTGTCAATGGATTTTTATTCATAAATAATTAATTCCATGCTCTGGGTTTCTCAGCCACTACACACAATTAAGGCTCAGCATGGAACGATGGCAATAAATTTATCTGACTTCTAGTCACATAGACAGAATCTTGGCTTAGAAAGGCATGTTATATTTTTATTATGCTACATAAACTTGAGATTGAAACCATGTCAAGGTGAACAGTAAGTATCTAACACCAACACATAATTTCTCTTCTGCTTGGACTGCAAAATAGTTAAAACAAACAGGCAGACAGATAACCCAGGTCTGCTGCAGAGCAACACTGGCACATTTTTATATAGATTTGTAAAAGCATAATACCTCCCGGATACATAGATTACATGAGACTAGTCTGTCCCATGACAGGGAAACATCTGAGCACTAAATTCAAATTGGCCATTAGTGCTTTGACATCTGTAGGCAAAGAGCTGGAAATAATGTAACACTGCATTGAATTAATAACCCATTCTTCCAAGTTTATACATGACCTTTAACTGGACCTTTAGATGCAGGGTGGTTTATTCACCCTTTTCTCTGGCTCTGTTCAGAGCACATCAGGAAGCTGATAAAACACTGAGTGGAATTTGCCATTCATTTATCTGTCCTTCTATGGCCTTCAGAGTTTACTACAAACAAATTGGCTTTTGAGTGTATAATTATATATGAAAAAGGCTTCTAGTGCTGCATACACTCACATTATAGCATATTAGGGGAAGAAAAAGATTTCATTATATGGTTTTGATTGTTATTCACTGAAGCATTCATTCTGCAATAATGGCTCCATCTTCCATGCATACTCTTAAACTCTAGCCTTTATCTCCAGGAGTTTCATCCACTAGCCAATGCTAATTAGGAAGAAAATAATAGTTTTTATTTCTGTCATTCTAAATGAAGATGGGTGAGCTCCAGAAAAGTTTGGATCCTTATCAGCTCAGTTTCAGAATCTTTAGCAATGCTTCTTAAAGTATTCCTGCATGTGCAATGAAAGGCTGGGCAAAGACATTTTACTCTATGAGCCATGGCTATATCGATCACAGAAAGCTAGAAACACCAGATAGCATGGTAAATCCTTTTGTTACACCAGGTTTTGTTTAGAAAAAATGATAGATGTTTTACGGAATGCTGGCACAGTAAAGAGGTGACTTGATTTATTATGAAATTGCTATGCCAAGTAGCAGATAGGTTTTCATTCAGGAATAACCTTGTTGGTTAAAGGACGCATCCTGATTTGCAAAAAAATCCTAAATTTACACCAGTTTTGCCATGTTTGAAATTGATTCAAATATCAAAGAATAATGTCGCCCAGTTGGAGTGCATGTTTTCTTGTCAAAACATGGATTATTTTAAACTACCAAGCAGTAGTTGGTTATTTTGTACCGATTCCTTTTTTTTTTAAATAAATTTTATTAACAATTAAAACACTAACAAATAGCACTCACATCATCAGACTGTAACATAATTACAGCACAGTATAAAAGTCTTAAATCTTAAATCACATTTCGTTTGTTACATTCTTAGTACATTCTTGATTAACATAAATAAAAAGAACAATACTACACTCTACAACATAAAACACCCTGTGCTATATATATTGCGTCCAGGAATTGCTTTGATTTTTTATTTCCAGAAGTAGTCTTGCTCCGGTGCAGGTTTAACTCCTCCTTTACCTTCCATAACATAAGTTACAAATCTTTTCCAAATCCCCCAAAATCTATTTTCCCGAACGATACCTTTCCTTATGTTCAACTCCCAAGTCAATTTATCATTCAGCGCTAATTGCCAGATCTCTTTGTACCAATCTTCTACTTTAACTTTCAAACCACTTTTCCATTTTTTTGCAATGCACTGCCTGGCTACTGACAACATTATTAGCAATAATTCTCTATCCTCCCCCTTCAAATTAATTTTATCTGAAATTGTCAAAAGTGCTGGTTCTGAGTCCAGTTCAAGCTTCTGCTCAAATATATGACTAGCCTCTTTTTCTATTCCTTCCCAAAATTCTTTCAGTGTAACACATTCACGCCACATGTGTATATATGTCCCGATTTCCTGTTTACACCTCCAGCATATTTTACTTGTTTTATTATCCATTTGATGTAGCCTGACCGGAGTCAGGTACCAGAGCCATATTAGCTTGTAATTGTGTTCTTTAACTCGAACCGACATGTTTTTCATTATCCTTCTTTGCCAAATGTCTTGCCATTTGTTCTCTCCAATTGTTGTGATTAATTCCTGCTCCCACATATTTCTAAGAATTTCTTGTATTTTGTTTACTTTGTTTAACATTTTGTACAATTTACTAACCACCCCTTTGATTCCCATCTTGTTTTCTCTAACCTGAACTAGAATTCCTTCAAATTCTGTATACTCTCTCTCTAAACTACTTTCGTGTATTCTCTTTTTATTCCAATTATCTATCTGAAGGGTTTGGAACCAAGTTAATCCCAACTGTGAATATAAAGTTTTCTTTGCCACTGTGTCCTTACATAATTTTACCCAATCCTTTAGCAATAATATCTTTTTATCTATTAGTGATTTCCTAATCTTATCGTCTATGTTAATGGGAAAATCGCTGAAGTCTGTTAATTCCAAGGCCGGCGAGGTGTGAGGTGCCATACGTTTTTTAATCCGATCCCACTCATCTAATGTTGTTTTTAATAACCTATTTTGGGTGCTTCCTTTATGTATTTTTTTTTTCACTTAAAAAATACGCTTTGTCTAATTGTATTGTTTCTTTCATCTCTAATTCTTCCCAATCCAGTGTTTCTTTCTTTAATATTTTAATAACGTTTCTAATTTGAAAGGCTCTGTAATAATTGTGAATATTTGGTATTCCTAATCCTCCCTCTTTCTGGGTTTGGTACCACAGGGACTTAACTATTCTTGGTTTCTTATCACCATTGCAAAAATTATTTATCATTTTCTGATACTCCTGCAGCTCCTTAATACTATGTCTGATCGGTAATACATCATACAAAAAGTTTAATTTCGGTAATAGCATCATCTTTGAGAGTGCAATTCTGCCGAACCAGGATAATTTTAAAGTTTTATAGTACCTAATTTTCGTTTCTATTTCCTTCTTCATTTTCCCATAATTTAGCTTTTTGAGATCTTCAAATTTCCCTGATATCGTTAATCCTAAATATCTAATTGACTTCTTAATTTGTATTTTGTATTTAGTCTTGATCTTATTCTGCTCTTCGACGTCCCCATTAACATATAACATTTCTGACTTTTCCCAGTTTATTCTCAAACCCGTAATTCCCTCAAATGTATTAAGATGTTGATATATTTTGTCTATCATCTGATTAGGGTGTTTAATTATTAATAATGTGTCATCCGCGTAAAGGTTTATTTTATTATTTTCTAGACCAATAATTTTACTATCTTGTCGGATGGCATTGGCCAAAAACTCCATTGCTATTACAAATATACCTGGAGATAACGGACAGCCTTGTCTGGTGCCTGCTTCTAGTTGTATCTCCTTTGTATATTCTCCATTTACCTTAACTTTTGCGGTACTTTGTTGGTATAAACTGGCTATAACATTCTGAAATTTGTTGCCGAATCCGTATAAACTTATCATTTTCCGTATTGTGCCCCATTGTAGTGAATCGAATGCTTTAAATATATCCAATGCTAAAAATCCAATTTTTATTTTTTTGCGCTCTACTATGTCCGTTAAGTCCAGTACTTTCCTGATTAAGTCTGACATGTATCTGTTATTCTGGAACCCTACTTGATCTTTGTGAATGTATTCTCCAATAAAGCCATTCATTCTTTTTGCCAATATCATTGTAAGGATTTTAGCATCCTGATTAATTAGGGAAATTGGTCTGTATGATTCCACTCTCTCTTGGTCTTTCCCTGGCTTTGGTATGAGAGTTATAATTGTCCTAGTCCAAGATTCAGGTATCTTTTCTCCCTCTAATATTTTATTGTATAATTTGCGTAATTTTCCAATCACTATCGACTTAAACTCCTTGTAAAATTCTGCTGTTAATCCGTCTTCACCTGGGGCTTTGTCTGATTTTAGCTTTCTTATCGCATCTCCAATTTCTTTTTCTGTTATTTCTTCCTCCATAACCTTTTTATGTTTTTCTTCTATTTTTCTAATTTTTTGGGACTCAAATAGTTCCTTGAGTTTATCCAAATTAACGGGTTTTTTTGTATATAAATCACTATAAAATTTCTCCACGATTTCCAATTTATCTCCACTTTTATTACATCTTTTCCCTGATTTATCTATCAATACACTAATATGTCCCTTAAGACTTTTTTCTTTAGCGGCTCTTGCCAGTAATTTAGAATTTTTATTGTTATACTCAAAGTATTCTCTTTTTAAGAATATTAGATCTTTCTTAACCCTCTCGATATCTTTGCCCTCTAATTCTTTCTTTATCCTCATTATTTCTCCTAATAGCTTTGGCTCTTTGCTTTTAGCGTGTTCCTCATGTTTAACTTTCAGTTGTGTTTCCAACTCCTTGTATCTGTTTGTTTCTTGTTTTTTCTTTATACTAGCAAATTTTATTGCTTCCCCCCTAAATATTGCCTTCATGGTATCCCAGACCGTACCGAAATTTACTGCTTCATTGTCATTCCACCCCCAATATTTTCCCCATTCTTCTATCATTTGTTTTTTAATACTTTGGTCTCTAAAGAGTCTTGGGTTATACTTCCAATTATAGGATCTTTTCTTTATTTCATCTAATTTTACTTCCATAATAATTTTGGCGTGATCCAATTCCTTAAAGGTGCCCGTTTCAATATCTTCCACTTTCTTAATTAAGTTTTTTGTTACCAGAAAGTAATCTAATCTAGAATACATATTGTATACTTGTGAAAAATAGGTGTAAGTTCTCTCCTCCCCTTTAATTACTCTCCACACGTCTTCCAACCCTGTCTTTTCCATCCAATTCGTTAATAAATCTTTTTTCTTTTCACCCCGATTTGCCCCTGTGGAATCTATCTCTGACCTAATTAAATTGAAGTCCCCGGCCACTATTATATTTTCTGAACCCTCCTTTTTTATTATCTCAGTCATTTTATTCAAGAATTCTCCTTGATGTTCATTTGGCGCATATATATTAATTAATGATATTTCCTCATCATCAATATCTCCCTTTATAATTAAATACCTTCCCTCCGGGTCTGCAATACTGCATTTGAGATTGAATCCTAATCTTTTTGATATCAGCGTTGCCACACCTCTAGATTTGGAAGTTCCCGTTGCCATTTCGTATATTTGCATACCTTTCACATATAATCTATTTGTTTCAGATGACTTTTGGTGCGTTTCTTGTAAGAAGATTATATCTGCATTATCTTTTTTTAGTGCTAATTGGATTTTCTTTCTTTTTAGAGTGCAACCTGTACCTTTTACATTCCATGACATCACCTTAAATCCCCTTACCATTTATAAACTGCATGAGTACTACCTTGCTTGCCCTGGACATGTGACACCCTACCCTACATATAACATCCATAACAAAAAACTTACAAAAAACAAAATACATAGACTTACCTACGAAAACTTTATTAATTCTCCTCCCCACTCTACAATTTCGAGTGCCGCCCTTGAATCTCAAAGAGGGGAGGGTGGGGCTAGTGGGAATTGGCATGTTTGTCTGATTTTATTCTCCTCCCGCTTTTTCTCTACTCGCCGACTATTCTTATTCTGATAGAACTAAACTACCCAAGGTGTCCGACCCCCCCACCGCTCCCTCCAGCTCCTCCCCTAATATTGAATCTTTCTCCAAAGCTCCCGATGCTTGCAGTGCTTTTCTCAGGTCCATCCATTCTCTCGAAGCAATTTTAAACAAACCAATTTGGCAGAAATAGTCTAATACATCCGTTTTTTCATCAATTACATGCATTTTTTTTTCATATATAAATCTCAATTGTTGAGGGAACCTCCAGTTGTATAATATTCCCTTAGTTAGGAGGAATCTTGCCACCGGTTTCATCTTATACCGCCACATTCTTTCTGATGGAGAAATATCGTTATATATTTCCACATCCATTCCATCCATCTTTAAAACTTCAGATCCAGCCTTCTTGATGAACGCCATAACTTTTAATTTGTCTGCCCAGTTTGCAAACTTCACCAGCACATTCCTGCTTAGCTTTTTCCCTTTTTTTCCTCCTAATCTAAAGGCACTTACAATATCTTCCAGTACAAAGTCTTTACCCATTTGTAACACATTTAGCCAGTCCACCACTCTTTCTTTAAGTTTGTCAGGTAATCTCTCTTCCATCCGTCTAATTACAATATTTTGTTTTCTATTTTCTTCTTCCAATAGATCCAACCTCTTGTCTTGGGCTATTATTTTTACATTTGTGGCTTGATCTGCTATATATAACCCATTCAGTTCAGTTTTAATAGTATCCATTTTTTTATATACGTCCGACATCATGGCGTTAATCTTCGTAGTGTTTTCTGTAACCTCCTTTGAGATGTCCGTTATCACTGTCATCAGGGACTGATAATTATGTTTAGCCGCTTCCCTGTCCTTTTTCATCTCCTCTCTACTCTTCTTCATCTCTTCACAATTCAATTTGAATTCCTTTCTCATTTGCTCACTACTGGCCTGTATTTCTCTCCTAATCTCTTGCATGCTGTCTACCAAATTCCTGTCTAAAAAATCTACTTTTTTAATAAACTTCCCAAATTCAACAAACATCTGAACGTTTTCCATTGCCGAAATTTCCACAGGTGTTGGTGTTGGTATGTCCTGTCTTTCCTTCTGCTCTTTCTGGTCTTTCTTCTCTCTTCTCGTCTTCGGTTTCACTGCCTCCTCTTCTTCCCTGTTTTTCCCTCCCTCCATTCTATTCTTTTTGGTCGCTTGAACTGTGGGATTTAACGTTTTAGATTCAATTTCCATGCAAATTTTTTTTCCTTTACTATTATTTTATTATTATTATTATTTTGCAGTTGCTGTTATTTTCAATTATCCAATTTTTTATTTTCCGTTATTCCCAAAGTTCAATTGGCCAATATATATCTTTATTGTATATCTTATATCCGTTTATAACTTTTCCAGAAAATTAATAATAATAAAGTGATTAATTTTGCAATCCAACAATCTGTAGTTGGCAATCTATAGTTTCTAATTGGAGTTGAGATAACCAAAATACAAAATTCAATATAACATGTATTACAACATAAATCCCCCCTTTTTTTCCTCCTCTCCTTCCTCCTCCCTCCCTCCCGTTACCTCCCCCTCCCCTCTAGTTGCCAATCAATCACAGTCTAACCAAATTAACTACTCTATAACAATTATAACAATCAATTTAACAATAGCCTTATTAGTATATCTATAATATCTCTATATTATAATGTTCAAGATGGGGGATGGGGGAAAGAAGGAGGGGGAAGGAGAAGAGAAAAAAAGAGAAAAAGATATATTTCCTCAGATAATCACTATATATATCCAGTTCTAATCTTTTTACTCCCTTACTTCCACTCACTTCCACTACTAATTAAGTCTAATAGTTAACTCAAGCTGTAACAATTGCAACAATCTACTTACCAATAGCCTTATCAATATCTCTATACAATATATAATATATAAGAAAGTAGAAGAATAATGCTAAGAACTCTTATTTGCTTCAATAATAACCTTATTAACTTATTCAAATTGAGAGAAAGTGAAGGAAAGGGAAAAAAAAGAAAAAAAAAGAAAAAAAAACTATATTCAATATCTCAGGTGATATCTATATATAATTGCTAATGCTAATAACTAATGGTAATTAACCACTAATAACAAATTAATCTCTTTTTTTTAATTACTCTCCCTCCTCCCTCCCCCTTCTACCCTCTCCTCTTCCCTTTTCTCTTTTCAAGTTAATTATCAATTAATCAGCAGTTTAACCAGTATCTCTATACAATATATATTATATAAAAAAGTAGAAGAATAATGCTAAGGACTCTTATTTGCTTCAATGACAACCTTATTAGCTTATTCAAGTTGAGAAAAAGTGAAGGAAAGAGAAAAGAAAGGACAAAAGAGAAAAAAAGGCTATATTCAATATCTCAGGTGTTATCTATATATAATTGCTAATACTAATACTAATAGTAATTAATCACTAATAACAAAACTAGTCTCTTTTTTTCCCTCCCTCCTTCCTCTCCCTCCCCCCCACCTCCTCTACTAATTAATTTTAAAAATTAACTCAAGCAATAAGAATGGAGGTCGTATTTAACTGTCGTGGTAACCCAATAGAAAGGGGGGAGGAATGAGAAAGAAGAACAGTAATATAGGGATGTAGGTATGGGAGGGATGAGGGAAGCAAATTAATTTCTCTAAAGGTGCCTCTCAAACAATTTCTTGTGAAAATCTATTGTGTTCCAGTCTTAATTATCTATCCCAATATATATTATGAAAATAAGATGAGAGAATAGGAGATGAAGAAAGAAACATAAACTGTTTTGATATATTAGGTCGCTGTTCAAAACTGGAGGATGAGAAAACTGCTGTGCTTCTTTCCCTGCTGTTCGTTTTAAATCCCGATCTCATCCGCCATTTTATGCAAAGTTTCTTTCTCTCCCACTTCTAATGTCCAATGTCTGTAAGTCACTTTCACTCACAAAAACGCGCTTAAACAAGGCTCCTTAAGTTTGACGATTATAAACAGCCTAATTTCACCGTATTTCTATTAAGGAGAGTTC
This sequence comes from Furcifer pardalis, assembly GCA_030440675.1. Lineage (NCBI taxonomy): Eukaryota > Metazoa > Chordata > Lepidosauria > Squamata > Chamaeleonidae > Furcifer > Furcifer pardalis. The sequence goes on along the minus strand of CP126890.1, from coordinate 75,896,355 downwards.
GAAAGTCCTTTAAAGAGAGTTCGAAAGTCCTTTAAATCAACTCCGATAATAAGGAGATGTGGGGGGGAGGAGGGGGGAACGAAATATATTCTCAGGAAAAACTTAACAAACAGTTCCTTATATGTGCTGAGGTGAGAAAATGATTCAACGGTTATTTTCAAGTACACAAAAAACAATTTAAATAAAAATAAAACAATATTCCAACCGTACAGTTATTATATTGTTCAATTTCAATTTTTCTTATAGGTCTCGATCTCCTCCGCCATTTTAAGTCCAAGTGTCCGAGTATCTTTTTCCCTTTTTAAGTTCCAAAAGCGATTTACCACTTTTAATCAAGTGAAGGCAAAATTAGTCAATGTTCTTTGTTCCAATTCCTTATTTCCAAAATAACTATATATGAGAAAAGAGGCAGAAATAGGTCCCAGGTCTTTTTAATAAGTCTCCTCCTCTCTCACCCCAAAAAGAACTCTTCAGAGCAACGCAAAGAGCGAAGCCTCTTTTCTTTATTCACCTCAAAAAGCCGCTCACTCCTCTTCCACCAATTCAGCACACACCTCGACACTTCAAAGATTCACCACTGCTTTTTTAATCCTCCTTTTGTGTATTCACAATACACATAGTAGTCTAATCGTTACAAACCGTTCTTCCGTGATGACGAGGGGGGCCGCTTGCTTGCTTCTAACCCCAGCCGCCTGATCTCCCGATCTCCACAGACAATCTCCCCAGACTCCACAGGCGTACTTGGAATTTTTTGCAGCACAGCTCCGACACTCGAATCAGCTCTACGAGCAATGATTCATGACGAGGCCTCTTCCGAGGCCCCAGTCTCCTCTCCGCTCGGAGCAAGAACCTTCTGTGTCCTGCTCTTCGTTATTCTCTTTTTATGTTGCTGCCAGTCTCTTTCGATAATAGGAAACCGTTTGTATATTTGTTTTCAGTTATATTTCTAAAGTCTCATTGGAACCTCATTGAAGAAAGACGGAGCAGAGAAAATTCGTGCTCTTCCCTACGCCATCCAAACCACGCCCCTGTACCGATTCCTAAACTGTGTAATTGTCTGTGTGCATTCATATGTCAGTGCATATCACCTCTATAAAGTTTGTAGCATTCTCTGCAGCCTGAAAATGTTGCCCCCTCCCTTACCTGTTTTAGCACTATGGAAGTTCAGCGGTCAGCTACGATGGCAAAGAACTGTTGTAACACTATAACAGTAAAATATTTTTTAAAATATTGTACAGTACTATTATAGCAGTAGGTTTTTTTTTTTAAAAAAAAATACCATGTGTTGGACAGAGAGCAGTGGTGATGGGGGCTGTGCATGTATTACTCTGCAGCAATTCCCCCCCCTTTGGAATGAAGGCTGCTGGTGGGGTGGGCTTAAGCTAAACAAAACCTATGGGTGCCCAGATGGGAAAGAAAATTCAAGAGGGTGTAGCCATATCCAGTATGGTCAGGTTATGCTGCCAGTGACTCAGTGCCAATCATCAGGCAGCAGTTAACTAACTCATCAGCTCTGAGGACTATTGGCCTTGCGTGGCGAAGTCCAAAGGGAAGAGTGATGGTCCCCAAGTAGATTAAATCCCACTTGAATCCATCTTTATGATCGGCAACAGTTTCATCAATCCTGTCCTAGGGCTAATGAGGAATTTCATGCCAAAAAGGCTCAGAAACAGAAAGTGACTCATGGAACTGGATCAGTGGTATGGGTGTCATGCTGCGATGCGGAAGGCAGAATACACTGAATTATATTGCTCCTAGTACCTAGGACAATCTTCATAGCTGATCACCATGTTGATCACCAGTATCTGGAATCAGACATGGCAAAAGAAGAAGTAGTTTAGCCACTAATCCAGGCAAGGTTGGAAACCAGGATAACCCATCACATGATCTTCATTAATAGTTTTCCTTCCTCCCCCAACCTGAGGTTCTGAATGACCAAGTCAAAAGGGATGCTTCTGTTGCCTCTGAAACTGAAAAGGGGAATGGGGAAAAGACTTTTCACATTAAATCAAATTAAATAATAACATTACAGACGGATTGTGTCATCACCATTTAAACTTGTGCAGTTGCACCAGATTTCAGCCATTTTCTGTAGGTCTGACTCATTGAAACCACTCCCTCCCCAAAATCTTTGTGGCAGAGATGTTGACTTCATCAAGGTGCAATAAGATTGGCCTCAATAGAACCTTAAATGTTGTGTACGATTGAGTAAGCCAGCTGCTCTATGAGTTACCTTCCAATGAAGCCTAGATCCTCAGATAAAACCTTTTATGATGTATTCCTAAAGAACTCTACTAGAAGCAGCCAACACAGGACCGTAGCCAGGATTCTAGATTGTGTGTGTGTGTTTTCCCAGGAGAGGAGGGGCAAAAAATTTCTCACACACCCACAATGTCACACATACAGTAATATCTCGGATAACGCTAAGACTTGGTTCCACAAGTCTTGGTGTTATCCGATTTTTAGTGTTATCCGATCCATGTTAAAATCCTATGGGATGGATCAGATAATGTTAAAGCTCCATAGAGATACATTGTAACCGCACAGGCTTTAGTGGTTGTTATCTGATTCATCCCATAGGACCTTAACGTTATTCGATCAAATTCTCCTCTCCAGATTACTTAACGTTATGCGATTTTAGCGTTATCCGAGGTAAATGTTATCTGAGGTATTACTGTATATAACATTGGCACCACAAGGTGGGGTGGGGGTGGGCTGTGCTCAGGAGCGTTTTTGTTCCTCCTGGCTTCGGCCCTGATCCAACCATCTTTTGATTGGCATATGTGATGGTCTTTGTTTATATCTCCCAGAAGGTCAGAGAAATACTATAGTTTCTTGGTTATGTTAAATAAAGTTTCTGATTATTATAGAGAACTATAGAGACTTTTCTTTTTGGGATGGAGAAGGAGACTGACAAAGTCCCTCCACATTCGTGCACAGTTTTTAACAAATTCTTCCATGTCTAGGCCAGTGGAACTGTCAAAATGAAGGCACCTTTAGTGAGTTCATTCTGCACTTCCTTCTGGCCCGTCTAGTGTGAGAAAGATTAGCCGTATAAGGTCATTTCATTACTTGTTTCTTGATAAGTGTGCCACTAATTTTCTATTTTTAAACAAATCTGAATTTATTTATTTATTTTCTAATTTGTTTCTGGTTCCCTAACTTAACTTGAATGCAAGAACTTAGATAAATTCAGTGGTTGCAACTGATAAATGTTGGATAATGCTTGTTTGTTATTCACTATATAATGTCACAAATTCATCCATGCTTAAAATCAACAGATAAAATAAAAAATAAAATAAAAAGTAAAATAAAAATAAGAAGAGGCAGGGGAACTAGAGACCACATCGCCAACATAAGATGGATCATGGAGAAAACAAAGGAATATCAGAAACAAGTCTACTTCTGTTTCATTGATTACACTAAGACCTTTGACTGTGTAGACCACAACAAAATGTGGCAAGTAATTAAAGAGATGGGAATACCAGAGCACCTTATATGCCTCATGAGAAATCTGTACATGAATCAAGAAGCAACAGTTAGGACAGAATACGGAATGACAGAGTGGTTTGGAATAGGAAAAGAAGTAAGACAAGGTTGCATTTTGTCACCCTGCTTATTAAAATTATACATAGAGCACATAATGCGCAATGCAGAGATGGAGGAATCGCAATTTGGGATCAAAAATGCTGGGAGAAACATCAATAATTCGAGATATGCAGATGATACCACCCTAATGGCAGAAAGCGAAGAGGACCTAAAGAAGCTCCTGATTAGGTTGAAAGAAGAGAATGAAAAAGCTGGCTTGAGACTCAATATAAAGAAAACCAAAATCATGGCAACAGGCCCTATCAGTCACTGGAAAATAGATGGGGAAGAAGTAGAAGCAGTGACAGATTTTACTTTCTTGGGATCAAAGCTCACTCCAGATGGTGATTGCAGCCATGAAATAAAAAGGCGACTGATTCTTGGGAGGCAAGCGATGAGAAACCTGGGGAGCATAATGAAAAGTAGAGACATCATATTGAAAACAAAAATTCGTGTTGTCAAAGCAATGGTATTCCCTGTGGCAATGTATGGATGTGAGAGCTGGACCATTAGGAAAGCTGAGCGCAGAAGAATAGATGCCTTTGAGATGTGGTGTTGGAGGAGAGTTTTGAGAGTCCCCTGGACAGCAAGGAGAACAAATAGGTGAATCTTGGAAGAAATCAAACCAGAATGCTCCTTGGAAAGTCAAATTGTAAAGATGAAGCTAAGGTACTTTGGACATCAAATGAGAAGAGAGGATTCGCTTGAGAAGGCCTTGATGCTGGAAAAGGTGGAGGGCAAAAGAAGAAGGGGGCGGCCAAAAATGAGATGGTTAGATGGTATTGTAGAGACAATGGGCACAGAACTGAGCGAGTTGAGGAGGATGGTGGAGGACAGAAGTGCCTGGCGGACAATGGTCCATGGGGTCGCAGAGGGTTGGAATCGACTGTGCGACTGAACAACAAAAACCAAATGTGATTTCAGTTCATGTCTCAAGCCTCACACTTCATTTATTGAGTACAGAAAGCTTTTTGTACCTCCCTTCCTCCTGCTGGGTTATTTGCTGATACTGTATTGTATTTACAATTGCAGAGAAACTCTTTAATTAGTGTCTCGGGATATTTATGTCAGCATAGCCTTTGTTCAGGCACAAACAATTCTCTTTAATCTGTGCTTGACATGCCTATATATTAATGTATCCAAAAGATTTAAGATGCAACTGGTTTTATTGCATATATAGGGTGATTTTTTAAACCATCATTTATTTGTAATTTAGGTAACCACTGTTTACGCTTATTTATGTTAATCGGTCACAGTTTGAAACTTCAGAATCCATCAGTCAGTCAGTCAGTCAGTCAGTCAGTCAGTCAATAAGAAGCTTGCAAATTACACTAAGCATGTCATGTCTTGGCTCCATAGAAACCAGCAGTGTTCTGTCTTCTTGTTGTCACTGTATGACTATAACAACAATCAGGTACACGACACTTCTTATCCATTTACTGGCCAAACCAGACAATACACTTAGCTTGTATTTAGAAGTAGTGACAGATAGGCAACCAAACTTTGTTTAAAAATCTCTGACAAGGTTTTCCCCAAGCCAATGGTTCTCAAACTATGGTACCGTACAACAGGTCTCAGAAGCTTTAGCCGTTATGGCCTTCTGAAGGAACTGGCTGAGGCAATATTCACCAGTCCCCCCTTCTCTCTGTAATCTTCATGGACTTTACACACATTCCAGAGATATGGTCCACGGACCTGGGGAAACAGATTTTTTTTTGGAGGGCATAAGGAATTTTGAGGAAAAAGTAAGGAGATAACATTTGTGTTGAAATACTGTTTCCTTGCTTCCTCCATCTTAAAATCCTACCACTGAACAATTTGGATTGCAGCTATTATAGATACTCATTTTTAGAAAACCAGAAAGGGATGCTCCGAATCTAAAAAAAATGAAAGCTAAAATAAAAAGGAGAAAACATAGAATTAAAGAACACTGATTAGGGATATGGGCTCTGGTATCGTATAAGACATCCAAAGGAGAGTAATGGATTTTGTGTAACTATGTGTCTCCCAAGGTATTTGAACAACTTTTTAGCTAGAAAGTCCTTAATAGTGATACAGTATTTTGATTACAAATGATGCTAAACTTGACATGGCTCATGACACTTTCCTCTGGTACTTTAGAAAACTTTTCATGATACCTAAATGATTTGTTTTTAATTAGAAGGTGCTGCTTGAATGAGCAAATCTGAAGAAAATCAGCAATTTCCTCAAAGCTACCAATTTCTCGCCAGCAAGATACTGTACCAAGCATGCGTTAGCTACTGAATTTTTAAGAGTAAAGTAGCTGACTTACTGCAATGCCTCTCCCAAGGAAGAAAGAATGACCTTTCCATTATTTTTACTTCCACTAGGTCACACACATATCAGGTGGCTGCAAGCATCAGGAAGGCACCCTTTTACACTTTTCACTGCCTAAAATCTTAGGCACCACTCCTTAGCACTATTAGAGAGGGTGCTAAACTGCAATTTAAAAAAAAAACCCTCAAACCTCTCCCCCCAACATATTTTGGAGTTGTTCCTTTTACACTGTCTGAGCCAGAGCCTCTTTCTCTCCAACTTGGTATCTTAGATAGTTATTCAAGTACTCTATGAACAAGTGTCTTAATCTTAACAAAATTCTGTGTGCCTAAAGCTTAGCTTCACATGATGTTGGTGGGTCCCCCCTTTCCTTAATAGTTTGGTTTCCTTATTCTTAGTTCTATAGAAAGATTTGTTTAAAGAATCAAACATAATTTTTATTTAGAGACTATGGGTAGTAGGCAATTAATCAAAAAATAGGTTCTTGGGTATGAATGGCAAAGGTTAAAACAATAGTAAAGTCTCTTGAGAAAGCCTTGATGCTGGGAAAGTGGAGGGCAAAAGAAAAAGAGGGCAGCCAAAAATGAGATGGCTAGATGGTATTGTAGAGACAATGGGCACAGAATGGAGCGAGTTTAGGAGGATGGTGGAGGACAGAAGTGCCTGGCGGGCAGTGGTCCATAGGGTCGCAAAGGGTCAGAATCGACTGTGCGACTGAACAACAAAAAAGTCTCTTTGCTCTTTAGTGTGTATGTTTAAAATAATTATGTTATAGATTCTGGGCCAGGAGTTCTCAACATTTTCCCACCATGGGCCAGACCATGCCTCTTAAGACAGCTGAGTGGGCAAGACACATGGTTCCCTCCCCCCTGTAAATGCTGCCATAAAATGTGCCCGTGGCTGTTGTAAACATGTTTATGACAGCCACAGGTGCATTTGCTGCATGTTTTTGGCTGTTTCCACTGCTTCCAGAAGTGACAGTGGTAGGAGTGAGGGCAGCACATTTTTTGCTATTTTTGCCACTCCTGCCACTTCCAGTGGTGGCCCACATGAAATGGCTCTGCAGGCTGGGTCCAAACCAGTCTTGCATTCTGATTGCTATAGACAAACTTTTGTTCATCAAGTCCTTCCATAGACAACTGATGACTCCCAAAACAGATTCTAACTCTCTTCAGTTCTCAGCTCTAACTTTTCAGATGTTTCTCCTTAAACTGAGATACAACTGTTTAACTGTCACCAGATCCCCAGACCATACTTCCAGAACAGTCCAGTCATACTAACCAATTAACATCCAGTTACTCAACTGCTAATAACACTAGAACACTTCCCATATGCATCTGCAACAGAAGCATTAGAAATTGTACACATTTGACATAGTTTGTTATGTTTCATTAAGCCATAACTGATTTAGGTAAAGGTTGTCTTTGTTCGAAAGCCAGTCATATCTGACTCTAGGGTTCAGGGCTCATCTCTGTTTATAACCAAAGAGCCAGCACTGTCTGTGCCTACAGATGTTTCCATGGACATGTGACAGGCATGACTGGAGTGCACAGAACACCGTTTACCTTCCTATCAAAGTGGTACCTATTTATCTACTTGCAATTTCTTGCTTTCAATTTGCTTGGTTGGCAGGAGCTGGGACAGTTGACAGACACTCACTCCATTGTGGATCACTCAGGTCTCAACCTCCAGACCTGCTGACCTTCTAGTCATCAAGTTCAATGTCTTAACCACTAAGCTACTGCAGCCCCATCTGATATAGGTAATCATACATACATTTATACATAGAGGCTTGAAATTGGTAGAATCATCACAGTTATGAATCTCTTTTTAAGAGATTCATTTGAAATTTCAAAGAAAATTGCCTTTCTCAATATTTAATTGAAAACCATGAGAAAATTACCATGACCTAGTTTGATTGAATTCTGAAGTTTCATTTAGTACATACTGGCCAAAATCGTATTGTTTAGCATAGTAAAATAGAGTAGGCCCATTGAATCCATGTAAATGTGGTGAGTCAACTCCTCTATCAATTCCATTGGTTCAAATAGGTCTACTGTAATTGTAACCTACTTTGTAAATTAATGGAATTTATGGATGAATTGACTCACCAAATTTTCATTGATTCAGCGGGGTTACTTTGTATTGAGCAACAGGAGTTTAGCTATTGTTCTCCACAAGTGATACTTTTACATTACAACTAAACGTTACAAAAAAAACCCCACATACAATATGTTATTTTAATTAAAGTACTGTAGTTAAAATATGGCCTAGAAAGAAAATTAGACTCTACTGTCTAACATTTGCTGGATTAACTACCAAATTAATTTTGAAATAGGAGCCAGAAATACCTTCCCTTCTTTTACAGTATCAGCTGGCTCTAGTACTACACCATCTGACTTGTGTTCAATAACTGTATTGCCGTACAATCCTAAAGTACCAGAGATCACAGGATAAGTCAGAAATACCCCTTAGGCTGGAGACAATCTTCTGGTCTTGAGGATGGAGCTCCAGTTTCCAGTTCTGCTTTCTTGCTCTTGAAATATCTACTTTCCCCAGCAATCCAGTGCTGGAGCTCATACATTGAGATGGGTGAGTAGGTATAAGAAACATGGTAGGAGCAGAGGATGAGAGATTATGACTGGAATTAGTCTAGGAGTGTCTCTACAAAGCTATGGGGGGTTGATTCCACTTAACTGTCATTTCTCCATCCTATAGAAACATTGGCCTTGCAGAATTCCCTGCTAGAGAGCTGTGGTACTCTAGTTCAAAAGAGTGCATTTAAACTCTCTAGCAGAAAATCCTAAATAATCTATTCAACTCCCAACATCAGTATTTTGTATACAACAATGGGATTTAAAATGATATCACATTGCTATAAACACAGTGTAGACAGACTATAAACCCATGGTCAGTGCTTGTAATGGAAGGGGCTTGCTTTACAAAACCTGGAAGAAATAATGGTCAGTGTCAACCCTTGCACAAACAGAATGTTAGGTATATCAAACCATCTTACCTTGGAACATTCAGCTGCCATCTACAGATTTGTCTTATCAGCTGATAGTGTTTATGCAAGCAGGGATCATATTTCTCAGTAAGTGCTAGCTTCTAAATCAATCTCTAGGATAAAACTGAGTAACTCAGACTTCAGTGCAGAACTAAACATCTGACAAATGTCATGCCCAATGCAAAATCTGTATAAATGTAAAGTACTTTTGTTAATTAGAGATTTTGTGGTTGCTAGGAGACAATCACTGCTGAAGTGGAACTCTGAAATACAGCATATAGCTAAAGACTGATGAACAGTCATGTTAGATTTTGGTGCAGATAAAATCTTCCAGGAAAGATTCTAGACCTAGAGTGTTCTTATAGGCCCATCTAAATGGGTATTAGGCAGTGAATAGACAACAAGTCTCCACATAGCCTTCATTCCTTCTTAACCATTAACATGTAACTGTTAGAAAAATGGTATTCCATATTGATACATGTAATACTTCACAGTAGAATCTTACCTATGTGGTGTCTTGGGTTCTTGTAATTAAAATTAGACTCATTTCTGATTTTCTTTTTCTTTTACAATAGGATGAATTGGAGATTGACTGACAATGTCATAAGCCTAATGATACGTTTAATGAAAACACACATTTTATAGACAAATTGTTTCTTAAAAATCGCTTGAACTATTGCCTGCGCCCCAGGTGGCTGAAACCCATGCTACGCCACTGCCCTCAGAGCTCTTAAAAACAATGAAAATTCTTTTATTGTTTGATTATTACCCATGTCCTCCCTCATCTGTGTCCCTATGTATGTTACATTGCTTACCTTTGCTGAAGAAGATGGCAAATCTTTTTGGCAATTATAAAAATGTTATAAAGGAAGAGAGTACAGAAAAGCTCTACTTCCATTGCTTTCTCTTGTAAGGAACAGCAGTCTTCTTCAGTATTCTTTGGATCATGTTGTGTCTATACTTTTTGAACCTTTTTGCTATATGTCTGGAATGAATTTAATACATTTAAAATAGATTATTTTTCTAATGAGTAAAATGAACTTAATTCTGACTTGAATTTTGTGGTAACAATATACATTTTCAGATGAAGTCACTGAGGTTTGCCTTAAAGAGACACACATTTTAAATGTGAGTATGAAAATGAAAATATTTTACATTTTTAAAGCATGTTCAGTTGAAACTGAAATCCTACCTCTTAATGTGCAATATATGTGTGCATATTCATGTGCAAGCAAATGTGTGTGGGGCTGCCTTGTTGTCTGGTTGGAGAGGATTGTACTTGAGGCATGCCAGCTGGTGCCTATTTGGGCAGTTCCTATGAATAATGACTTCTTTCCAGCAAAGATATTCTTTTTGTTTTGTGCAGAAGAAACAGAAAGCAGTGCAGGATTGACACAATTCCTGTACAGAATGGTTCCTTTCCTGTGCAGGATTCATTGGAAATGACATGAAGTGACACATAATTTGACAATTTCCTGCACAGGACAGGTGAAAAAACAAGGGAGAAAGAAGAAGAAGATCAAAACCAAAGTTCTTGTTTTTGTGGGAAGCTGGGAACTCTTTCTGATGGAAAGGGAAGTCTCAGCATGGTAAGAAAAATCACTAAGAAAAATATTTTTGGGAGAGAATTATTTATCACATTCCTAGTAAACAGTAATACATAAAACAAATACATAAAACAATCTGTTTAACTGGATCATTTTATATTTGTTGATGACATGAATTGCCTAGGAATTACAAGTTTCCTTCCTCTTGATGGCCATATAGTTCTCAAAGATACTCTGTTTAATGTCATAAGATCCCTAGTAGCAACTAATGTGCCGACTCTCCAAAAATTAATTTATAGAACATCACAATAAAACATACATTACAAGGCAATCAGATTTGAGCAAAGTACCATTTATGTTTTGGGAAATAACCTATTAATTCTTCTTCCATTCCCAAGGGAGAAGCAGCATTTTACTATTTTTTTTTGCTTTACGAACAACTTAATTCAGCTAGATTTTTCAGCAATATAATGCAAAACACCATATGAAATTCATATTTTGCTTCTGCGTGAGATGAAATCTTTACCTTTGGCCCCGAAAGCTAATTTATAAGGCTTCTAAATATAGCTTAAACTTAGAAATCAGTATATAATTATTTATACATGTTATTTTTTTTACCTCAGCAACACACTAAAACTATATGGTGATATATTTGAAAGGTTTTTTGTTTTGTAGCTTTTGCTTGTTTCAATTTTAAGATCTAGAAATGGGGAGAGGGCAGCAGTAATGAAAAGCTCTGAGAAGATCTCACTTTTCATATCTTCATAAACATGTATAACCAAGAAAATGTCCAAAATTAAAGTATATAGATCATCGATTGATGGCACTGTTATGATTTCAGAAGTGTTCTGCCTAACCTCCCATGATTCAGTGGAGGTTATGCCATTGATTTCTGCTGAAGAAACACTTACCGTGTTTTCATACAAAATGTTTTTTTCTTCCATGGAGGTCTCCAAGTCCCCTGGTGATATTTCTTGCAGTTTTGTTTGCATAGTTTCTGTTGCCTTGTTGCAAGGATTCCCGAAATGCCTTAAAGTGAGCTCAGGGCCTCCGTTAGTCATCATCAGTAAATCTCTCTGTGGAAATACACCCATAAATCCACTGTGTGCTCTAAGGGCTGGCACATTTCAGGATGGAAATGCTTTTTGTTCCCAAGGTATCTGTCAAAAACACTTGACTTTGAGTTCTTTGGACTCTTTCATCTTCTAATAATGAACTATGGATCTGAGATAAATTTTATTGCAACATCCTCAAAATTTACAAGAGTGATTTTGAACTGGTCCCCCCTCCCCAGTATTATCTCTCTCTCTCTCTCTGAGGAAATAGAAACAGGCAGATTATTTCATCTATGAATATTTCTTGCCATACAACAATGTTGACATACTTTATGATTCTCTGTATACCATTTCTATACTAGTAGGAAATTAGCAAACAGAGGAATCTCTCTTGCAGGAGCTTCTAGTTGTCTCAACAACAAAATGATGTGTCCCTGCTTTTGTGCTTCAATCAGCTAGTAGAGATGCATCCCAAATGCACAGTCAAGCACATAACCCCTGTCTAAATTCCTAAAAAATTCAGGCTACTTTTCTATCTTGTCCCTGGAAAAAAAAGTGTGAAAAAATTTCAGGCAGATTCTTCTTCTTCTGTGTCTAGCCCAGACGTGAAACTGGCAAATTGAAGGCACCTTTGGGTGAGTTCATTCTACAGTTCCTTTTGCCTGACCTAGTGTGAGGAAGATTAACCAGCAACACAAGGTTGCTGTCAGCGCGGTACGCTTGATTGTGGTTCAAAAATACCACAATCTTTGAGGAGGGTCAGTCTGTGTAGACCAGCCAGATGCTTTATTTTAACACACAGGGTCCTTTTAAAGTCTCATTTGTTAGCACAGAGTAAAATTTTGCTTGGACCTGTTTTCACAAATTTGTACAGTGTTATAGTTCAAGAAGACCATGGGCTATTAGTGTAAGTTTCCACTTTCTCTTTGTTATCCTCTAATCTCATTTCCACTGCCAGTGACCCTTAGGGTTTCCACTAACTGCCTGTATTGGGAGAGTTACTGGCACAAACCAGACAGTATCCATGGCATACCCAAGTTTCCTAAGTCCTAGTATGAACCTCACTCCAGTACACAACATAGGGTTCCTACTACCAGATCACATTGAATTAAATAACTCCCGACAAGTCATCAGAAGTGCGCTCTTTTGCTTTCATATTAGGAATCTGATATCCCATTTCTGATTAGCAGTTTTCAGGGTCATATTATTAATTCCTCTTTTCATAAGCCAAGCTAGGCAACAGAGTTAAAAAAACATTGACAAGTATGCAAATGACAGAGGAATGGACAGAATCATTCGTTGTCTATGTTGAAATTGTGGCAGCAACATTCTCTGCTTTATGAAGTTTTGCATGATACCACAGACTTCTTAAAACTAAAAATATTTGACAGCCATAAACTCATTAGCAGCACTTTTAACACCCACCTGTCCCTCTGTGATTTTAACATAAGATGTTTTTAGAAGGGGAAAAAGTTTGTCACTATGGCAACATGCTTTTCTTTTCCCCTCCCTTGCTGTCTCTCCTTCATTCCCTTCATAGAAATATTTATTGTGCATGTTTGGGGAGGTGGGAGTTTTATGCAAAGGTATTTTTGTTCTCCCATATTTGAATACAGTATTTAGCTTCCTGCATTTGAAGGTCAGTAAATTTGAACTTTCAAAGACATCATGTTAAAAACTTTACCCTCCTGGAAATAATAGAGGCCAAAGTATCTGGTGTATCTGCTTTGTTTGGAGAATTCAGACAGTGAAAAATTATAAAGTATTACTTCTTTGAATTTGTAAATTGTTCTCAGATGTCACTTATTTGCTGAGGGGGTAAAGGTGTAGACAAAGATGGGGCTGCTCACTTCTGGTTACCTATGGCAGCAGAATCCCTTCACACAAAGTACTCTGTTCATCCATACTCCTGATATAGCATTGATATTAATAGTATTAGATCCAGTTATGTGGCCAATGGAGATCTTACTATGATGAGATAAGATATTTTTAAGGCTGGTTTTGACCAAACCCTTCTTAATGCCATGAAAGGTGTTTAGGAAGAATGTACAATCTTCCAGCACAAGAAAAACTGGTAAAAATTGCCACAAAGCTTTCACAAGGTCATGGTTCCCTCGACAAATAGAAGGAACATCTCCATCCATTACGAGGCAGATCTAGATCCAAGCAACTGGAAACAATTTCCCATAAAACTGAGATCCATATTTTTCTTCAGATATTACTTCCACTAGTAGATCTAGTGCTATAATTTATAATTTAAACATATTTGCCAGAATTCAGTTGAAATGTTACACTGCTGTAATTCTGTCAGCATAAATCTTATCTGTGAATTGCCACAAGTTAAGAAGTTTCCTGTTGTAAACTCAGGCATGTGACTGTCATATGACAGCAAATGCCTACATGAGCGGTGCCCAAGCTTTTTTCACTGCAGGCATGACCATGCCCCCCTGACAAATGAGGGGGCTGGACCACACCCCCAAAGGCAGAAGTGGGCACATTTACAGCTGATATAAATGTACCCACTGCCATGTTTATGACAGCTGTGGGCATGGTTGTGCATGCATGGGTGCATTTTACAGATGATGTAAACATGCCCGCTTCCACTTCTGGGTGCAGCGGAGGCAGCAATGGGCCGGATGAGATGGTGTTGGGGTCTGGGTATGGCCTGTGGGCTGTAGACTTGGAAACCCTGGCCTACACTGACTTCTTAATTTGTAACAATCTGTGGTTGAGATTTATGCCAGTAAATTGGAGGATAGTTTTTAGAGTGCCCTGGACAGTGAGGAGAACAAATAGGTCAATCTTAGAAGAAATCAACCCTGACTGCTCCTTAGAAGGTCAAATAGTAAAGATGAAGCTGAAGAACTTTGGACATCAAATTAGAAGAGTGGATTCACTTGAGAAAGCCTTGAGTCTGGGAAAGGTGGAGGGCAAAAGAAGAAGGGGGCAGCCAAAAATGAGATGGCTAGATGGTATTGTAGATGCAAGGGGCACAGATCTGGGCAGGTTGAGGAGGATGGTGGAGGACAGGGGTGCCTGGTGGGCAATGGTCCATAGGGTCACCAACGGTCAAAATAGACTGTTTGACTGAATAACAAAGGACAGAACTGTTTGATTCTGTCCAATGTTTTACCTCTTAGTCAATCATTCTCTCAAAGTTGCTTTGTCATTGATGTAACCCTGCGTCAGTCTTGATTTTCACTGAAAAAGATCACAGGTAATGGAAGCGCTGTCTACTTTTTCAGTGCTGGACTAAAATTTCTTATATAGTTAAATTGGAAAACACCAACAAGAGGAATGAACAATAAAGACAATATATACATTATAAACTGCCTACAACCAGTGTTTGCTGGGGGTTATGGGATTTGGAGTCCAAAATAAGTTGATCAATAAAATACATGGAATTTGAGGAGAGATTGTATCTTACATGGAAAGCCTAGAATATTGATGGTACACTCTTATAACTGGTTACTGCTGGATAGATAATCACCTGAACCCAGTAAAGTTTGTGTATAGGCAGTATATGAGGCTGTATAAAATTTCAACAGAAGAAGGAAAGAAGATGAGGCAAATAGTTTCTAAACCAGAGCCTAGAAAGGTAACCTTTTGGACTGTAAATCTCATGCTGGCTGATTCTGAGAATTACAGTCCAAAACAATCTATTGAAACTTTTTTATAAACATAGAAAGGCAGCTCTGACCCTTTGAAGCGCTTTGCCTTACAGCTCACATCAGTCCTTGTCAGCATAGTCATGGGTTAATGGGTGTTGCAGAACAGTCATGCCTGGAGGGCCACCATTCTCTATCGCTGTTCTAAACATTGAACATGTTGGGATCAGTGATAGATAATGAAAATACCATTAGAAAAATAAGACACAAAACAGGAAAATTGCACTAAAACCTTACAGCAAATCATAATAGCCTTCTTTGCCTCAAAAACGGAGGTTTTTCTAACAGACAGGGCACCACTGACATAACCTTAACATTGCTGACTGCAACATTACAACTTTATAGCAATTTTAATGCCTGCTTCTCTTTTCTTTCCCCCCCTTTTGCCTTCCCTGTGGGAACACAGACTGTTCAAGTGATTAGGTTTTCACATTATTTAAAAAAAGGTTCAACCTTGGATTGTGCTGATGTAAAAGCACTCATTCTTCATTAGGCAAATTTAAAGTAATGGTCTGCAAATAGAAGCATGTGCCTAGCATGTTCCATTTAATCATTTACAACTATTTCCTTTCTATTTGATTAGTTTCTCTAGATAATTAAATGATAACTGAACTAATAAATACATTTTGTGGCAGAAAATACTCTGGGTTAAAGGATTTTTGCTGGAGAAACTCTGCTCAGGGGATTCCCGAATGAGGCTCCTTTCATGTTCCCAGGATCCATTGTGCAGCACTCAGGTATCGAAAATCGACCTTCCAGTCTCCAAGCTCAGCATCCTAAACACTAAGCCACCACAGTGCTGCATAACTGAACTAGGAGCACAGTTTATTTACTAAAATGATGATTACTTTGCAGATCCATCTACAACAGGGAAAAGGAAACTATCTTGTAGGGAGTACAATGGATGGAAATTTTAATTTTGACAGCCAGTACTGTGGAATAATCAAGGCCAAAGACAGAAAAAAAATAGTTTTCAGAGTATAGTTCAGTCATCAAGGAAAGTGACAAAAAGCAATACAGTAACACCTCGGATAACGCTAAGACTTGGTTCCACAAGTCTTGGTGTTATACGATTTTTAGTGTTATCCAATGCATGTTAAAATCCTATGGGATGGATCGGATAATGTTAATGCTCCATAGAGATACATTGTAACTGCACAGGCTTTAGCGGTTGTTATCAGATCCATCCCATAGGACCTTAACGTTATTCGATCCAATTCTCCTCCCCAGATTACTTAACGTTATGCGATTTTAGCGTTATCTGAGGTAAACGTTATCCGAGGTTTACTGTATTTCAGAAGCTGCTTTGCTATAGCTTTTTGTGGACATTCTGGTGTATGCAATTTACTGTAACTGAAAGGACACAACCAGGTGCCTTTAAAAACAGTACGTCTTACAATAGCTAAAGAAATGAAACTTATGTATTCAAATATTGTACTGAACTGTCTCTTCTACTGACAGCTGTTTCATCTTTTATTACCAGATCCAGGAACATTTGTAAATGGGATCGAATTTTGAGAAGTGATTTGGCTTTTCAGGCTGAATGATCCACTTTAACCCTGGAGCAACCCTTAGAAGCCATCAGTTTTGTCCATTACCAAACCCTATTCCAGAGCAAAGATACACAGCCCCATGACTGTTTTTTTCGCTTTTCCCTTTCATCTGACTTTTGTCTTGGTGTTAGCATTCATGTCTGTCATCTGTCTGTGCAAAACTGTTTCTGTTTTAGCATTTGATGTTCCTTATTTGACAGTTCCAAGAAAACAAAACTCCATAGGGTGTGTGGTGGAAAAGATGAGTGAGGTTTTACTAATGCAGTTCCCAAAGTGAAAATGTAACTACTTTAAATAATATGAAAGGGCACAGGTTCTTTCTGGAGAGGTTTCCCCTAGCTCTGAGTATTCTCAACATTGAATATATACAATACTTACTTCCCTCTATTTATTTTGCCCTTCAATGCTATCCCCCATTTAACTGGGTTACTCAACTGAGAGTCAAATGTATTTCTCTTTTTCCTATACACAGCACTGTGTGGTCCTGGTTTTCCTCATTTCTGAGGGGCCGGACCCAGTCATTGTGGTTGGGGAGTGAGAAATCCAGCCCTAGGCTGCTCCAATATGGGGTGCCCTAGGGCTTGGTGCTTTCACCTCTCCTATTTAACATCTACATGAAACTGCTGGGTGAGATCATCCATTCTCATAGGGTGAGGTATCATCAATATGCAGATGATACCCAATTGTATATCTTGGCTCCTGGGAGCCCTAGCGATGCAGTGGAAGTCCTTTCCAGGTGCCTGGAGGCTGTTAGGGTCTGGATGGGGGACAACAGGCTACAACTGAATCCTAGCAAGACTGAGTGGCTGTGGGTCAGGGCAGGGTATAAATGTGATAAAATAAAATAAAATAAATTTTCTTCCAGCAGCAAATTTCTTTTCCATTTTAACTACAATTTAGCAATTTTTGGCACCTCTTTGTTACCTCATCTCTGTTTGGTCTTCAAACACAGTAAACCTGAGATTGCATGATGACAATTATTGGATGAAAATGCCTGAAACCCTGTCCCTTAGCACTGTAACAGTCATACCAGTGTAAGCCCATTGAATCAGTGAGGGTTAGGTAAGCCAGCTCCTCTGTAAGCTTTATTGATTCAAATGGTATTACTCTAGTTGTGACTTACTTTAGCATTGTTAGTTACAACTAGAGTGGGCCCATTTGAATCAATGGAACATATTAAGGAATCAACAAATCAGATTGCTCCTGAATCATTGGGCCTACTCTGGTGTGAGTTACTACACTACGCAGCAGGATTTTCAGCTCTTGCTTGGTTAAAGTTCAGTAGGATACCATCAGTAGTGGGATTCAATTTTTTTTACTACCTACTCTGTGGGTGTGGTATGGTTGGCGTGGCCAGGGGAATGCCCTGTGTTCCACCTGAACTAGGACTACTTTATTTCAAAACATGGATGGGTGGGACCAGCCAGAATTTCTGCTACTGGTTCTGGTGAACTGGGGTGAACCTGCTGAATCCCACCACTGGATACCATCCTTTTAATTTAAAGGTTAAATGTATAAATTTAACTTAATCTATAGCTCCCCCCCCCATTTCTTTCCAATGGACAAAGCTGAGGCTATCCTTACCATCCCAGCCACACTTTGAAACCACCACAATTTCTGAAAAGCATTTGGAGTTAAGATGAGAAAAGAATATGAACATGAATAAAATCTGAATTGAAATCAGTGGCATTATAGCATTGTTTGAAAGCCATTAACAGCATTCACAATTACATCACACAGAACTGGATTTTCTTAGTCTGTTGTTACCAGATGTATTGAACTACAATACATATTAGACCAAGCCAATGTGGATAAATTAGATTATGTTTTATCTGGGAAAGGCCAGCCTGGGAAAGTTATTTTGTTTTAGAAAAAACCCACTTGTCTTAGCATATTGGTAAAAATATTGTTGCAATACAGTTCTATTTTTAATAAATTCCAAATAAAATATTATTCCAAATAATAAATCCTAGGCTCCCTTTTGAATTACAGTAATACCTCATATAACATTAGTATCGAATAACACTAAAATCACATAACATTAAGGAATCTGGGGGGAAGAATTGCATCAGATAACATTAAGATCCTATGGGATGCTTCAGATAACAACCGCTAAAGCCTGTGTGGTTACAATGTATCTCTATGGATCCCATAGGATTTTAACATGCATCAGATAACACTAAAAATCATATAACACCAAGACTTGTGGAACCAGGTTTTAGCGTTATATGAGGTTTTACTGTATATAGTAAATATAATATATTACTAATTATAATAATGTCACAGATAGTTTAAACCATTGAAATCTGCTAAAGATAGGAGCATTTTCATTTTTAGAGTGATCCACTGTTTTTTCCTGTGTTTGAGCCAGTGACATATGAGCAATAACTCTAAGTAAAATGCTATAGACCACTAGATGTTGCTCTAAGACAGCTGTAAGAAAAAGGAAGGCCACCCTAAGCACTGCATGCTCGATTTTATTTGAAGCAGCACTTCAAAGGTGAACCTGGGCTTGGAAAAAACTACACAAATGTTGTGCCCTGCTACTTGATAATATTCTTTCTATCTGCCTGCCTGCCTGCCTGCCTGTCTATCTTGTATACCATTCATCTGGGATATACTCCCACTCTGGGCAGTTCACATAATTAAAATACCAACAATACAAAACCAACATTCTACAGTGTTATTGCATCTACACTGAAGCTACATTGTTTTTGAGACCAAATATTTACAGAACTGTGTGGACCATGATCTTTTCTCCCGCCTTCCCTCTGTTTTACTCATTATTTGTTGTTCCTACTAATGGATATCTTAGAAAGGATGTAGTAGAACCATTAAGGATACAGCTAGCAATGGGTATAATTAGTTGCGATAACTGAAATATGTTTCAGATGCAACATACTGCTTTGGTTCAGAAATAATATCTCTCCCGTGCCTCTGTTTCTATAGTTAACTCTCTCCCCCCTCCACCCAACCCTGTGCCTGCTGCTGGCTTTTATTTTTGCAGCATTTTGCTTGTTTGTTTTTTTACTGTGCTCCCCTGTGTTCAGATGAGTCAGGTACAAATGTGACATGCAAGGCAACAATTATTCTACCCACTGGGCAATGAAGCTACTAACAGAGGTATTTCTTCCCACTTTTAAACAAATATTTTAAATTTGAATAACTTACATGGCTCTCAGTGGAGACAAAAGAAGAGAATAGAGAAGGAAGGAAGGAAGGAAACTGATGGGGTGGTGGTGGTGCCAGAATGTTGGAGGTCAAGGACTAGCTGACAGTTACTAAATTTAACTCCCACCCCAGTTTAGAATGCTTTATTTTCCCCATTTTAATTATAAAAAACCCACAATTTGGACAAATACAGATACCTTCAAATACAGTGGTGCCTCACATAACGAACGGAAAAATTAGCGAAAAATTCACACAACGAAGCATTTGTTATGCAATGGCAATACCTCGCATAATGGGGTAGCAGAACGATTAAGGATACAACTAACAAAAATTTTGTTCGTTATGTGGGGTTTTTTGGTAACTGGGGTATACCCGCTTAATGGGAACCTCGGTTAATGAACATTGTTTACGGTATGCGGGGTATCTCCCATAGGGAACTTCATAACAACAAAACAACAACAACCACATAGTGAAGAGTTCTGTGGAACAGTTTTTTCCTGTTATGTGAGGTTCTACAGTACTTTGAAGTATTCACAAACATAGGGACACAGAGGGGTTACATATCAGCTCAAAACAAGCAAGTTGTGATTCCCATGGGAAAGAATTCAGACAGAATCAAAGCAGACAGGATTCACACACCCATACGCTGTACTTCTTTTGAAATGATGGTAGGCAGATAATGGTGGTAGGCAGACAACAGACTTGGACACTTGTCTTATACCCTCTTTCTGGGCTTCTGGGAGGCATCTGACTGCTGCTGTTGGAAACAAGATGCCAAAGTAGATGGCAGCTCAGTTTGACTCAAGTTTTCAAGGCCACACTTCTATGAACATGTAACTGTTCAATAATTGTTATGGAACTTAATGGGATTTAACTTCTGAGTAAAATATGAAAGTGAGTTAATGTGGTATCGTGGACATACTGTTGAACTAGGAATTGGGAAACATGGGTGCAAAGCCCAACTTACTGAGGAATGAAAATGATGAAATCCATCTTTAAATATCTCACATGCTTGGAAAATCAAGTTAGAGTCATCACGAGTTGGGTACAACTTGACGGCACATCACAACATAATTTTTCAGTAAATATGTTTCTGTATAGGATTAAGTTGCACATCAAACTACATTTTTTTTGCTTAGCTGTCTTAATTTGCATCTTTCTGGTGAACATTTCAAGCATTCATACTAACTGTAGAACCTGCATGTCCCTTAGATTAGTTGTTCTGATCTTGGATCTTCAAACATTGTTGAATCAATGTTCATAATCCCCAGGTAGAATGTCCTGTGATTCAGGGTTATGAAAGCTATAGTCTAACAATAGGTGCTGGAAAAGTCAATTCATGATTAACATGGAAGAAACTGCATCTAGCATGAAAGGAACTGTGTCTAGCATTAAACCTGTGCCCATGCTATTTAGGCCCCTACAAGTTGGTGTGCAATTTAATTCAAGGTTATCTCCTGTGCTTGTTGTAAATGTGTTTGCAAACACTCAACATATTTTCTTGAGGTATATACTAGATGTGATCACATTATGATCACCACCATGCAGTAGACAGAGAGGTCTGCAATCATGTAGCCCAGTGTAAAGATGCTACCCCACATGCAACATCTGCTCTCTTCTGGTCATGGTACTGTGTTCCACCTTTCCAACACTGTACCATTTTGCATGCTTTATTATTCAAATATGCCCTATTTCCAGATGTTTGGCACTGAAACTCCAACCATTTCTTACTCCAGGTTATGAAAAGGAAATGAAAAGGAAGCCAGTGCTCTTCGGAGAGTAGGGTTATATAAAATGGGTTAGTTTTTTTTAAATAAAATAAATTACGATTTCAATGTTACATATTCTGAACAGTCATATTTTGGAGAACAAGAAACTGATTGTACCTGCCCTTCAGCTATGATGGATGATGATGGGATTTTCCAGTTCCACATCTCTGGAGGACATCAAATTGAGAAGACTGTTGTCGTACTTGATTCCTCCCCAAAATCTTACTCCCTGCCTTTGAGAAAAAGGATGCTGTTGTTATTGGGTATATATTATAAACATGGATATCTAGATGTCATGGTTATAACAGTGTCAGGGCATTTTTGTGTTTTAAAACATGTTCCCCTTTTTATATGAAACAGTTATTCCTCTAAGTGACAATACTGTGCTGACAGGATTTTAAACAGCTGAAAAATGATCTGTCTTCAACAGCTCTGCTCAGTTCTGTTGGTTCCTTTAGGAAGCCAATCCATCTCATATCTGGTCTTTCTCTTTTCCTGCTGCCTTCCACCTTTCCCAGTAGTATTGTCTCTTCCAGAATATCTGTCCTTCTTATGATGTGCCCAAAATAAGATAGCTTTAGCTTCCACATTTTTGCTTTTAGGGTTAATTTGCTCTGGGACTCACAGGCTTGTCTTTCTGGCAGTCTCTGGGGCATTGATGCTGAACTTTGGTACTCCAGGTGTTCTTGGACTTCAGTTACGAGAAGCTCAAGTCAGCACACCTGCTGATCAGGGTTTCTGGGAATTTAAGTTCCACAACAACTGGAATGCCAAGGTTCACCATCACTAGTCTAGGGCATCTGCAAAATGTTCTTCCAGAACCATATTTCAAACAAATCAATTTCTTTACTTTCCAGTTTTATTGAGAATGCAAGGGCATGGATGTTCTTGGTCTTAGCCTCCAGTGACACTTTCTTATACAGTAATTGATCTTTTCTAATTCCTTCATTGCATCCGTTCTGAGTCTCAGTGTTCTCATTTCTTCATGAAGTCTCCAATTGAATTGATGGTTGAACCTAGGTATGCAAAATCTTTCACTATTTCAGTTTCTTCATTGTTGACATTAAAGTATCCTACCTCTTCTATAGTAATGGCTTTCCTCTTCTTAATGTTCAGCTCCAGAGCTGCTTTAGCACTTCCGTCTTTTACTTTAAGTCATTAAAGTCATTGTTGCTTTCTGTAAGTGATATCATATCATCTGCATATTTTATATTACTCATGTTTCTTCCACCAGTTCCACCTCCTCCCTAATCTGAATCTAGTCTGGTTTATTTTATGAGTGTTGACTGGGGCCAATGTTGGTGGAATAGATATTTGTGCATGTATTTATTTCATTGAGGTTGCAATTCTGATTAAACTTATCATTCAGTGGGATTTCCCCCCTCAAAATTCATGCATGGAATTGTATAATAAAATATTTGAAGTGGTAGCTGTGTTAGTCTGTGCAGAGTATCTGAGATTAAATGAAACAGAACAGCAAAAAAAAAAAAAAAGAAAGAAAGAAAGAAAAAGAAAGGAAGGAAGGAAGGAAGGAAGGAAAAAAAGACAAAATATGTCGTGGCACCTTAAAGACTAACTCCTGTATTTAAATATGAGCTTTTTTTATGCCAGGAAGCCTCACTCTTATGTCTGATGAAGTGGACTTGGTCTACAAAAACTCACATTGAAAGATTTAAGGTGCCACAACATTTTTGTCTTATTTTTTTGCTGTTCTGTTTTTGTTTAACCTCAGATATAATAAAATACTATTCTATGCATGTTAGTGTAACTAACTAGTGCTCCAATAGTTACCATAAAATGAGGGGTGGGAAGTTTCAATTTCTGGGAAAACTGGATCTCAAATTTATGACTGTGTTAAATTAGCCATAGTTTCAAGGCTAGTGAAGGAAAAAGAAATGAAATGACATCTAGTAAAAGTAAAGATCTCCCTTGCTCAAAAGCCAGTCATGTCTGACTCTAGAGAGTGGTGCTCATCTCCATTTACCACCAAAGAGCCAGCATTGTCTGCATCTGCAGACATTTCCATGGGTATGTGGCAGGCATAACTAATTTAAAAATAACAGGTTAATATAAATTTAGTAAAAGATGACAAGAGAACAATAGCCACTAAATTATTAACATATATTATTGGTATGCAATTGAATTCACAGTTTTGGGTAATCAGAAAAGGCTTCTTCAGTGTTGTTTTCATAATCAGAACAACAAATATAAAAGCAATGCTTAAACAGCTCAGAATGGCTCTTAAACTACCTGACTGGATCTTCAGGTTTTCTCCCAAGAATTGGGATCATTTTGATATTTGGTCCTGCAGATACTTAAAAGCAGTGATGGGCATCAGCAGGTTCGCACCAGTTTGCCAGAACCGGTAGGAGAAATTCTGGCTGGCCCCGCCCATCCAAGTTTTGAAATAAAGTAGTCCTAATTCAGGTGCATTGTGGGGCTTTCCCCCTGGCCATGCCCATCATACCACGCTCACAGTGTGGTAGTAATTTTTTTTGGAGCCCACCACTGCTTAAAAGCATATCTATAGATCTGGGGTGCCCAAACTTTTCAGTCCGTGGGCCAGTCATGTGGTTGAGGGAGCTGGTCACTATGGCCTGGTGGTCAGATCCAGCCCCTTATGCCAATTCATCCAGCCCACGAAGCCCTCATCACTCCTGGAAGCGGAAGTAAAATGTGCCTGTATGGGTGCATTTTACTTCTGCTTCTGGGAGCAACAAGGGCTTTGTGGGCCAGATAAATTGGCATCGGGGGTCAGATCTGACTGCCAGCCCATAGCTTGGGCACCTCTGCTATAGAACAATAAAATCTGCAGGCTGTCAGCTTTTCCTTTTCCTCTCCTGGCTAAGCTGAACTGCAGGGACAACTTCCTAAATCAGTCAGCCCATCCTAGCTGGTAATCTGCTGAGCATGCGCCAACAGGTAGCATAGAGAAGATAAAGGTGAACCAAGGATAGAAAACCCTATGTGTAAAGACTATGGACATCCTGAGCTTCTTGTTTTCTTTTTAAATATTAACAATGCTAAACTATGTATCGGCTACACAAATTTTGGGAGTAAATATCACTGAACACAGCTGAATTTACCTCAGATTTTAAAAAAGCACTGAGTTTTACATTTTAGTAATCCCAACAAAATATACTCTTTAGGAGGTGTTGGTCCACAGACGTGGATTGTCATGCTATACACTGTTACCTGGAAGCTGTTGTTGTTATATGCTGGCAAGTCACAACTGACTTACAGCAACCTTAATAGGGCTTTCAAGGTAAGTCAGGTATTTAAAGGGTAGTTGTATCAGTTCCACTTTGCCTGTGATTTTCTGCAACAGAGTTAAGGAATTGAACCCAGGCCTTCTGATCCCTAGCCCATTATTCTATACACTCCACCACTCTAGGTACCTTACCTGAAAGTATCCCCACTGAATACAGAGGTCAAAATCCTCTTGTGAATTTTTTTTTGTGTGTAACTGCATAGTTCCTGCAATTTGCTTGTCATTTGTGCCAGTCTGTGTGACTATTCACATGCCCATTGCAGAATTAGAAGAGTGTGGAACAGAGAGCTGCAAACAATTCCCATTGCTTAAGCCAGGGGTTGACAACCTACTGCCTGTGGTGCTAAATCATCCAGCCCGCACCCTTGCTCCAACCACTGCTGCTGAAATCGCCTATGGACTTGTTTATAGCAGTCATAAATGGGGGGAGGGGGGAAGAGACCAGTCTGGCCCCCTCAACTGTCTGAGGGAGTGTGACGACCCAGCCCATGACTTAAAAAGTTTGGTGACCCCTAGCTTAAACTATTGCGGTGACGGGTTTGCATTATACAAGGAGGATTCTAGGCAGTAAGTATTACTACCCAGGTAAACACACACTGCTGGGCTGAACATTCAATACTGCGTTCAAATACCGTAGCAGCAGGATGGATTGTAACAAGCTGTAAAACAAATGGTTTCCCCGTGCATTTGTGCCCATGCGTTGCTGATCACTCTTACTCTCTGTGCTGTGCCCTCTACAGTGATATAAGCTAATAATGATGTCAGCCCAGCATACCTTTGTGAGCAATGACACACAATAGAAAATTCCGAGCCTACTCCTGATATTGCCATTGACTGGAAATGCTGACTTCTGCTCTTTGTGCATTTGAGGTGTTAACAAAAGCACTGAGAAATCAATTAATTAGGCTACCCTTTCTGTCAACAATGGGAGAGGAGCTCAATGGCATTCTATTTGTCCCCTTGTCTTCAGCAACTCAGCATGTGGCTTGTGCTTCTTATTCAGTTAAAGAAAATGCAATGGGCTGGGCCAGTATTGTGGTATTGTCAGTGGAGGGAAGGATACTATTGTTAACCACTTCCTAGAGTTCTTATGCTATGCATTGCCTGGTTAATTTGGCTGCTTTTAATGGCAACAACGTAAACCCGGTAGGATGCCATTTGAGCTGCAACCATATGTCAAAAGCTAGGGGCATTGTGTTCGAGACAAACATAAGGCTCTGCTTGAAGAGTGGGGTTTTTATGCCTATTGAATGAGACAATTTCCAGCCAGAAAATGGGCTGCTTTACTACTCCTGCAATCTGACAGCAAGCTTCATTGTTAAAACAGCTAGCAGCTCAAAAATCTTAATACCACATCAGAGAAGTAGCAACCCAACCTCCCTAGCCTCCCAGACAACAAACTCTGGATTTTTAAAGAGGCTCTGAGTATGCACATAAGAATCTAAAGCTGTTTTTGTATTTGTTGTATACAAGTCCCCTATCGTGGAGCCTTGAAGACTAGCAAGCTTGTTTTAGAGTGAGCATTTGTGGATCAAAATTCACTTCTTTTAGACAGGTAGTTGCTTATTTTATGTACATAAAACAGCTGGAACTGGCTGCTTTACAATAGAAAAATGGTAAGAACTAATCCTTCCAGAGATACATCTTGGCTGCAGTCTTTGCAAAATTAACACCGGAACAGAGTATATTATCCCCTAGTTAGCTAACGGGAGCGACTTCCAAGCTCATGAATGTTCTCAACCTTTTAAAGCCTGGGGCTGGGTTATGCTCCCTCAGACAGCTTCGGGGGCTGGATGGCCATTTTGCCCTTCCTCCACCACATGACACTTCCTGGTATGGTGGAGGCAATGGGGGGGGGGGACATGAAATGGTGCCACTGGCCGCATCTTGCCCACAGGCCACAGGTTGAGAATTCCTGTATTAGAAGATAATCACACACACTTACTTTACTGCTTAAGCCAACTCCTCTTTGAGGAGTTGTGTTTGTCTATTCTGGCTCTTATTCCAGGATTTTGCTTCAGCAGAGCCTTTAAAATTGTAGGATGCCATGAAGTCTCACTCTTCTGTCTGATGAAGTGGACTTGATCCGTGAAAGCTAACATTACAATACAGCAATCAGTCTTTAACATGCCACAGTGGTTTTTGTCTTTTTGTTTTGTTTTGTTTACTTTATGATATGCTTAGAAACATAAGGGATCATTATGGCAATTGCAATAGCCAGTGTTTCCCATCAGGAGATTCCAAAAATTGTCACTACTGGATTGGCCCATATCAACAATAAGCCAAAGATTTTTTTTGTAAGTGTGCTTGCTTCTCAAATCTTGTCTGTGCTGCTGCTATGACACTCCAAGAGCCTTTCTCCTGATATCAGGTTAAAATCTCAGGGAATTAGATGTTTCTTACACGGCAACACAAACAGCCAAACAATTTAGATTCTTAGGGAAATGGAGGCTTGCTAATTTGGAAGGTTACCAAATATATATCCTGTGACACTATCTTCTAGCACTTTTAACTGCTGTGCAATCAAGTAAAATTCATCAAATGAAACTCTTCCTGGCATGCAAATATCCAGTGGTTAAATTTTATTTCTGAGTTGTCATGAAACTAAGGATTAACAAACTCTTGAAAAGAAAAGAGAACATCTTTTTCTTACTTGTAACTGGAAATGCTAGGGATTAAACCTGGAACTTTCTATGTACACTATTATCTACTACTAAACCTGCATGCGTGCACGCCTTGCCATAGAGTGAAGCCACAGTACTCCTTTGAAATTACAACAGTTTTGTATCAGCAATTTATCATTACTTCCTATTTCAGAAAACTGGCAGGATCACACCTGATCATCAGGAGGTTTTCAGCGGTCTTTCAGCTCCCAGGCTCCTAGGAGAAGAAATGCCAGTGGAAAAAGAACAATTTATACTCATCAGGTACAGAGGTAAAGAATGGTTAGCATAATAGATAAGCATACAAATCAACGACTGGTAATACATGTTCTTCAGATTAGTTGTGAAGCTTCACCCTGTTGAATTGTCAATAGATAGTAGATGGATGCAAGACAACCATTGTGACAT
Organism: Furcifer pardalis; assembly: GCA_030440675.1. Classification (NCBI taxonomy): domain Eukaryota; kingdom Metazoa; phylum Chordata; class Lepidosauria; order Squamata; family Chamaeleonidae; genus Furcifer; species Furcifer pardalis. The sequence continues at coordinate 75,868,357 of CP126890.1, read as the reverse complement.
TACACATTTGCTAATGAGTTTACCCTTTAGGCCTAGCATCTATTGTGTGAGTGGTTGAGGCCAAGCATCAAGTTATTCCTTTGTCCTGAGAGGTAGCCTGAAGCTGTGGATGAGAATTTTTCTGTAGTTTCCATAAAGGTGGTATAATACAACAACATACGGTATATCATACAACATATATAACACCATATAACAACTTGTCAGTGTATCAAATTTTGTAATGTCCCAGAAACCCTTGAGTAATATTCAAACCTTTGAGATGGACACCCATATGTATTTCAAGTAGCAATACACAGAAACCTGTTTCAAACTATTTCAATCTACCTGGACACTGCACAGGACTTCTAAGTTGCCATTAAAGAAAAACTGACCTAGGTTTTTTGGCCAGAAGTATACCACTTGTTGTGTACAGTGAGCAGGCATAAGGCTATTATAATCTCATCCATCAGGAGTGGCATTAGCTACTACAGGGGTGCCCAAACTATTGCTCGTTGGCCAGATTTGGCCCCGACACCAATTCATCCAGCCTGTTTCACCCTCATCACTCCTGAAAGTGGAAGTAAAACATGCCCACAGGCCATAGTTTGGGCACCCCTGGTTTAAGCAGAGAAAATGGCAGCCTAAAAATCTATCTTATCCTGTTGCAAAACATATCTGTTGCAAAACAGATTACAAGGCATATTTTACTTCTGCTTCTGCTTCTGATGGGAGGAACCATGTGACCAGCCTGCTGAACCACATAACCAGCCCAAGGCCAAAAAAGTTTGGGCACACTTTGGCTACTATGTATTCTTCAGAGCCAAGTGCAGTGCATCTGTCTGGTTTCGGGAAACTACAGATCTGATGCAGGCACAGGGAAAAAAATCTGACAGCCATGAACTACAAGAAATACAATTTCAAGGTAAAAATATTGTTATAAAGCCAGGCTTTTACAATAAAAATAAAACAGTAAGTAATTTTCAATCACTCTGTCTTTCATTCAATAAAACATTGATGTGGAAAAGAGCATCACAGAAAGCTTATGTACAGAACATTTTTATCAGCACAGCAGTGAAGTCCCAATGTAAGCAGTAACTTTGGACAATTTCAGAATATACTAACTTCACCTGTGATTTAAGAGGTGGACTTGCTTTGTGGAATATCTGAATAAAGAGAAAAAACATCCACATTTATATCAGGCTGGCTGAGAACAAGAAGCAAAAAGGTAGGCAAACATGAGAATACAACATCTAATGATCTGAGCTATAAGCTTGCTTCTTCCATAATAGTCCCCATATTCAGGATGTCATCAATACAGGCAAAATCCTTCTGAGTTGTTTTGTGATAATCTGGTGTTCACTCTTTGTACTATTTGATTTATTTGGTTATTTGTACCATTTATTTATTTACATGTACCATTATTTAGTTATTTACATGTACCCGGTGCTTTGGGGCAGGGAAAAAAATGTATACTCAGATCGAGTTATAGCTACTACCACCACTGCCACCCAGTAATTCCAATCTCTCTTCTTAACTGAATTCTAACATAAATAAATAAATATGCAACTGTATTTATGTGGTCACAAATGATCAAACAGAGAAGAAACCCTTTTTCACTGTGACTAAATTAACCTGAGACTTTGCAGTACAATGTTATGCAAAATTAGGTCACCGTCAGTTGCCTGACACTTCCTCCTAAATAAGGCATTTGCCATGGCCTTATAAGGACTCTGCCATGACAGCTTCTCCCTTCTTTAAAAGCAGAGAACATGATACTGAATCTGAATAGAAGCCTAACACCCTAGAGAGCCTAAGGCTTCTACAACAGAAGGAGGGTTGGGATATTTAGTTTTTTAACCTGTTAAATGTTGATGTTCCAAAACAGATTATGTCAGTGTAATTGTCTAATAGAAAAGATGAATGGCTGTCTGTTGAAAAGTGTAGCATGAATGTCGTCTTATTTTGCTGTCTCGACTTTGAATTCTTTAATATGCAGGAGGGCTCCCTGTACTTAATCCAATCACTGTCTTCTCTACCTGTGTTTACAGAGCATCCATCAAGGCCAAACACCTTTCTGACTAGGAAACCACAATACATTGTGGGTTAAAAAGCACACTGCTTGGAGAGCCCCCAGCACAGTGTGACCAGAAGTGCATATTAAGTTTTGCTGACCCAGACTTGGAGGAGCAGGGTACTTTTCTGAAACGAAGTATCCCTTCTTAAGGTGCATTAGCTTGCCCCTAGGTTTTGGTGATTTTTCAGGAAGCACTGAATATGGTATGGAGGTGTTTTCTAAGAGTCAGCGGGGCCTTGGCCCCTGTTCCCTATTTTCCTGTTGCTTCCTGTTTTCTTTTGCTGTGAAAACTGCAAAAGTACAGAAAAGCAAGAAATGTCAGTTCAGATCTGCAGGCGAATGTACATTGGGTTGCAGATAGCAGGTGCATTGGGGCAGTGAACACATTTTCTCATGTGCGTTCATATATTCTAGCATGCACTCAAGGGTAAATGAGGCTTTGAGAGAAAGCACAATGAAATTTCTTCTTGTGCTCACTGGCTTTGTTAGATATACAGGCTTGGGTTTTTTTTGTGTGGTGATGTTATCATGTGTATTGATTGGTTGGAACAATGTGTTGCAGATGTTATTACAAATATGAGCATGCCAGAGCAACAACAGTTGAAGGGGTTTGTAATTGTGGCTAGTCAGTAACAAACAAGGTATAAAGCCGGGGTGGCCAACCTATGACCCATGGGCACCATTTCATGTGGCCCTTCTGCTGCACTGGAAGCAGAAGCGGACACATTTACAACAGTCATAAACATGCCTGCGCCAACATGGCTGCAGCTGTTGTAATCACATTTATGGCAGCTGTGGACGTGTTTTACGGCAGTGTTTATGGTGGGAGGAACCATGTGTTCGGCCTGCTTAGCTGTACAGGGAGGTGGGCATGGTCAGGCCTATGGCATAAAAAGGTTGGGAACCCCTGGTATAAAGTGACAGAAGTAATTCCAATCCTTGATATTTTTTGTTGAAAGTGAATCAGAGGGTCAGACTCACACCTCAGGGTTAGGTTGACTGTCTAGTTATCCAGCACTAACCAGTTATTCTTTCCAATCTCTGAATTCAAAGAGAATGTCTCCTCTCTATGCTCTCTCTCTCTTTTATACTGTGTGTTAGTTGTTTTGTTGTTGTTTCTTATTGTTCAAATGCCTGCTAGCATACTTGCAGAAAAGTAAGCAGTGAGCACACTGCCCTAAATTCCAAGTCATAATAACTAAAGAAACATTTTTATTTTTTCTTCTACAAATGTCTCAGAGTAAGACATTCAGACTTTAAGTACCAGTTAATAAGAATTAGCTATACTTCTCTCTGTGTTTGTGCACTTCTACTGTGTAGTTAAAGGGAATTTTACCACAATTCAAAACTCTGGAACAAGACATATCATTAGATACACAGAAGGTGAACCAACACATTTATAGACTTGATACATTAGTCACTCATGGTCTGAGCTTAGAGGACAACTCCTGATATCACTTATCCACTTTGGTATACCATATATACTCAAACATAAGCCGAATTTTTAACACAAAAAAGAGGTTTAAAGGGGAGATTTGGCTTATACTCGAGGCACCCACTGCAGGAGTCCCAAGACACCCCCAGATTGAGCTGTGCTGATGAAAAAGAAGATCAGGGAAGCAGGCGCACCTTAAACCGGCATGGAGAACTTTCTTGCTGCTTCCTGATTGCTGGCTCCCTCCCCTCCTCTTGTGGGTGTATCTCTATAGCAATGGGATTGCAACAACAATGGAGGCAGGCACATTCAAATTGCTGTGGAGAAAAAAAATACCGTACCCTTGCTGCTCTTGTTTATCCATTCTGTTGTTGGAGCATCTCTCTACCTGGGATAGTTTGCTGGAAGCTCAGAAGAGTCTCCCAAAACAAAAGTAGCAAAAGGTCCCCCCCCCCCCAGCAATTTGAATATGCCTGCCTCTTCTGTGCTTGTCGGTCAGAGCGTCTCTCTGGGAAAGTTTGCTGACTGACAAGCACAGAAGAGGCAGGCATATTCAAATTGCTGTGGGGGGGGGACCCTTGCTGCTCTTGTTGTGCCTTTTGAGAGACGCCCCTCTCTCCCTTCTGTTACCTCTGTTCAGAACGTCTCAACTGTGAGAATTTGCTGACCGACAAAAACCATGGAGGAGGTGCTTTCAAATTGATGTAGAGAAAAAACCCCTTTCTTGCTGCTATCTGGCTTCACTTGCCCATACCTGCTGCTCCATTGGACAGCCAAACCAGAAAGGGGAAGCCATGTTTGCTTGCCTTGAGAGCAAGAGGCTAGAGCAGGGGTGCCCAAACTATGGCCCAGGGGCTGGATGCAGCCCCTGACACCAATTCATTTGGCCGAAGAAGCTCTTGTTGCTCCCAAAAGCAGAAGTAAACCACACCCATATGGCTTTTCCAGGAGCAGCAAGGGCTTTGGGAGCTGGATGAATTGGCATCAGGGGTCACATCCTCCCCTGGGCCATAGGGACTGGCTCCCTGAAGCATGTGACCGACCCACTACCTGAAAAGTTTGGGCACCCCAGGCTAAAGTGATGTTTTCTGCCTCAGCTCTATTGGCCCAAGTACCTCCACTGGTTGGGTGGTGCTAATTAAAATACAGTAATATATATATATATATATATACCGTACCTGCACATTGCTGTAAACATTCTAAAAGCTGATATCTCAATTAACTTAATTTTATTTTCATGTAGAAATGATTATGGAAACTCACTAGCAGCTCCTGCATTTTACACCCTTGGCTAATACTTGGGTCAATCTATTTTCCTATTCTCTCAGGTAAAATTAGGTACCTAGGCTTATATTCGGGTCGGCTTATACTTGAATATATACGATACTCTGTCTTTTGTTCTGTATAGCTGCACACCAATATAAAAACATACTTTTATCCAAAGATATTAAAGAAGCCAAAAGCTGAAATGTCTAGCCATGTTCTCTCTGTCTATCAGAATTGCACTCCATACATCTGAGGAAGTGGCCTGTATGTCCATAAAATCATGCTACAATAAATGCGTTGACCTTATGGTTGCCACATGACTTTGTTACAAGTAACTTATTATGTGTAATCAGTTACTTAAAGACCTGTGAAAAAAGTCACTCTTTTGGGAAGGGGGAATATTAAAGTATTATTCAGTGGTTATAAAACTGTTGTCTATAAAATCAGCAATTTAGTTCTTGCTTAAGCCCATTTTGTAGATTTGACTCAAATCTCTCTCATATGCACACCTACCATTTCTGTGCTCCATATACTTCTTTATAAAATCTCTCTTGTGTCTGTGGGAAGAACATTCTTGGAAGCTCAGCTACAAGTCTGGAAGCAAGCCCAGAGGAGTTAAGTGTGTAAAGTCAGTCTGAATGTGTGCTGTAATGGATTTGACCTCAAAGAACAGTACAAAGAGAAATCACAGATAACAATCTGAACTGACTTCAGAGGTTTGTAGCCTTGACTCCCTTGATACAGAGAGAAAAGAGACTGGTTAAATACATGGGAGTGAACAAATTATTGCTGCAAGAAAGAGCATATTCATAATGCTTAGACCTGACTATAATAAGAAAAACCAAACAAGAGCAGTACATTTAACAGGTCTGATTTTAGCTGTCAGTTAAAAAAAGCATTACTGAAAATATTGAAGTTTAATCATGGTATAGAACATTTCAGTTCTGGGAAGTTTTAAAACAGTAAAAAGAATTAACCAAGATAAAATATCTGTCTTTCTATTATTGGTAAGACATTTATAAAAATTTGAAAGGCTTTGTCCTTCTTAGTTAAAATATGTACTGTGTCTGAAATGGGTGTAAACTTTCAAGTCTAAAACCCTACAATCCCCTCTTCTTTTTGTCTCTCTATGTAGGATACATTATCTGGCTCTACCATTAGCTAGAGTGAGACAGATGCCTCAAGCTGCCAGTGTTGGATATTTTGAAAGGGCAGTAAATTGTTATTTATGTACTTTGTTGTATTTTTACATTTGGAGATAGGCAGAGTTGCCTGTAGGACTATGTTTCAGAGTAACTTGATAAGACATGGGAAATATGCACCTTTACTAGAGGGCCAGGTAAGGTACCATTTGCTTCTCTGACTCTGGCAGTGAAATGTTTCCCAGAATGTGTGATGAAGAAAGGTGTAGACAGAACAGCCACATTCATATGCATGTGTTGTTCATTACATATTTGACTCTTGCATGCTTAAAAAAATAGATATCATTGGGACTCAGGATTACTGAAGAATGAGCCTTTAACCATGTGCCATGTCATGGCCCCAGTTTGGTTTCCCTCAGCCCCATAGCTCTTGTGTCCATAGCTCTTGTGTCCAAAGACAATTCTGCTTCCTGCACAGAAGGCAGATGTGTCCTTCCCTGATCCAGATGACTAAGGTGAGAGAGCAAAGGGCTAAAGCATTCTGGTTGTTGTCCCAGTCCTAACTCCTTTTCCAATTGCTGTTTTAGTAAAGTAAAAAAAAAGGAATCTAAGGACTGATAATTTAATTAGCATAATACCACATTGATAGGTTTTGGAAACAATAAACCATAACCAATACTCAGTGATGGGATGACAAAATTTTTGCCACCACACCATGACATCATGGACCAAAACAAAACAAAACAAAACAATCCTGGGTGGTTGCTACCGGTTCTGCGAACCACCCGGGAATGTTGCTACTGGTTCAGGTGAACCGGTGCGAACCGGGAACATCCCATAACTGCCAATACTATGAAAAAGGACCAAACAGCAGAAGAACAATTAAATATATTTAGTCTTCCACACTATATGCTAGGAGTACGTAACCTTACTAGGTCCAGAAGTTAAATATCTATCCCTTATCACACTGTGAGCTACATCCCTCATTGTGGTAGTTATGTACCAGTGAAGCTCAGTGCTACATTTTCAAGTTGTGCTAAAACACACACACATACACACCTTTGAATGTTACTCATGGTATTCCAGAAGTGGGCAACTTCTTTCAGAGCAGAGGAAGAAAACTGGCCAGGAGCTGCATTCAGATCTCCAAGGCTTGTTATCTGGCTTTTGGCCCTCTCTTATACCTTGGATGCCGATAATCACTCCTATAAAAAGGAATCTATCATAAGAACAATCTTTAATAAATGTTAAAGAAAATACTTCTCTCTAATATGCATCCTCAAAGCAATGGTACTCCCAGTGGTAATGTATGGTTGTGAGAGCTGGACCATTAGGAAAGCGGAGCGCAGAAGAATAGATGCCTTTAAAATGTGGTGCTGGAGGAGAGTTCTGAGAGTCCCTTGGACAGCAAGGAGAACAAATAGGTCAATCTTAGAAGAAATCAACCCTGACTGCTCCTTAGAAGGTCAAAGAGTAAAGATGAAGCTAAAGTACTTTGGACATCAAATGAGAAGAGAGGGTTCACTTGAGAAAGCTTGATGCTGGGAAAGGTGGAGGGCAAAAGAAAAAGGGGCGGCAAAAATGAGATGACTGCATGGTATTGTAGATGCAATGGGCACAGAGCTGGGTGGGTTGAGGAGGATGGTGGAAGACAGAGGTGCCTGGTGGGCAATGGTCCAGAGGGTCACAAAAGGTCAGAATCAACTGCGTGATTGAACAAGAAAAATACGGTGCCTGTTTGCTAATTTAAGCATGGATGCTGGGACAAACCATTTTTTTTCTTGGAAAATTCTGGGTATTGGGAAAAGAACCAAATTTTGAGTTTGAGGTGGAGAATCAATCTTTACTGTGCCTTCTGCATAGGGAACTTTGATTCTCACCTGGGCCCAGTACCTAACAAAACCACACATTTCACAGTGTTGGGCTGCTGAACTCAGCAGCAAGAGTGAATGCTCCGTTGGCCATGGATTTAGTGTGGGGTGTATATAGCAATCTGTGCTACATTTTAATGATGAATGAGGTCCCTAAATACAATATAACTTACTTCTAAGTAAAGATATAAGTGCCATCACTTTACGTCAGGGTGACAAATGTATATGTATTTGAATTTGTAGGGAGTGGGTGGAGCAAAGGAGCAATAACTAAGTGGGTTCATGCACTCCTGTTAGTATGCTGAAATACTAACAGCACCTTTCAGCTGCTGCATTGTTAGCTCTGATTTATCAAAGTAGTTGTAGGACTGTATTTTTATTTCTCCTCTGAGAACAGTGCTCCACTGTTAATGGAAGTACTGAATTTTCATATGGTTAACACTATAGTAAACTTTTTATAAGTCTATCAACAATAAATAGAAAGTGAATTCCTCCCTCAATGATGCTGCTACATACCTTTAAAAGATAAGGCTGAACACAATTGGCAAATTCCAGAGGAGTTACTTGTATATCCCTCTTGAATCTGGCTGTAGTTGGTAGGTTTAAGAGAGAAAAGTATATCTAACAAGCTGGAAGTCTGCCTAACCTCAATCTAGGGCTCAAAGAACATAACCACTGCAAGACTTATTAGGGTACAGCCCATACCTGCCATTCTCTCAGCACATACTAATCTTCTCAGTGTTCTAGTGCAGGGGACTCTGAATGGCAGAACACATTTTGTTTAAACCTACTTATGGCATATTTTATCTATAAATATCTTCACACGACAGCTTCTGGCACTAAGAAGACTTCCATTCTCTAGATTGCCCTTTTGCTCTTCTTGCCTCTTCTGGAAAAGAGACAGACAATTACACAGTTAAAACACCCACAAGCAAGAGGGGGGAAAACAAAATCTGTCATCTTACTGGCATAGTCTACAGTGCATGAAAGCAAAGCATGAGGCAATTATCCCTGGCTGGAATAATTATTTTGTAGCAAAAAAGAGTGTCATGGCTTATATCCACACACTTGCTCAGGTGGTTAAAAATGTGAAAATAAAATCAAAAACATGAAATAAGAGTGTATGTAGGAAGATGTCTTTTAAGTGTAGGAGAATGGGAAAACGCAGCAGTTTATGCATTTTACACTTATTTTTTTTTAAACCAACAACCATATTGTACATTGGCTACAATCCTTTTGTATATTTATACTGGCATATCTCCATCAGTGTAAATTTCAGTAACAAATTGCCACAAGTTAAGAAGCCATTTTTAATTCCTGTACTGTATGTCCTTTTCCTCCTTCACCCATCTTTCCTTGCTAAGGGCCTTGTGTCCTCTCTCTGGACTTTCCAGAGGCTCTGATTGGCCACTGCAGGAAAGAAAATTATGAACCAGATGGGACTCTGGTCTGATCCATCAAGACCAGCATCAGCATGATTTAGCTGTTAATAGTTTGCTCTGGGACTTAAGAAACTGCAATTCTGGTCCATAGTGAACCATGAAACTGACTGGGTGATTTTGAGCCAGTACTCTTTCTTTAGTCATGTCTGAAGTACCATAGTATGATTAATAAATTTATCACTTTGTCCAATAACATTTGGGGCAGCTGGCACCAGATCATCCGTAGTACATGCTAAGAGACACAGAGTACACTGGCAGAACAGTGATGGTGCCTATGATTCTCTGCACTGGCAAAAAACTGCATTACTGCAAATGCCACATTTTCTTACGTCAATATGTCAGCAGTTCGAGACTCCATTGCTACACAACAGAGTGAGTTCCCATTGTTTATCCCAGCTCCTGCCAACCTAGCAGTTCGAAAGCAAGGAATTCCAAGTAGGTGGGACTGGTAACATCATTCTGTGCTCTTCTGCATTTAGTCATGCCTGCCACATGACCATGGAAACGTCTGCAGATAGTTTCTACAGACAGCGTTGGCTCTTTGGCTGAAAATGAAAATGAATACCACCCCTAGAGTCAGATATCACTGGCTTTGGAGCAAAGAATACCTTTACCTTTATCTAGTTATTTTCCCCACACTTTATAGTCCTGGCATTCTGTGCCAGGAACCTCCTTGAAGAATATGAGGAAGGTAAAAACATGATAAAAGACAAATATGGCAAGGAGTTAGCAGATGCAGAACAGATTAAGAAAAGATGGAAAGAGTACACAGAGGAACTCTACAAAAAGGACCTCAACACCCCTGATAGTCACAATGATGAGAACATTGAACATGAGCCAGACATTCTAGAGAGTGAAGTCAGAAAGTTCCACTCCCCAAAAAGGGTAATGCCAAAGAATGCTCAAATTATCGAACAATTGCGCTCATCCCTTATGCTAGCAAGGTGATGCTCAAGATAATACAGGATAGACTGCAACAGTATGTGGAGAGAGAATTACCAGACGTGCAGGTGGGTTTCAGAAGAGGCAGGGGGACTAGAGACCACATCGCCAACATAAGATGGATCATGGAAAAAACAAAGGAATATCAGAAACAAGTCTACTTCTGTTTCATTGATTACACTAAGGCTTTTGACTGTGTCGACAACAACAAAATGTAGCAAGTAATTAGAGAAATGGGAATACTGGAACACCTTATAGGCCTCATGAGAAATCTGTACATGAATCAAGAGGCAACAGTTAGGACAGAAAATGGAATGACGGAGTGGTTTGGAATAGGAAAAGGAGTAAGACAAGGCTGCATTTTGTCACTCTGCTTATTCAACTTATACACAGAACACATAATGTGCAATGCAGGGATGGAGGAATCACAATTTGGGATCAAAATTGCTGGAAGAAACATCAACAATTTGAGATATGCAGATGATACCACTCTAATGGCAGAAAGTGAGGAGGACCTAAAGAAGCTCCTGATTAGGTTGAAAGAAGAAAGTGAAAAAGCTGGCTTGATACTCAATATCAAGAAAACCAAGATAATGGCAACAGGCCCTCTCAGTCCCTGGAAAATAGATGGGGAAGAAGTAGAAGCAGTGACAGATTTTACTTTCCTAGGATCAAAGCTCACTCCAGATGGTGATTGCAGCCATGAAATAAAAAGGTGACTGATTCTTGGGAGGCAAGCGATGAGAAACCTGGGGAGCATAGTGAAAAGTAGAGACATCACATTGAAAACAAAAATTTGCATAGTCAAAGCAATGGTATTCCCTGTGGCAATGTATGGTTGTGAGAGCTGGACCATTAGGAAAGCTGAGCGCAGAAGAATAGACGCCTTTGAGATGTGGTGTTGGAGGAGAGTTTTGAGAGTCCCATGGACAGCGAGGAGAACAAATAGGTCAATCTTAGAAGAAATCAACCCTGACTGCTCCTTAGAAAGTCAAATAATAAAGATGAAGCTAAAGTACTTTGGACATCAAATGAGAAGAGAGGATTCACTTGAGAAAGCCTTGATGCTTGGAAGTGTTGAGGGCAAAAGAAGAAGGGGACGGCCCAAGATGAGATGGCTAGATGGTATTGTAGAGACAATGGGCACAGAGCTGAGCAAGTTGAGGGGGATCGTGGAGGACAGAAGTGCCTGGCGGACAGTGGTCCATGGGGTCGCAGAGGGTCGGAATCAACTGTGCGACTGAACAACAACAACTAAAAATATTCAGGTATCTCCTGAGCAATGATTGAGCTCTGTTCATTGATCCTTCCACTCTGTAGCACCATTGGGTGAGACGGGCCAGTTACTCTTGTAAGAGAGAAAGATATGGAAGGTGAGCCATGCACAATGCGTTGAGCTCACTGGAGAAACAGTAGGATGAACTAGTGAGAATGTTTTTATGTCCTTGTAATTCTATATGGTGCCATTGAAGCAGTGGGGATTTGGTGGGCTGTTTCATTTTCTCAGTGGAACAATTCTAGTTGCAGCTCACTGTGCTAGGCAACAGGATTTCAGGCAGCATATAAAGATGAGCAGATTTAATAGCTAATGTACTTCTCTGGATGCAGAACTGACTGATAGAATATGATCACAGGACACTGGCTATTCAGCTTGACAGCAATATGAGGAAGATCTCTAGTAAAGGTAAAGGTCACCCTTGCTCGAAAGCCAGTCATATCCAACTCTAGGGTTCAGTGCTCATCTCTGTTCATAGCCAAAAAGCCAGCACTGTCTGTAATTGCAGAGGTTTCCATGGACACATAGCAGGCATGCCTCAACACCGCACTGCACAGTACCCACTGAAATGGTACCAGTTTATCTATTTGCACTTTCTTGCTTTCAAACTAGGTTGGCAGGAGCTGGGACAGAGATGGGAGCTCACTCCATCATGCAGTCCATTGTGCAGTACTCGGGAATCGAACTCCAACCTCCCAGTCATCAAGTTCAGCGTCTTAACCACTTGAACCACCACAATCTCTAGAAGAGGCAATTGAACAGTTGGTCTGAGGACACTTAGAAAAAAACTACAGTACTATGATTCTAAGACTTGACCCAGGTTCCTGAAAAACATTTTGTACCAGACAAATCTCATGTCTCTGTTTTCTTCCTTTAAAATAAAATTTTAAAATTACCAATAGTCATGGGACATTTTTCTTTTGGTGCGGTGGGAGGAAACAGGAGATTGTTGCTCTCAGAATTCTCCAGGCTGAATTCTATGAGGTCTATCTCTGAAATACAAGTCCATACAGACCAACTGTATTTCCCCCCATGGTTCATTCATCAGCCTGTTTCTTCTTTCAGAAACAGGGAAGCTAGGCTAAAGAAGCAATTAAAACTTGAAGGGACTTTGTTACTGATTATAGACTATGCAAAAAAGCGTGAATGGGCAGGCACATGAGCAGGATTTACTAAACAAAGTATTTTGGGTCTGATCATTTTTAAATAAGCAAATACAAAATATTCTATGCAATATAATTTCATTACCACATGTAGAGCAAATTGGCCTGTTGTGTTTTTTTTTTTTTGCTTTAATTATGAATAGGTCAAAGTTCTCCTACATTTTTCAAACATCATGCATAATGCCTAGTATTTAAAATGTATTAGCTTGACACATTCTCTCTCCCCCCCCCCTTTGTATACTATTAAATTCTGAGTCCTGTTTTATGATAAAATGGGGGAGTGTAACTCTGAACAGGCATTTCACTGCTCATTGTAATGGCCATTAGTACTGTGAGTATGAACCATGAAGGAATGACAGTCTAGAATATTTCAGGGGCAAATAAGCTTTTGCTCATTCTATTTCCTCTAACACAGAAATGTGATTAGGCGTGATGTTCAACTGACTGTGAAGAAGGTGTCATGTATCAGTTTTCCAAGTTGTTGCGAATTTGATACATTACCAATTATGCCTTGCATTGTTGCATGTGATCAGTTGTATAATTAATCTGCCTGTACTCTGTATTTGCCTTCTTCTGCCTGTATTCAGTATTTGCCTTCTTTTCTTGCTGTGATAAAAATATTGGCATTGCCATGTACAGTAGTGCTTTATTTAATTCTAGTGATTTCCATTTTGTAGATCCTTTAGCAACGAATATATTTCACCAACATATTTGGATTACTCTAAGTGAGCATGAACTCATTTCAATCAAACAGGAACTAAGGGCCCTGTTGTGCTTTCTTGCTACAGTGTTTGCAATTTACTGTACTCCCATCTTTAATAGCAATACCTTCGGTATGAGTCTGTTCCTCAGTTTCATCATTACACTATGGTTGCTGGTGGCTCATGATCGGAGCAAGGAGCTCCATCCCTCCATTTTGGAGGTAAGATGCTACCCTCCCTACTCAGACCATGGGCTACTCCTGTATTTAGGTACGTGTGTGTGTGCAATTGGATCACCCTATCACTAGATTTTGCCCTTGGCTTTAAGTTGTGCCTCTGTAGCCCAGGACAGACCAATGCCTTTTCCTCTAACCAATCCTAATTCTCAGCCATTTTTCAAAGATAGCACCTTATAATGCATTGCAGCAGTTTAACTTGGAGATCAGTAAGTATCAAGAAGTGTAATGATAATAATTGTGTGCTGTCAAGTCAGTTCTGTTTTATGGTAGCCCCTTTCAGGGTATCCTAAGTAAAAAAAAAATCCTCAGAAATGTTTCCTTATTTTGGAACTGTACAGCTTGCTTAAGGCAATGCAGGCTTGCTTTTCTGGGATACATAGTGGAGAATCGAACCCACAACCTCTACTATCTCACTGAGCTATCCAACCAGCTTCGTAAAAGCAATTTCTCACCAAGAGGAGTTACTTTTAGTGGAAAACCAGTTCTGGATTTAGGATTTTCTTAATAAGAGGAGCAGACAGAGGCAGCTGGCTCTATCTCACATCCAAGAGTAGGATTTTGTTTTGAATACAGTGGCACATATTACAGTTCATATGATGACAAAAGATAATCCTATCTTTATGGATAACTGAGTCTATTCTGATTGATGGACCCACAACTGCATTAATAACTCTTGAAGTTAAAGTATGATTACAATAGACTTTAGTTTAGTATTCAATGTGGATTGTTCTGCCTTCTTTCCCACTAACAATGTATAAAAAGTAAGACATAAGGCACTATCACAGTCAGTCCCGTACCAGGAAATTGGTTATTCAGGCAAGAGAAAGATATTTAGGGCAAAGTCCTAATACATTTTATGTTTGTGTAATGGCAATTTTGTGTCTTTCGACTCTCTTTGGTTCCCTCTCTTATGCACAGTCAGCTGTGAAACTGGAATTGTGGTGGATTTTGTGATCAGTTCTTGCCTGTTCATATAAAGAGAGCCTGCTGGTGGGGAAGAAACACATATATGATTGCTCTTATACAATCACACAAGCCTTTTCTCTGCCTTTATCTTTAAGGCAGGAGTGCCCAAACTTTTTGTGCTGGGGGCCTGACCATGCCTCCAGAACAGTCGTGCAAGTCTGACCACCCCCCTGGAAGCAGACATGTTTATGCATCCACATTGGTGCGGATATGTCCGTGTACGTGTAAAAGCATCCACATTCACTTCCTGGTTTGGTGCAGACATGTTTGCGCATGAGCAAGCATGTCTGCACTGAACCAGGAAGTGAATGTGGACACATTCCCACATGCACAAATGTATCTGTATCCACTTTTGGGAGTGGTGAGGGGGTTGCAGGTCTAATAGAATGACATTGCCCATCTGGAAACTGACCAGAGTTTGAGTATGCAGTTTTTCAAAAGACCTAAAAATAATTTGCAAGTAAAGAATATTCTTAAAAGATCAAATTCAACCAGATAATTATTATAGGAGTATCCATATAGGTGAAGTTGACTAATATTCTCAATATCATTTTTTAATGGAAAAGTTTTTTTAACCGTTCTTTAAAGATCTAAGAGCAATGTATCCTACAGTGATATCAAAGTAAGTCAACATAATAAACAACTCTACTTAGAAGACTCAAATTGAGTCTAGAAATGCAATATTAAACTCCATGGAATAGCTACAGAGGGAATGAATTTTCAAAATATTCAAACAGAATGCTTAATTAATTTCCACTATAATTTATGATATTAAGGGAATATTATTAGTTAATCTTCTCTTTAAAAGAACAGATATAAATGAACTTGATCTTCAAGTTGATTTTGTGATGTACTTTGGCTAAAGAAATCCTGTGCTCATATTCCATTTGATGCGAAAAGAAGAAACATTTGAAATATGGATTTCTTACAGTATGTTAAGAACTTCCTTTTTGAGAGGGTGGCCAATAAAATAAGCATTAAAATGAGTTAATAAAACCATAGATATTGTAAAACACAGGAAAAAACAGAATGCTTGAGTACTTTGGTTGTGTGATGAAAAACACAGAATATTACAGTTTATTATTCAAGCAAAATAAATGGGACAAGAAGCACAGGGAAGAGAAGAAATCAGCTTAGAAACCTTGGTTTGGATGCCACACAACATGACTGTGGCCAAACATTTCCCACCAGGAACCTGACCATGCCCCCTCAAACAGCTGAGCGGGCCAGTCACGTGGTTCTTCCTGGTGGCTGTGGTACAAGAATTCGTATATTTCTGGGTGCTTTTCCCACCTCTGCCACTTCCCATGGAGGAGAAAGTGAGGCAGGAGCATTTTTGTGTAGTTTTTAATTTTTGTTGTTGTGTTTTTGCTGCATTTTGACATAAAAACATGGCGTTTTTGGCACTTCCGATGATGTCAGGGCACTTCTGGTGCAGTTTGGCCATGTTTAGAGAGTGTATAGCCACAACTGAGGCCCTGCTTAGGTTGGGAAGATTTTAATACAGAACAGGAAAGAAAAACTTTGCTAATATATATTTAACACTATCCCATTAACATAAAGTCACAAACAAGTCAAGTGGAAATCTCTTTGGGAGATGCTTTTGGGAATTCTGATGGGCAGCACGTCGACACATGCTTTAATAAATCTTGGTAGTCTTGGATTTGCTTGCTCAAATTGAAGGGATTGACTACTAGATGTGTTGAAAGCCAGCTAGGTTTCACCACATTCTCCTTCTTCTCTTTCCCTTCCTCTTCTTGTGTCTTATCTGATTCAGACTATCACTATCATCATGGCGATCAGCCATGAAGATTGTCCTGGGAACAATATAATATATTTGATATTGTAATATATGTTTGCCCATGTTATGTTGGTCACTCTGAGTCGCTTCGGCAAGTAGAGCGGCATATAAGTCTAAATACAAATAAAAATACAAAATAATGCAGTAATTTTCCATTTGCCTTTCACATTGCAGCACAACACCCATACCACTGATCTAGTTCCACTTGTCCTGAGCCCTTTTGGTACACAAAGTCCTCATTGGCCCTAGGCCAGTAAATTTCTATACATTCACATAGAATCCTCTGTCCTTAGGTTGTGTAGGTGGATTATATCATGTCTCTCTCTCACTTTCTGGTATATCAGAGGTATGACCAGATTTCCAGCAAGGTCGATCACACCTGAAAGACATTCTAGATTATTATTATTATTATTATTATTATTATTATTATTATTATTATTATTATTATTATTATTATTATTATTATTATTATTATTATTATTATTATTATTATTATTATTATTATTATTATTATTATTATTAAAAATGAGATATTTTAAATTCCATTGTAAGGAGAACCTGCTCCATTTTGTTTGGAGTTTCTTGAAGACAGAAATGATGCCTATTGTTGCACTAAAGGTTGAGTTACAGTTCTACCATTTTTCTCCATGATGATGATTTTTGAAGACATATACAAAATTATTTAGTATGGAATATTTGTTCACAACTGAAGATCTTTCAGAAAAGAAAGGTAAGGTTATAATGATAATCACTTCACTCGTTTCATCTTTGACAATTGTAAATGTATAATTGTGGGCTGCCATTCATGTTTGGCTTTTATGTGTTTGACAGACTGACCAGAGTTAAATTTCTGAAGGAAATAAAAGCAACAAGGAACACATGTGCATTTTGAATCCACTTGGACCAACTAAAGATGTTAGGACTTTATTCCTTGAGAATTCACCAGTTCCAAGAAAGTAATTGCACAGATGTTCATGAGTATATTATATGCTGTAAAGTCAGAACCAGCTTGTGGCAAACCTAGCAGGGTTACCAAGATAAGTGAAATGTTTAAGGAATGGATTTACCAATGTCAAATTTTCCACACCAGAGCAGGGATTTGAACCTAAGTCTCTTGAGTCCCATCACTCTGTTAATTAAACGATAATGCTGGGAAGCATATCTAGAAATTGTAATTTAAGATGTTTGGGTTTTTTTGTAGTTTAAAAGGAAGGCTATTTGTGGGGGACACGTATGCATATACAGTCAAGCCTTGCATAAAGAGCGCCTCGTTTAAAGAGTAACTAGCTTAAAGAGCAGAATTTTATCTGAATGTTCGCTTCACGTAACAACTAAAACCAACCAAAAACTCACTTAACAAATAAATCGGGGTTCACAATCCCCCCCAAGTCACAATTGGTCACTTACAATAGTGTTTCACTTAAAGAGCAAACTCGCTTAAAGAGCAATCCTGTGGAACACATTATGCTCTTTAAGTGAGGTACAACTGTACTGTATCTGTTTCTTTTGGTTTGAGGAGTGGCTGATGATGTTCAACCAACAGCTACTTAATGAAGCCTGCTGTCCCCCCCCCCCAACTCACCTCTAACATCTGCCATGAACTTTTAGAACTCTCATTTATAATTTGCCCACACTATCCTCAATAAATTGTGGTATCTCTGTAGAAGTAATCTTGAATCACAAAATCTCACACAGCAGGGGTTCTTGACTTTTTAAAGCTGTAGGCCAGGTCACGCTCCCTCAAACTGTTGAGAGGCCCAACTGGTTGTCACTCCCAATGCCAACACCACCAAAAGCAGTGACAGTGACCACCACAGGCCCACTAAACCCCAAAAAGCCCCCCATCCCCCTGCTCCCTGAGGAGCTGAATCACATGGGTCAAAGAACCATGCCTGTGGACATCAGAAATGCCCTCACAGCTGCCCGAAACACCACTGCAGCTACTGGAAATCTGCCAGTCACCGCTTTTGCAGCCACTTCTGCCACCACCTGCTTAATTTATGCCCTGCTATGGAGCACTGTTAGGGACACTCCAAGCCAAGCCAAGCCAAGTGGAAGAGTTAAGGATTGAGGCAGCGGTGGTGGAAGCAGTGGCTGGAACGAGGGCACAGGCTGGATGATTTAGTTGTTATTATTATTATTATTATTATTATTATTATTATTATTATTATTATTATTATTATTATTATTATTATTATTATTATTATTATTATTATTATTATTATTATTATTATTATTATTATTATTATTATTATTATTTTGATTTATATGCCGATTTAGTGCTGTAGGCCATATCCAGCCTGTGGGCCATAGGTTGAGGATTCCTGTCATACAGTGTTTGATTTTTTGTGACCAATAAAGGATCCTTGCTCCTGCATTTGTATTGTGTAAGGCTCACAGGGTTTGCTTTCTCTGTTATTTTTCTGTCCTGAGTAGGAACACAGTTATGTTTGTTACAAGCTATTAAGTTGCATTCAACTCATGGTGACGTTAATAAGGTTTTAAAGGCAAATAAGATATTCAAGAAGTGATTTATTAGGGATGGACCTGTCCTGTTTAAACAAAAGACTCAAAACACAAAAGAGGGTGTATTTTGCATATTTCATCTTCTTTCATTGATTGCTGGGGAAAAAACCTTCTAAAACACAAACGATTCATGTTCATGAAAGTCAGTACACTAAAGTTTCATGTTTTGATCACATTTCCTGTTTTATGTAACCTTTCCTTTATCATTTGTCTGTTGAGTTGTCCAAGAATTTTTTCCATCTAATCATGTTATGAAGATTGTAGACAGCTAATCAGAAAATCTAGAGTAGTGGAATTCTGAATCTCTATAACAGTGTGTCCGAGGAGGCACTTGGAGCTCTCTGTGGACTCGCGTGCCGTTGCTCCAACACAGAGTTCACCCTGCCCTTCTGCCCAGCAGCCCAATGGGATCACTTTCCCCTCCCCAACACAGAGTTTGCCCCATCCTTCTGCCCAGCAGCCCAATGGGAGCACTTTCTCCCTCTCCCCCAGCACAGAGTTTACCCTGTCTCTCTGCAGTTCAGATGGCAGCCTGTTGAGTTTGGGCACTTGATCTCTAAAAGGTTCACCATCACTGCTCTATAAGAACCTGGAAACCAAAGAAAATGTGCCTTTTGCTTCAATCATTCCTTGAAGTTAGCATTCCTGTTTCATGAACTCTTTGTATCTTCTATCTTTCCTTTCCCTTTTGTCTCTTTTTCTTCCTCTTTTGGATTATTTTGCTCATGTGTCAGCATGCCTCCTTGGGACGATTTTTTGAATCTCTCTCACCCCTGATTTCTTTTGTGATTTCCTCTCTCTTTGGATCCTTCCCTATCTTGGCTTATTTCTGGTGCTGCCTGCTGGATTTGAGAAGAGAAGCATGAATGTCCCCATTTTCTAGTAGTTCTGGCTTGGGGAAGTGTTTAGATTGCACTGTTCGCCTACATTTGCTGCCTCTGTTTCTTGACTTCTCGTAGAGGGGGATGGGTGTGTGTTTTCTTTTGATAATTATTCCCTTGTGTGTAATTTGGTTTTCTTGTTGGTTCATTTTTTACATTGTTATTTAGAAAGCAACCACATGGGCATTTGGCTTGCTTGGCCTGTTGTGAATGTCGACTCATTCATTCCTAAAGACAGTGATCAGATAACATCTTTGCTGGAGCGAACTGGCCCACCTCAGAGCATTCCTGCCAGTGCCTTTCTGGCTCCATGTCAGAAGCTTCTACTTTTTTGATGTGGGCCGTATTGATTCATTTCAGTTTCATTTCCAGTGCATATGACCGTTAGAAATCAACCAAAAGCAAGGCTTCCATGGTCAATTTGCTGTATTGTCAGAGTGGGGAGGAAGGGAGCATGAAAGTGAAAACCACTTTTTAAGCTTTTCTCTTAGAGGGGGATTTTTTCCCTCTTCAAGGTCTGGTTACGAGCCTGCCCATCATATCACAGACAAACTCTCAAAAAGACCTTAAAAAGAAAAGCAAACAAATATCCCTCCTGGTGCCCATTCCTTTTTTCATTACCAGGAGGAAGTTTTCCAGCATCCTTTTTAAACAAAGAATTGCAGTGTATATGAATTGTACTAATACACTTTAAAAGTGTTTTTCATTTCCTTTGCCCTCCACAGAGCTAAGCAAGTGCTTAACTTGCCAATACCCAGAAGTAGCTTCTTAAATTATCCAGGTTGGTGTGGACCAAATAGAGTCACATGAGTCCAGACACCATTTTAATGTAAGGATTGCCCCAAATAGAATTCTAGACCTTAAAGTAACACTGTTTAGCCCAGATCAGTTTACTCCGCACAACACATGTAGCCAATTTATTTTTTATAAAGGTACATACTTTGGTAGGTGGAGGGGGTGTTTTTGTAGGAACATATGAGTCAGAGAGATGAACTTTGTAACTCTGTGCCCCTAGGCTGCTTGGGCATTTCTCTCTTGTTCCAACTTGTAAAATATGTTTGAAGTGAGCTGATTTAAATTACAATTGATTTCTGCATCCCATCAACACAACAATTGGAATTTCTGCTTCATCAGTCCCTGATTATGTCATTTTCCTATTTGTAAATATATGTTTCTACCCAAGTAGAACTAAACAAATTTGCCTTAAAAACCAACACTTGATTATCACAAGTACAGTCAAACCTCGCATAAAGAGCGTTTCACTTAAAGAGTAACTCGCTTAAAGAGCAGAATTTTCTCTGAATGTTTGCTTCGCTTAACAAATAAAACCAACCAAAACTCGCTTAACAAATAAATCGGGGTTCACAATCCCACTTACAATGGTGTTTCGCTTAAAGAGCAAACTCGCTTAAAGAGCAATCCTGTGGAACGCATTATGCTCTTAAGCGAGGTACAACTGTACAAAGAAATTCAAATGCAAAGAAAAACTACTGGGTGACAATAACTACAATGAGTCAGATGAAGATAGTACAAATGGGAGGAGTAATTATCCCTGGACTTAGCCATATTGTCCACATATGACCTCCAGTATCAGAAGCAGTGTGCCATGCTTATACTTTCCCCCTCTCACTTTGATGACACCCACCAGTGACACTCCCTCTTGTGGGGCTTTCTCAGAACCTTCCAGAATATAAGCAGTTCAGGATATAGCCACTCTGATTTGGGACATAGCTGTGAGTTACAACAAACTTACAGCTCCCTTTCCCAGACAGTTTCAAAGTGATTTTAGGTCAACTTCCTATCTCAAGAACCAGGTGGTATTTTCCAGTGAACTTTTAATCAACCTATCAGCCTCAGAGATACTATCAAGAAGGCTCTAGTCCAGGGGTGGCCAAACTTTTCACGCTGCAGGCCAATCATGTGGTTGAGCAGGCCAGTCACGTGGTTCCTCCTGCTGTAAACAATTCTGTAAAATGCATCTGTGGCTGTCTTAAATGCATTTATGACAGCCATGGGTGCATCTACAGCAGGTGCATTTACTCATGCGTGGGCGTGTTTTATGGCTGTTGTAAATGCAGCCATTTCTGGTAGTGGTGAGGGCAGCGACAGGCCACATGAAATGGTGCCGCAGGCTGTAGGTTGGACATCCCTGTTCTAGCTCATCCTCCACTCAGCTGCATCACTGGCTGCATTGTCATAGTGAACAAGCTGAAAAGGGTGTTGTTTTATAGTGACTCGCAGTGTCTGGCCCTGTATTGTCAACTCAGATTGGCAGTGGGTCCCCAGGGATTCCTTCTTATCCTTAACTGCAGATCCTAGTGGTGTCCCATACAAGTTCTGACTGACCTAAATCTGCTTAGCTTCAGAAATCAGTGGTGATCAGTGAGATCAGGATGCCATGTTGAAACTAAACCTTGAGTTAGGAGAAGGATTTCTATGGTTTCTGGCTGAAGGATTTCTCTGCACAAGGTTTCAGCAGTTCTCTGACTCCCTGTTGACAGTAGAGGAAAAAACATTCTCATGTAGACCCTGGCTCTGCTCCTGAGATGGTGGCAAGAGAAAATATGGGGTGGGGTGGAGGGGCAGAAGGGTAGGCGAGATGAAAGAATTTATTTTCTATAATTTTCTATCACTGTCCATTAGCTATGCTGCCATTGTTTGCTAGTACTTGAGCCAAGAACTAATAAAACAGTGTTGTTATGTAACCAATCCCAAACATTGTGATTGTTTTGTTTTCCTTGTTGTAGCTAGGAATTCACATTCTTCCCTGTAATTTGTTGATATAGAGCAGAAAATGGACAGATAATGCTGGCCCAACAGCATAGGATGAGAGCCCCTTTCCACATCACATTTATTCAGTACTGCATTTGTTCTTATGGAGGTAATAGTTGTATCCTGGGCATGCCACAATTTTCCTTATTTCTCAGGGCTGGCATTGGTATTCTAAGCTAGTTTTAAGTTGAGAACTGTGTGAAGCTGTTCCATCAGGCCAATGGTTAATGAGCCTTGAAAAAAAATCTCTTTCTCATCACAGTCAGAAGATGCTATTTTTTTTAAAAAAAGCAAGATAGGCATCATGCAAATATGAAAGCTGTTTTTGCTAAAGGTGCATTTAATGTTATAGCTGTGGCAATAACAACATTCTATGGCTAGAGCTGAATGCTTTATGTAATTTGAAAAAACTTTGCTATTATTTGCAGTACTTAATAAATGGAAGTGAATGGGGTTTTGGTTTTCCTTCATATTGTAAAATGTGAACACAGTGAAATATTCAAAGCCTATCCTAACTTGAGGGAAAAGCAAGTAATATTGCTGCATCTGCTTACAGTACCTTATTCTCCTCTTCTTCAATATCAATTTGGATTACTCTGCAATTCTCACTGGTTTCTCTGCCAAGGCACAACGTAAGCTGAATAATTAACAGTAAATTTATTCCTACCACCATGCCTAAAAGAGGCCTAAAGGTCTTCTGGCAGTCTTGCTACATATTACACACAAAGGCTTCTGGCTTGCCATCTTCCATTTTGGAAATGTGTATTTCTCTCTGTGTCTCTTTCCCCTTCTCTGTATTTTTGAAGTATGTTGTCACACAAGATAAAACCAAACTGGTATTTCCATTCTTTTGAACTACCTTTGAATGTAGCTGAATAGAAATGCCAGTAACACACCAATAATTTTATTTATTTGCCCGTATTGTAATCTGACAATATTGTTTGACAATATAGTATTCCATCTTCCTTGCAAACAATTGTGGAATTGGTATTAAAAACAACTGAAACATTTGGAACATTCCATTTGGTTACAAAATTGGAGTACTGTAAATGAGCTGAGGCAGAACTGGTAGATTCCTACTTTGATATAACAAAGGTCCTTTGAGGCAAAAAAGCGATTGCATAAGCTTGTGATGGAGACACAAAGTTGTACTTGTTGTCCTCACACCTTTCTGACACAGAATGTGCTGGTATCATCACTTCTAATCCTGAGCTTGCCAAGCTGAACAACAACATACTCAAATGAGTTTCACTTGCATTGGTTGTACAGGAGCTGTACTCCCAGTGGGAGTTTGTCTCCTGAAGACTGTTGATGACAGTGTCAGCTAATTTTAAGACTAAGTATTCAAAGACAGAACACATGGTGGGTACCAGAGTGCTTTTTTGGAGTTGTATAGTTCAACGAGTTAAAGTACATGCCTGAAGATCTATGGGCCAAGAGCTCAAATACCCACAGTGCTTCCTGGGAGAGCAGTCAGTCAAGATCACCTGGACCATGTACAACTGATGAGGTTACATGCCCCACCACCTCTGTGTCTTTGGGTGAGCTACAACACCAAGGAGAGATTATTAAACCACCTCTACATACTTAATACCTAGAAAACCTGAGAGAGTGGTTATAAATTGGACTCCACTTGATGGCACAGTGTTCTTATAAATACTAATACTAAGCTTGTGTTGACTGTAGGGAAGTCTGTGACAGCAACTGCTATAGACAAGATG
This sequence comes from Furcifer pardalis, assembly GCA_030440675.1. Classification (NCBI taxonomy): domain Eukaryota; kingdom Metazoa; phylum Chordata; class Lepidosauria; order Squamata; family Chamaeleonidae; genus Furcifer; species Furcifer pardalis. The sequence continues at coordinate 75,844,160 of CP126890.1, read as the reverse complement.
AGTAGAGAAAATCCACACAGGCATATCACACATTTGAGACTCATAGGGATCATGCTGTGTGTTACCGGTAGTAGCCAGTGAGGCTAAGCAAGATAGTCATCTGTACAGTTTTGTTGTCTAATTATCTGCTCCCACAAAAAAAAGCTGGAAAATAGTTGCTGAAATCAATGGTTGCTGAAATCAATGAAATCAATGACAGCATCATTTAGATGGGTGGACATTCTTTTCAGTGCATGTGTATTAGCAAAACACCCTGTATTGCTTTCTAAAAGGAAGGAAAAACAGAATGGACCATTATGCAGTTCTACTTTGCTTTGGAAAGAAATAATTACAAATGTAGAAATGTAGAGGGTGAATGAACCAAAATCCTTATATTATCCCATTCATTCGTCATAGTCAGGAGTTCCTGAAAGTGACCAGAGGTATTGTGATGCTTTGCTTAGCAAAAAGATAGATCTTGCTTGCAGGGTGCAAGTATGAAGCATCTTGGTGTGCTCTGAAAGTGGCAAAACATGAAAGCTGTACAACTAGCAGCATAAAGTAGTGAGGACATGAGTGATGTGGAGGAAGTTTCCCCATCCACTTTTCTTTTAAAGTTAATCCTTTATCCTCCTTGTCTTTGCCTGAAATTTGGCAGGTCTAATGTCTTTGAGGGATTTAGTGCAACATGGGAATATATCATTGCTGTTTGGACGGAAAACTCCATTATAGTCTTCAGAAGATGGGCTGAGTCATCCTTGTAATTAGTGGGGAAACAATATGACTGAGAAAAAATGGATGTAGTACCAATACAAGAAGAATGAAAGCAATGTCCCAATAATGAATGGAAAGGGGGCTGCCAGATATGAATGAAATGAATGAAAGGAAAATTGTACAAGGGCACACCCTCTATACATGCCAAGAAAGAGGACATGTAGTCCTTGTAATAAAGCAAAAAGCAAAGCAATCACACCTATATGCCACTCCATAGCACTTACTGCACTCTCTGGGTAGTTCACAAGTTAATTAGCATTTTGCCCTCAACATGCTGGGTCCTCATTTTACTGACCATGGAAAGATGGAAGACTGAATCAACCTTGATCCCTGGTCAGGGTTGAATTCACAACCTTTTGGTTGCAGTATAGCAATTTAACCACTGTGCTACCAGGGCTCCTAATATAGCTAATGCAGGAGAAACAATATTTATTTATTTACACATATATATATAAATATATGAATATACTCTGTCCCAATAGCATCATTCATCATGGAGATCTCTGCCAGAAAAGTTCAGGTAAATTAGAATGTGTGAAACAGTTCTTTGACCCCATTCATCCACAAATTTTAGACTGTTCGCTAAAACACATAGCAATTTATTCTTGTGGATTATTGCCATAATGAAGGATGGACAGTTTCATTCTCTCCTCTCTGTCTCTCACACCCCTAAACTAGTAGAGCAGAGGTATCCTACAACAAAATATGACACCTTGTTGTGTGTGGAAATTCTTCTTTTTTCCCCTGAGTTCCCATAACAGGTTACACAGATAAGAGTATAACATCCCTCCCCACCATCAGGTTGACAGGAAAGTTAAAGTAAAAGCCTCTTTGCTTTTACAAAGTCCTACAACTATTCTACAACAATTCCATTTCTAGGGCATGCTTGACAGGGGACTGTAACTGGAAGCAGAAGAGGTTGATTCAAGTTGTGGCAGGTATATCTGGTGAGAGTGCGATAACATGACAGGGCTCTATTACATTAAGTAACACAATTCCTGGGGTAACCTATGCGGAACATATTGCTTCTGCTTGCACATGTCAGGCCATGGACTTTGATTGATGTTGTTGCAATACAAAGCTATATAGTAAAACTTTTTAATTATGATGACAGTGTAGAAGAGGAGGAGATGGTCACTGGCAGGGTCTGTAGCTTCCTAGAATAAACAAATGGACAGGGTAGTCTAATTTGGCATTTCCCCATCATTTCTAGTTCCTGTCATCAGTGTTTCTGTAAGCAATAAGGCATGACAGCGAGCCTAGTTATCATCAGCTCCAGGGTGTAAAGAAACATTCTCCAGGGGTGTGATTATTTCATTATAACCAAACCACCTGGAGTTACCATATTGCTACTCCAAAAAATCATTAATATGGGCAGAAAAACTTTTCCATATAGTTTTGCTGAAGGATGAAGTTAAAGTGTTTGGAATGTTAAGCAGCAGTAAAAGAAGGCTTCATTTTCATAGCCTTATCACGAAGCCATTTAATTCTCACATATGTCCTCAGGAATGGTCTCAGAGAGAACCATGCTTTCACAAAATGGCAAGTGCATGTCTAGTCTGTGCTGCTACAGATTGAATGTAATATCAGAACAGAATGTTCCTCCTTACAAAAATGGTACATAAAAGTGTCTCATGGTACATAAACATGTCTCACCAAATTTTACATGAGTATTGGACAAATTTATGGAGGGCAGGGTTTTCAGTGGCTTCTATTTATGATGGTACTACATTATTTTAAGAATTAGAGGCAGCATTGCTCTGAGTGCTGGTTTCTGTGGAGCATAAAGGGAAGACTACTTTCCCCCTAGTATCTCACTTGCACATTTCTCATAAGTTGTTGACTGGTGACTGTGGGCAGAGAAGTGACTAGGGACATGGTACTAGGACCTTGATACACAGGGCATACAAATTTGCTGCTGGAAAGATGTGTATCCACTTCTTGGTATTTGCTGCTGAGTGTATATATTGTCTCTACATGTTTCTCTCAAGGCAAAAAAAAAAGAAAAAGAAAAGCAAAAAACAGGAACAGTGCAAAACCAACACCATCACATACTTAGCCCCATGCTCTCCATATGTAACCAAAGCTTAAATGATACGACAGCAATGCTCCATATGGCAAAATTGCTAGTTACAGCACTGACTGTGGGAAACTGGTCTCTGGACTAGAATGGTCTAATGGATCAGGAATCTTCTTGTATGGATTATTATATTGAATATAATATGCTCTACTTTCTATGCTTGTTTTCTCTCCATATATCCCATGAGGTGTGAAATGAATGCACAAACTCTAAAATGATAGAATACAAGTGCATTTTTATTAATATGATGAGACCTAAGCCTAGAACTGCTACCAAAAGACATACAGTACTTCACATTTCAACCAGAGGCTAGTGAGGAGCTCAGCAGGAAAGAACTGAACAGACCTACAGAAATGCACCCTTACCCCAATGGCACAGCCTGCTAGCAACAGTAAAGGCTTATTTCAAGCATTTGTCTTAGCATGCTCAATGGGAGTGCCTTAATTGTTACAGCACTGTTACATGGATAGATCTCAGGACAAACTATGTACCGGAAGTGGCTCTGGAGAATTTCTGTCCAGTCCCATAGGAATTGATCAATGGTGCATCACAGGATTTTATTCTGTTCCTCAGAAAGCTGACATGTAGATTAAGCTACTGGATGAGATCATCAAGAATTCTAGAAGGAATGCCATCCATAGGTTAATGACACAGGACTATTTTTTTCTTGTCCTCAGAGTTAGATGAGGCAGGAGAGATGTTAAACCAGTGTCTGGATGCTTAATGTATACTTCTGCCACACTTTAATACTGTTGCATTTTACAACATGACTCACAGCATACTCAAGTGGTTAAGACACTGACTGGAAGGTGGCAGGTCAGCAGTTCGAGAGCCAAGTACTGCATGATGGAGTGAGCTCCCGTCTCTGTCCCAGGTCCTGCCAACCTAGAGGTTCAAAAGCAAGAGATTGCAAGTAGATAAATAGGGAACACTTTGGTGGCAAGGTAAACAGCGTTGTGTGCAGTCCGGTGTCTAGACATGCCTGCCACATGTCCATGGGAACAACTGCAGATGCAGACAGTGCTGGCTCTTCGGCTATAGAGATGAGCACTAAACCCTAGAGTCAGATATGACTGGTTTTTGAGCAAGGGTTACCTTTACCTAGTTTCACAGAGACAGGAGCAGAACCCTTTATCACAGTTCCTTCTTCTCTCATCTCATAGAGCTCTTTTAGGAAGATACTGTGGTCAATGGTATTAAATGAGATCTAGAAGAGACAACAGAGGAGCACCCCCATCTCTCTCCTGAAGGAGATTGTCCAGCAGGATAATCAAGGCTCCTTTGGTTTTCAAACCAGCCAGAACTCAGAAGGCAATGGATTTGCTAACGTAGTAAAGCATAATAATCACACCAAGCCAATTTTACCTTACTAAAATGTTGCACTACCTGTAATTCCATGCCCTGAAGTCAATGGGGACTTACAGGGAACCTTTCCAGGTTTTTCTAAGTGTAGAGTCCATGGGGTCACAAAGGGTCGGAATCGACTGTGCGACTGAATAACAAAAAGGAGTACTCAGAAGTGACTTACCTTTACCTTCTTCTTGGGACCCCTTGGACTGTACAGCTTATCTATAACCACACAGTCTAACTATCCCATATCTGGTATGACATATTAACACTGATGTGCATTATGCATTTTCAAAATGTTCATATTTTCAGAAATTTGAGAAATAGCACATTCCTATATTTTTGAAAGAGGAAGGAGAGCGAGGGAGTGCGCTGACGACCCAGCGCACCTTCGGCCATTGTCCCTGGCCGGAGGGAAAAGGCGAGGAGGCGAAAGAGGAAGGCGAGCGAGGGAGCGCGCTGACGACCCAGCGCACCTTCGGCCATTGTCCCTGGCCGGAGGGAAAAGGCGAGGAGGCGAAAGAGGAAGGTGAGGAGGCAAAGCCGTGGGTCGGGCGAGCGAGAGAGCGCGCTGACGACCCAGCGCACCTTCGGACATTGTCCCTGGCCGGAGGGAAAAGGGAAAGAGAAGGAAGAAAAGCAGCGGGTTGGGTGGCAGAAAAGACTCACACTATTGACCCAGCGCCGCAAAACCAGAAACAAGTAGCTGCATGCATACGATAAGTAATTCAGTTACAATAATTTAGTTGACTATAGAGACTTTACAAATAACTGACTCGAACAATACTGAAATTACAGTAGAGACTTATAGCGAACTTACAGTAGAGACTTTATATATTGGACTTCATAACTTCATATAATCAATGCTAATTAGCTATTTTAGTCTGATATTGTTAAAACTGTGATAATATGCATGATAATACTTTGTTTTAAACTGTGATAATATGTATGATGAGAGGATACTGACGTAGAAACCGGCAAACCAACGTCAGGAATTTTGCCAAGAGAACCCTATGGACCAAAACAAAAGGCAAAACAAATGGGGCAATTTAGATGAAACAGGATGCTTAGCACAGCAGATCAAAAGAAGGGTAGGGACAGGAAAGGGGGAGGAGAAATACAGTGTTGTAAGGAACAATACTGTATAGGGACATGGAATGTGAGATCTATGAACCAGGGAAAACTGGAAGTGGTAAAAAAGGAAATGGAAAGAATAAGCATTGACATCTTGGGAATCAGCGAGTTAAAATGGACAGGGATGGGAGAATTCAGCTCTGGAAACCATCATATCTACTACTGTGGACAAGAAAACCTCAGAAAAAACGGAGTAGCCATAATTGTCAATAAAAGGGTGAGAAAAGCAGTAATGGGATATAATCTCAAAAATGATAGAATGATGTCAGTCAGAATACAAGGCAAGCCATTCAATATCACTGTAATACAAGTATATGCACCAACCACTAGTGCAGATGAAGCCACAATTGACCAGTTCTATGAAGACTTAGAACACCTCATAGAACAGACACCAAGAAATGATGTACACATTATCATAGGAGATTGGAATGCCAAAGTAGGAAATCAAAAAGTAAATGGAATAACAGGCAAGTTTGGTCTTGGAACACAGAATGAAGCAGGTCAAAGACTGATAGAGTTCTGCCAAGATAACGCACTGGTCATAGCAAACACTCTCTTCCAGCAACACAAGAGGAGACTTTACACATGGACATCACCAGATGGCCAACATCGAAACCAGATTGATTACATACTCTGCAGTCAAAGATGGAGAACTTCCATACAGTCAGCAAAAACAAGACCAGGAGCAGATTGTGGCTCAGATCACAACCTACTGATTGCAAAATTCAGGCTTAGACTAAAGAAAATAGGAAAAACAATTAGGCCAGAAAGATATGACATAGAAAACATTCCTTGGGAATACACAGTGGAGGTGTGGAACAGATTTAATGGCTTGGACCAGATAGACAGAGTGCCAGAAGAATTATGGACAGAGATGCGGGACATCATGCAGGAGGCAGCAAGAAAAACCATACCAAAAGAAAAGAAGCGTAAGAAAGCTAAGTGGTTATCCGAGGAGGCTCTTAAAATAGCGGAGGACAGAAGGAATGCAAAATGCCAAGGAGAAAGGAAAAAATACAATCACTTGAATACAGAATTTCAAAGAAAAGCAAGGAGAGATAAGGAAACGTATCTGAACGAACAGTGCACAGAAATAGAGGAAAACAATATCAGGGGTAGGACTAGAGATCTTTTCAAAAAAATTGGGGAACTCAAGGGAACATTTAAAGCGAAAATGACCATGATAAAAGACAAAGATGGCAAGGAGTTAGCAGATGCAGAAGAGATTAAGAAAAGATGGAAAGAGTACACAGAGGAACTATACAAAAAGGACCTCAACACCCCTGATAATCACAATGATGAGAACATTGAACATGAGCCAGACATTCTAGAGAGTGAAGTCAGAAAGGCCCTAAAAAACACTGCAAACAACAAAGCCAGTGGAGTTGATGGTATCCAAGTTGAACTTTTCAAAGCACTACAAGATGATGGAATCAAATTATTGCATTCTATATGCCAGCAGATTTGGAAAACAAAACAATGGCCACAGGATTGGAAAAGATCTGTATACGTTCCACTCCCCAAAAAGGGTAATGCCAAAGAATGTTCAAATTATTGAACAATTGCGCTCATCCCTCACGCTAGCAAGGTGATGCTCAAGATAATACAGGATAGACTGCAACAGTACGTGGAGAGAGAATTACCAGAAGTGCAGGCGGGTTTCAGAAGAGGCAGGGGGACTAGAGATCACATCGCCAACATAAGATGGATCATGGAAAAAACAAAGGAATATCAGAAACAAGTCTACTTCTGTTTCATTGATTACACGAAGGCTTTTGATTGTGTCGACCACAACAAAATGTGGCAAATAATTAAGGAGATGGGAATACCAGAACACCTTATATGCCTCATGAGAAATCTGTACATGAATCAAGAAGCAACAGTTAGGACAGAAAATGGAATGACGGAGTGGTTTGGAATAGGAAAAGGAGTAAGACAAGGCTGCATTTTGTCACCATGATTATTCAATTTATACACAGAGCACATAATGCGCAATGCAGGAATGGAGGAATCACAATTTGGGATCAAAATTGCTGGAAGAAACATCAACAATTTGAGATATGCAGATGATACCACCCTCATGGCAGAAAGTGAGGAGGACCTAAAGAAGCTCCTAATTAGGTTGAAAGAAGAAAGTGAAAAAGCTGGCTTGAGACTCAATATCAAGAAAACCAAGATAATGGCAACAGGCCCTATCAGTCCCTGGAAAATAGATGGGGAAGAAGTAGAAGCAGTGACAGATTTTACTTTCTTAGGATCTAAGCTCACTGCAGATGGTGATTGCAGCCATGAAATAAAAAGGCGACTGATTCTTGGGAGGCAAGCGATGAGAAACCTGGGGAGCATAGTGAAAAGTAGAGACATCACATTGAAAACAAAAATTCGCATAGTCAAGGCAATGGTATTCCCTGTTGCAATGTATGGTTGCGAGAGTTGGACCATTAGGAAAGCTGAACGGAGAAGAATAGACGCCTTTGAGATGTGGTGTTGGAGGAGAGTTTTGAGAGTCCCATGGACAGCGAGGAGAACAAATAGGTCAATCTTAGAAGAAATCATCCCTGACTGTTCCTTAGAAGGTCAAATAATAAAGATGAGGCTAAAGTACTTTGGACATCAAATGAGAAGAGAGGATTCACTTGAGAAAGCTTTGATGCTTGGAAGGGTCGAGGGCAAAAGAAGAAGGGGACAGCCCAAGATGAGATGGCTAGATGGTATCGTGGAGACAATGGGCACAGAGCTGAGCGAGTTGAGGGGGATGGTGGAGGACAGGAGTGCCTGGCGGTCAGTGGTCCATGGGGTCGCAGAGGGTCGGAATCGACTGTGCGACTGAACAACAAAAATATTTTAGAATGGTGAAAATATAGTACAGTATGCTCAAAATGACAGTCACATTTTACTTGGCATGCTGTCTGAAGTGGTAATGCAGACCTTTACAACCAGCTGTAATTATGCAACTTGGAAATAGATAACTGAAGCAAAAGGGACAACCCTTGTTTTTATTTGCAGTTCCAAATTAAAAATCCCCTTGCCACTTGATAACATTCACCTCCTAAAGCTCAAAGTTCAAAGGAAAACTATTAAAATTATTAACAATTACACATAGTAATAAGATATCCTTTGTACTTCACTGTTATAATTGCATATGTAAATGTGTATGGCACTGATATTGTCTAAATGAAAATTCGGATACCATCAAACTGACTGAAGAAGGTCACTTCCAGCTGTTCCATATGATAGGACATTCAGCATACTGTATATGAATTAGAATCCTGGTATGAGGATGCATTTGTAACTATATGACACCCCCCCCCTCCACAGTTAATGGATAATATAACAATAAAGTTAGAAAGGAATCTCACGTCCAACTTCCTGCTCAATCCAGTCAATCCTGAATAAGAAAATCCCATCTTCCAACTTTATCTGAATGATTTTCAGTAAAGGAGAGCCTACCACCATGCATCCAATAGCACTTTTCTGGGGCTCCCAGCCACCTACAGAGATTCCCAATTCCATCCAAGCTTCAGAATAATGTTGGAACAAAAACAGGATTATCCACTCATGAGGTTTTTAGGAGCAATAGATGTTGCTTCCAGCATCTTAGGAGTTGTTCCTCTTAAGCCCTTTACATAAAAAGCTGGATGTAGCTGCCTATGCAATTTTAGTTTCGTTTCATTTTCTTTCATTCTCAGACTGTTCTTACTGAATTACGGAAGAACATCATATCGGATACTTCAATAGAATCCATAGCTATGTTATCAGAGTGTTTATGCAAGTGAACATGACACTTTCCTGTTATTTATATTTGAAGGCTTCCGTATTTACCGAGATACAATGGACATAATTTTCTGTGCAAGACAACTTCAGAGAAAATGCAGAGAGCAACAGAATCCACTCTTTTTAGTATTTTATGACCTGGAAAAGGCTTTTGATTCTGTCCTGAGACCTGCTATATGGGCTGTGCTGAGATGCTTTGGTTGCCCTGAGTGTTTTGTAGATCTGGTCCAGGCGCTTCATGATGGTGTGTCTGGGAGGGTTCTCCATCAAAACAACTTATCCAATGCCTTCCCAGTCACCCATGGATTGAAGCAGGGTTGCGTGCTTCATCCAACCCTTTTTGCCCTTTACTTGGCTGCCATGCAATATAATATATATAATAACAAAACAGGTGTAGAGATTAAATACCTCTTCAATGGAGTGCTAACAGGATAACGGAAATGCAATATGCTGGCAATACTGCATTGCCTGCTCTCATACCTGAGGAGCTGCAACAGTCAGTCAACTGTTTCAAGAATGCATGTGATTGTTTTGGCTTCACCATAAATACTCAGAAAGCCAAGGTACTTGAATAACCTGCCCCAAGGACAGCTCTTCCAGAGTTCAGTATCACCATCACAGATTTGACAGGTAGACCAGTTTTCCTACCTTGGTAGCATCCAGTCTAAAAACTGCACCTGTGAACAGGATGTGGTGAAGATAATTGGTGCTGCCCATTCTGCCTTTGGTCGTCTATTGCACTGAGTCTTCATGAACAAAGATTTAAAAATCCTCAAAGAGACCCAGGGCGGCTAACAAAGGTTTAAAAAGAGACATAAAACACAATATAAAAACCAATTTAAAATTTGCAGAGCTCTTTTGAAGAGTTATAAGGACCAGCTAAAATAAACCACAAAGGTGTCAGGTATAAACCCACAAACTTGGGAAACAGCGGCCACTTTGCCAACAAACCATCTATGCTGTTACTGATCACTTTGAAGGAGAACACTGCAATGAAGAGGCTAAGCAACAAACACAAAAGCTTCATCAAACTCAACTACACCCTCCACCATCTATTCAGTGTAATGTGTGTGGCCGCATGTTTGTTGTGATTTATGGAGTCACCAGAGACACATCCATCAACTGAGAAAATGACTTCCAGGAACAATGTGTGAGTAGCAGCCAAAGATGATGATTAGAAAAGAATGAAACTAAGCAGAGAGAAAACACAATAGTACTTACACTGCATCTCTTCTGTTCTGCCAATAGTTTGGATATATGCACTAATGTAGCAAAGTGCTGTTTTGTATTTTAATGACCCTTACGTTACTAGAATCTTTGTTCAATGACCTTTGCAGAACAAGATATATAAGTGCTTTTTATTCTTTTCAATGTCTTCTACACTTTCCTCAACCCTCTCAATACTCTGGGTGTTTCATACTAATTTCTTCTCCTTTATGCCTCTTTGCTTGTCTTTAATTTTCCCCTCAGCAGGTGAGGAGTAACACACTAGGAATATATTTGGTTTAAAAGCTTTAGATAGGCACTATTAAGGTGCAGTGTTAGTAGAAACTAAACAGTTGTAAAATGTGGCTATTTAGTGTGGTGATTGATTTGAAACTGTCACTCTTTCATCTATATTTATGTGCTATCAAGTTGATTCCAACATACAACATGACTTTCCAGGGATTCTTAAATATAGAATACTTGAAAGCACTTACCATTCTCTTCTTCTGGGGACACTCGAGGGAAGTGGTTCCCAATGTGGCGCCCAAGCCCCTCAGGGGGACTTCAATTCCGAGAAGCCTAAGTCAGTACATTGGTTGATGAGTGCTTTGGGGAATTGACTCAGGCTTCTAGGAATTGAAATCTAAAAACCAAAGGCTGGGAAACACTGCTCTAGGGCCATGTAGGTTGCACAAGGCCACATTGGTCAACTGTTCTCCTATAAGGTCTAACATGGAATTGAACGCTCATCCTCTGGCTCAACTGCCAGGTGTTTTGAGTACCTGAACTATCCAGCCATTCCATTTATTTCTCAATGAGATTATAAATCTGGATTTCCTTGGCATATGTAAATCCTTCTTTATCTTATCCTGATAGGTAAGGAATAAAAATTGGAATATTCTTCTCCTCTCTGGTAAGTTTAATGAGGAATTTCCTGGACTTTTGATAAGCCACTTGCAATGGCAAGATTAAAGTTTTGCAAACAAAAAATGCCCTCTGTTGCATCAAAATAGTGTAGTATGTTCCATAATTGCCTTGTTTGGGACAAAATTGTGTAATTCACAAATTGCATGAATCCTGTGACTTGTCCAAAATTAGGTAAATTGCTACATTAATTAAAAATCTGAAACACATTAGAAGGATTGTTATAATCCAGTAATGGCCAATCTTGGTACTCCAGGTACTTGGACTTCAATTCCCAGAAGTGCAAGTCAGCACTCTTGCTGATCAGGGAATTGAAGTTCAAGAACACCTGGAGTGCCAAGGTTGGCCATCATTGTTATAATATTTTTTAACAACCAATACATCTTTTTGGGCTTGCTTTCTCTTTATTTTATACTCAGAACTTGAGAGGGAAATTTTTTGTTTTACTAGAGATATGTTAGTTGTAGTGTCTATCCTGCACATTACCGTATATGCCGGTGTACAAGACGACTGGGTGTATAAGACGACCCCCCAACATTTCCACTCAAAATATAGAGTTTGTTATATACTCGCTGTATAAGATCACCCCCTCTTCCGCACACCTTCCACACACCAAATAAAATGTAAAAGAACATCAGATTTGATTTCAACATGTTAATTTATATTCAAATGCTTATGACATGCAGAAAAACTGTCACAAGGCTGTATGTACAGTAAATATAAAACAGTGCAAGTGCAAAGTAGTACTTATTTATCTACCATATATACATAAATATAAGCCGACCCGAATATAACCCAAGGTACCTAATTTTGACCTTGAAATCCAGGAAAATAGATTGACCTGAGTATAAGCCAAGAGTGGGAAATGTAGCAACTGCTAGTGAGTTTCAGTAATTAAAATACAGTAATATTAATTATTTTATTGATTTTTTAGAACTGTACTTGCACCACCCACCAGTGGTAGCGCTGCAGGTAAAGTGGGTGGGCAGGTCAATTGCACTGAGGCAGGAAGTGTTGCTCTAGCCTAGCCTCTTGCTACCCCTGCAAAGAAGAAAGCATGACTTTTTCCTCCATTTTGGGCAGAAGGTACCAGTAAATGAAACCCTTTCTTTTCCCCCACCAGTTTGAAAGGGAGACACAATTGTAATGTAGAGCTTCTTTCTTCATCTGGATGGTATGTAGAATGAGGTGGGCGAGCATTGGGAGGCCACTATGGGCAGCTATGTCTATCCCAACTGGAGTGCACCCGGCATGTTTTTCAGGGTGAAAAAGTCATCTTATACACCAGCAAATACGGTATTTTTGTTTCTTTAAAAGTCAAGGTCAATTTTCTCCCAACTTTTATCATATGTTTACTAAAAGGATTGTCTTCTAAGTGTGAAATATAATCAGCAACTGATATAAACCATAACATTTTTAAAATGTGGAATCAGGAATCTTTTGGGAAAAGAGCAATCATAATCTTTTTTTAATGTGGAATTGGGAACATTGCATAACTTTTGTTTGCTGGTTTAATTGTTTGTTTGAGTCATTGTTCATATGTTGCCCAACTTGTAGCTATATCAAGGGAAAGGTGACAAATATAAAAAGGGAAGACAAAGAATGAAATTATACATCTCATTTCTTCTTCTACTGTGTCTAGTGGCCTAGTGTGAGAAACTAACCAGCACAAGGTTGCCATTGCCCAGGATACACCCAACTGCGGTTAAAAAATACCACAGTCTTCAAGAAGGCTCTTTCTGTGTATTCCAGAGATCTTATAACTGGTACTAATAAATCAGATAAAATAATATCGAAAGCATTGCATCTGTAAAATATTTGGGGTTGCAGTGGTTCAGTGGTTAAGAAGCTCACCTTATTAGCTGGAAGGCTTTCAAGTCAGCATTTCGAGACCCGGTTGCTGCATGATAGACTTAGCACCCGTCTCTGTCCCACCTCTCGGGGACATGAAAGGAGCCTCTTTTCCTTGAGTGGAGTTTCTTCCACAAAAATCCTTTCAACCCAGAATAATTTCTGACATAAAATTATTATTATTAGTAGTAAAATATTCAAAATGTTGGAATGTTAATTAAACTTAACTTATAAAACCAAATAGCAAATTTCAATTCAGGATAGGAAAAGTCTTACTTTGGAATCTTGCCATTACCAACTCTATTAGATGTCTTTCCCTTGGGAGGGCATTCCAGACTGCATGGACACTATTGAGAGGGTACTTGAATGAACAAATGCCAAACTCATATTTTTTTCCTGCTTGGTTCTTACAGGTTGGGATTACAATTTATAGAGAAGTGCCAAATATTCATCTGTACAGTAAAACCCCAGTTCATAATTATTTTAATCCGTTCTGACAGTTTTGTTGGAAACTGGATCAATCATGAACCGAAGGACATTTCCCCATAGGAATGCATTAAAAATAAAAAAAGCTCCCAACTTTTTCTTGGTGGTGGGCATCGGGTGTGCCTTCCTTGCTGATGTCCACTGGATGGGGCAGCCCACACCCTGGGCTATTTTGCTGCAGAAGGCGTCAGTAGGAGACACTCCTCCTTCTGCTGATTCAACATTGGCTGCTACCCTGCTCGCCCACCAGCACCTTCCTTGCCGATGTCTGATGGCCAGGGCAGCCCACGCCCTGGGCTATCTTGCTGCAGAAGGTGCCAGTGGGAGAGCAGCATTGCGGCGTACGTTGAGCTGGCAGAAGGAGGAGTGTCTCCCCCTGGTGCCTTCTGCAGCAAGATAGTCAGTGATGGGATGACAAAAATTCTACTACCACGTCATGACGTCACGGACGTCATGGGCGTGGCCAATGTCATGATGTCATGATGTCATGGCCGAAGCCGACGTCATGACATCATGATGTTGTGGGCAGGGCCAAAATAATAATAATAATAAAAAAATAAACATACACACACACACACACACCCCTCCCTCTCAGCCCACCCACCCAGACACAAATAAATAAATAAATAAAATAAAAACAACCACCCACCCAAAACACAAATAAATTACCCACCCACCCCAAATAAAAACCCCTCGCTTACCTTTCTTGGGACCCAGCACCCCGACTGCGTCCACAGCCGCCGCCGCTGCAGCTGCCTGCACCCCTGTGGCGTCCTCCTCGGGCCGGTACCTTTTTAGCCCGGCTCCGGCCACGGCCAGGGGCGGTGGGCAGCAGTGGCTCTGGCGGTGGCTCCAGCCGTGGCTGCCGAGCCTCCCTGGGCTGTCCCCATGCCGCACCGCTGCCGCCTGCAGCTTCCTCCTCCGCCAAGTGCCGCAGCCGGGCTAAAAAGGGACCGGCCCAAGGAGGAGGCCACAGGGATGCAGGCAGCGGCAGCTCCGGCAGCAGGGCGGCGGCGGCTGCAGGCACCCAGCCCACAGGCGCCCGGCGGCGGCGGCGGCGGCAGTGGTGCACCGCGCCGGGCGTCCCCAGGGCATGGAGCTTGTCGGCAGCGGACGGCCCAGGCAGCCCTCAACGTGCCGCGGGGGAGGTGCCCTCCTCAGAGGGCTGGTGCTGCCGCCACCGCCCTGAAAGCTCTAAAACAATTTTTTTAAATTGGAGCTAAAATGGCTCCAATTGACTGCGCATGCGCAGAAACTCAATCTGACGCATGCGCAATGCATCAGATTGAGTTTCTGTGCATGCGCAGTCAATTGGAGCCATTTTAGCTCCAATTTTTTTTAAAAAAAATTCTTTCGGTGAGGCGTCCGGAACTGGACGCCTCAAAAGTTGTCTACCCTCCCGGAGAATCCTCCAGGATTGGTCCTACCGGTTCCAGGGAGCCGTCTGGAACCGGGGACATCCCATCACTGAAGATAGTCCAGGGCATGGACTGCCCCAGCCAGCAGACATCAGTGAGTAAGGTGCTACCAGGTGAGCAGAGTTGCGGCTGGCAGGATTTCCCCGGCCCATGCCAAAGGTGAGCCAGCAGAAGGAGAATGCTGGTTGAGGACTTATCCCTCCCTCTGCGCAGCTCAACATCAGCATGGGCTGGGGAAGTCAGGCCAGCCACAACTCTACTCATTGCTAGCACTGAAGGCTGGCCGAGGAGTCTACCCTCCTTCTGCTGGCTGAATGTTAGCACTGGGCTGTTGTTGACCCTATTCATCATGGGGACGAGTTTGAGCTGGTGGAAGGATTGTTCCAAAAGTAAACATTTAAACACAAAATCTCACAGTTTTAAACATCACACATCCAAAACAGGAAAAAAAAACCTGCCTTTTTAAAAAATGGCACCAAAACTCACACAGAAAACTCAGTTGTATAGTGAAACATCGTAGTGAAACGGGACGTAATTTTCTATGGATTTGCCATCATGAACTGCGGCAAACATAAACCAAGGCTGTCATGTACTGGGGTTTTACTGTATTTACTAAATCAGATTCTTTATATTGATTGTCATTATTTAAATATATGCAGGCAGTGCTGAAGAATAGATGCCTTTGAACTGTGGTGCTGCATAAGACTCCTGAGGGTCCCCTGGACAACAAGGAGATTAAATCAATTAATCCTCAAGGAAATCAACCCTGACTGCTTCTTGGAGAGAAAAATACTGAAGCTGAAGCTCAAATACTTTGGCCATTAAATGAGAAGACAGGACTCACTGGAGAAGCCCTGATGCTGGGAAAGTTCGAAGGCAAAAAGAGAAGGGGGTGACAGAGGATTAGATGGCTAGATGGCATTGTTGACAGAGTTGGCATAGATCTGGGCAGGCTACAAATGATGACAGAGGAGCCTGGCGTGTGGTGGTCCCTGAGGTCATAAATGGTCGGACTCTACTGTGCAGTGATGGGATGTCCCCGGTTCCAGACGGTTCCCTGGAACCGGTAGGACCAATCCCGGAGGGTTCTCCGGGAGGGTAACCCATTTTTAAGGTGTCCGGTTCTGGACGCCTCACCGAAAGAATTTTTTTTTTTAAATTGGAGCAAAAATGGCTCCAATTGACTGCGCATGCGCAGAAACTCAATCTGATGCATTGCGCATGCGTCAAATTGAGTTTCTGGTCATGCGCCCTAAATTGGAGCCAAATGGCTCCAATTAAAAAAAAAAAATTCTTCTGAAGCTGGAGCCGCCCCTTTTTAGAGTGGCTCTGGCAGCAGCGGCGGCAGCCCTAAGAGAAGGGCACCTCCCCTAGCTGGCCACCGTGCTCCCACGGGCACGTTGGTGCCTGCCCGGGCCGTCCGCCCATGCCGCGCCCTCCTAGGGACTTGGGCCCGACAAACCCCCATGCCCTGGGTAAGCCCGGCGGGGCTTGCCACCGCCGCATCCTCCTCCGCCGGGGGCCTGCAGCTTCCTTGGGCTGGCCACGCTCATTAAACAGCTGCAGAGGAGGCCGCCCTTTTGCCTCTCCCCGACCCCCCCCCCGGGTTGGGCTCCCTTCTTGCGCCTTTGCAAGCGCAAAAAGGAGGTAAGTCATCGGGGAAGCAAGCGGGGATGGGTGGGTGGGTGTGGATGCAGGGCGCAGTGGGGAGAGATCGCCGGTGGCGGGGTGCATCCTGGGACTTGGGGGGCCCTTTCATTCATCCATCCATCCACCCATTCATTCATCCATCCATCCGTGCGGGTGTTGCAAGGCGGCTTTTGTCTGGGTGCCTCCCCGGCTTCCAATGCCGGGCTGTCTTTTTTGCGGGAGAGCAATATTATATGCGAGGCGGAGGCGGGGCAGGCGAGCCGGAGCAGCTGGGATGCTTCGGTGGCAACTGGGTTGTGTGGGCGTGTTGTTGGTGTGTGTGTGTGTGTTTGCGCGCCTCTCCTTCCCCCGATCCGGAAGGCTTTGATTCCGGAGCGTGGCTTGCCATTGATCGCCGGCTCGGTTGCAAGACATGTAAAGGTTTGCCTCTCTTTGGCTTTACTTTTAATTTTTCTCTGCCAGTTTCCAGCTTTATTTTCCTTTGTAAAAAAAAATGCTTCTCTTGTTGGTGGTGCATGAGAAGCGGGGGAGCAGAAGGACGCTCCCGCTTCTCCCCGGGTCTTTCCACCTCGCCCGGGGATGGAACAAGCTGCCGCAGCTGTGGCTGGTGAGGCGACCCCCCCCGCCCTCCCTCTGGCACCTCTTCCCATCTCGGCCCGGAGGCCGATAAAAGACTGGCGGCGGAGGCAACGAAAGGACGCTCCCGCTTCTCCCCAGGTCTTTCCACCTCGCCCGGGGATGGAACAAGCTGCCGCAGCTGTGGCTGGTGAGGCGTCCCCCCCCCCGCCCTCCCTCCGGGACCTCTTCCCATCTCAGCCTGGAGGCCGATAAAAGACTGGCGGTTGAGGCAACGAAAGGACGCTCCCGCTTCTCCCCGGGTCTTTCCACCTCGCCCGGGGATGGAACAAGCTGCCGCAGCTGTGGATGGTGAGGCGTCCCCCCAGCCCTCCCTCCGGGACCTCTTCCCATCTCGGCCCAGAGGCCGATAAAAGACTGGCGGCGGAGGCAACGAAAGGACACTCCCGCTTCTCCCCGGGTCTTTCCACCTCGCCCGGGGATGGAACAAGCTGCCGCAGCTGTGACTGGTGAGGCGTCCCCCACCCACCCTCCCTCCGGGACCTCTTCCCATCTCGGCTCGGAGGCCGATAAAAGACTGGTGGCGGGGGCGACGAGAGTTGATTAGGAACAGCTATTCCCCGACAGCTGATTAGGAACAGCTATTGGCGGGCGTACGTTATACTTGTGAAAGTTGATGATATTTGTATTTGTATTTGTGACTTGATATTTGTATTTATGACACTGAATCATATTTGTAATGCTGATTGGAATATTATCTTGCTATTATATTGTTACATTTTTTTATATACTGTATATTGATTGAATTGCATTTTTCTGATTGTATTGTGCTTTTGCTTTTATGACTATATTGACTGTATTATATTTGTTATATTGATATGTTGTTGCTTTTATATTTGATACTGTAACATTGTAAGCCGCTCTGAGTTGCTTCGGCAAGGAGAGCGGCATATAAATACAAATATAATAATAATAATTAAAAAAAAAGGGGTCGTGATAAATAAGAGAAAAAGGGGGGGCGATCGTTTGTTTAGATGGGGTGGAGGGAAGAGGCTTTGAAGACCTGGTTTTTAAGTGCGCACTGAATGACACCCGGGGCCGCCCCTTTCCCTGCGTCTGTCTGGGTGTGTTTGTGTGTTTCCCTGCGTCTGTCTGGGTGTGTTTTATTTATTTCTTTATTTTATTTCTTTAAGTTATTTACGGGTCTGTGTGCGTGGTTTTTTTTAAATTTATTTTATTTTTGGCCTTGCCCACAACGTCATGATGTCATGACGTTGGCTCCGCCCATGACGTCATGACGTCATGACATTGGCCACGCCCATGACGTCCATGACATCATGGCGTGGTAGTAGAATTTTTGACATCCCATCACTGCTACTGTGCAACTGAACAACAAGAACAACAACAGAGTAGTGGTAGTAATGTCCATGAGGAACTGATCAAAATGACAGAGTTCCTAACCAAGGGTCAAAATGTAGCTTCACAATTCCAAGTATTATGACACAAAGTAAAACATTTCTGCACAACCAAATGGTGAATGTTAACACTGGCCATGCACGTTTTGCTTGCACTAGGTAAAGGTAAAGGTCACCCTTGCTTGAAAGCTACCTGTATCCAACTCTAGGGTTCAGTGACCTTCTCTGTTTACAGCCAAAGTGCCAGCACTATCTACGTCTGTGGATGTTTCTGTGCACATGTGGCAGGCATGCCTAGACACCGGAGTCCACATAATGCTGTTTACCTTTCCACTGAAGTGGTCCCTATTTATCTACTTGCAGTTTCTTGCTTTTGAACTGCTAAGTTGGCAGGAGCTAGGACAAAGACAGGAGCTCATTCCATCAAGCAGTACTTGGGTTTCAAACCGCAGACCTGCTGACTTCAAGTTCAGTATCTTAACCACTTGAGCATCTGCACTTGCTGATACTACACTCACATTAATTCGGCTTGGAGTGTGGAACCTTCCAGGAAATCTAAAATCAGTATCAACAAAACTGAAGACAAAATTGATGGAATATTGGACATGATGAGAATACACTTGAAGTCTCCCACTCTTGCCCAATTAATGGGACTTCCTGAGTATCAAAGTTTGGGTGAAAAGCCCATTCATTGCCCTCCATGCTGTTGCATTTATGCTTTCCAATGTCAAACTGTTCCTTGTCCTTAAACATGTCTTGAGATTTGCCACTTTATTAAGAGATGGCTGGTTTTTTTAGCTTTTGTGGGACGGATTACATGCTCCATGGGCCCTGCCTAGTGAGATTTTCCTTTCACATATACAGCTCATGGTGAGCTTCATGGGTTTTGAGCATCAAAACTTTTTTGATTGATGTTGCAACATTTCCTTACTGGCTGGTTTTCTTATTAGTTTCAAAAGAGGAAAGTATGATATCCACCCATGCGCTTGGATAGATGTCTGAAGGGTGTCACACTAGAAGAAGATAAAATGCCCTCATTCTGTGGCCCAGCAATAGTTCTACTTTTGCCTGCTTCAGATTGGGTCTCATGACCAAGTTGCTTCCTTCTTGTTTACTTCTATTCTTTTGTTCACAGCTACTAAAAGCACCAGTCTTCATCATTTTCAATCTTCCTGCCATCTCAGGTCACTCTGGCATACAACTAAGAACTTTAACATGAAGACTCATCAGCATTTTCTCCAATGCTCAGGTAGCTCAATCTCAGTAATACAAAACTGGAGGTCTCTGCAGTCTTTGGCTGTCAGTTGTCTTGACTTCACCAAAAACCATTAACTTTAGGATGAATCTGACAGAAACTCTTAAAAATTAATCTTTTCATCCAGTTCTATGTTCTGATGGTCATTTCCTTACATTTTAAAGTCTCTTCCTCTATAACGCTTATTCCATTCCACAGTAATCTGTGTGTATGAAGTGTTTTTGCTCCACTATTGAAACCAGCTTTGGGCCTGGTGTCAGGCACTTGTGCACATTCATTTTCTAGGAAACTGGTAGAAAGGATCACGGATAGGTTCCTTTTGTTTGGGAAGGAGTCTTTGTGTCTTCTTCAGTGGCTATTTCCATCTATCAGTGATCTTATGATCAAATCAACACAGCACATGCGAGAGACCTGAAAGAGGAAACCAAGTAGGACTGTGCACTGGTATACAAGGTGACTGATTCCAGTTGTCTGTGAATAAGTCAAGTCATCCTGATAATTCTACTCACCTCGCTTGCAAAAAGAATTTATTTATTTATTTATTTATTTATTTATTTATACTTGTTTATCACCCTCCTCCCCGAAGGGACCCAGGGCAATTTCCAACAATTTTAAAAACACTTAAAAAATTAAAAACTTTTAAAAGCTTAAAAACTTAATTAAAAGCTAGGTATTATAACCTGGACGTACTGGGGGTCAAACCATCCAACTGGCTGGGGAAATTGAACCATCCACTCCCTAGACCAGACCTGCCAGCCAGGTTTTCACTCCTTTCCTAAAGGACAGCAACTCCATCTGCAGGCATAGCTCTATCGGGAGGAGGTTCCACAGAGCTGGAGCGGACACTGAGAAGGCCCTCCTTCTAGTGCCAGAGAGATGCGCCTCTCTGGCTGATGGCACAACCAGAGAGCCTCTCCAGTCCACCCTGGTGGGCCAGGTAGATGTTCTTGGGATGATGCGGTCTCTCAAGTAACCTGGACCACTACCATAAAGGGCTTTAAAGATAATAACCAGCATCTTGAATTGCACCCGGAGGCAAACTGGGAGCCAGTGCAGCTCCCTCAGCAGCGGTGAGGCACGGGCATAACACCCACATCCCAACACCACTCATGCAGCTGCATTCTGTACCAGCTGAAGCCTCCGAATGGTCACCAAGGGCAGCCCCATGTACAGCGCATTACAATAATCAAGTCTGGAGGTGACCAAGGCATGTGTGACCATGAGCAAGGAGTCCCGGTCTAGGAACGGAATATAGTACAAGGTTGTTTTGTGTTTCTTATGCCTAGATGAAAGGCCTAAAAACCTGGCTAGCTAAGCAAGTGTGGGGAAATAGGGTCGTGGGGTCTCATATAGGGTGGCTGATTTAGTGACAGCCACCCTTCAGTTCATTTGGTGTGATTTTTATGCTTTTATGAATTTTTAAAGTTTTAACATCGAGTCTTAGGATATCGATATTTTAGTCTGTAATTGCCGCTCAGAGTCGGGCTTGCTTGATTGGAGCGGGGTAGCAAGTATGAATAAATAAATAAATAAATAAATAAATAAAAACTACTGCTCTTGCCTCTTCTCTTTTTGAAATGTATGCATTCTTTTTTTTCACCATGAAAGTCACTTTCCAAAGTCTATGTTTACAGCCAAACCAGCCATCCAAATACAGTGGAACCTCGGTTAACAAACAGTTTAGTTAACATAAAAATTTCATAACAAAAGGAAATCCATAGAAAATAGTGGCTTGGTTTATGAATTTTTTTTTCTGGAACAAATTAATTAGTTTTCAATGCATTCCCATGGGAAATTCCATTCAATGCATTCCTATGGGAAATTCAGTTAAAGTAATTTTTGCTGTAAGAAACGTCCCGGAGAACGCATTAATTATGTTAACCAAGGTTTCACTGTACAGAAATGCATAACTAATATAACAAAGAGTACAAAAGCAATACAAACTAGACAGTGAATAAGA
Organism: Furcifer pardalis; assembly: GCA_030440675.1. Classification (NCBI taxonomy): domain Eukaryota; kingdom Metazoa; phylum Chordata; class Lepidosauria; order Squamata; family Chamaeleonidae; genus Furcifer; species Furcifer pardalis. The sequence continues at coordinate 75,822,331 of CP126890.1, read as the reverse complement.
CAACATATATTAATTAAACAATGTATAAAAATGCAAGTCACAAAAATATAGTCCACATATCATATAATATTAACAATGAGCAGAGCTAGTGGAAAGGGGTGGAGGTTAATTCCTCTTCCTGCTGCAGTCTCCTATACTATCAGAAAATATGATGCAGAGGACTGGGAGACCATTTGTAACGATATAAAAGATAGTCATACAGACTGCTAGAGGAATAGGAATGGTATAAAATAGCTCTTCCCACTTCTAGTTTCAAGAACATCCTAATATATTCCTAAAAAACAATACGTGAAAATAGCTAATGAAATCTACTGTAGAGGAAAGACAAAATCTCAAAATTCATACTCTTGCAGTATGGCCTATTTCTTGCTTTAAGAAACTCTGAGAAAAGGTCACAAAAAATTAAGTGGTTAAAATGTATTGCATTCTTTCATAGAATAATACCTCCCTCCTCTATTTTAACACCTTGAGACTTCATTTCTCTTTAAATTGAGCATAACTCCTACTGGCAAAAGGAATTGGTATTAATTAAATATAAAAATATGCTAAAGCCACAATTCAAAACACATTAGTAAAAAAGAAATAACAATATTCAACCAATTATAAACCCTGCAGCAGCTATGCAGTTTAAAGGTCTATTGGAATTAAAAGTTATTTGTCTGCTTGCAGAAAAACAGCAGAGAGGGGCAAAGTTTATTCTTTTTTTCTTTGCAAGGAGTCCCCAAAACTTGTTTGCTGAATTATTATTTTATTATTATTTATTAGTTCAAATTTATATTGCCGCCCACTCGCCGTGGCGACTCAGGGCGGCTTATGAATTATGAATTCGATTATGTACTTTTGACTAGTTGCCACAACGAAACTACAGCACTGATTAAAATAAGGATTATGCCGTATGAACGATCGTCTCGGTGACTTTCAGGAATGCTAGGATTCAATGGCTGGTACTGCAAATTGATGACATCAAAACACTTGGAAGATGCCCTGTATAAATGACATTTTCTCTAGGGGCGTCCAGTTGTCGGTGAGCCAGCAACTAAACCACTCAACCAATCATAGTGATCAAAAGTGTGCTAGATAGAAGATAAAATAACCTATGTTCTGGCACTATTAGAATTTTGTTTGGGCTATCCAAAAAGTTTTTATGACAACATTTATCCAAAAGTCCTCAACCAGAATCCCAAAAAAAAAAAAAAACCTCAGATAAAAGGGACAAATCTGTCTGAAATTGACCCAAACCACTTTCTGTGGTTGATAGAGGTTGCTGATGAGGATTTTGGGTGTTTTTGCTTGGTTTCCAACAGATTTGTCCCTTTCATTTGAGCACTTTTGTGATGTCATTTGAGGATTTTTTTGTAAACATTGTCATAAAAACTGTTTCTGAAGTCCAATCAAAATTCTAATAGTGTCATACCAAAGGCTATTTTATCCTCTAGCTCACACACTTTGGATCACCTCGATCAGTTGCGTGGTTTGGTCTCTGGCTCACCAACAACATGACGCCCCAGCAAAAATGTCATTTTTCCGAGGCCCCTTTTGAGTTTAATGACGTCATCATTTTGCATTCCCAGACTTTGGGTCCCAGCGTTACAGAAAGTTGCTGAGATGATCTTCATACAGCATAATCCTTATTTTCATCAGTGCTGTAGTTTCATCGTGGCAACTCATCAAAAGTACACAATTTTCATTACATGCCAAACACAGTCAGACCACCCTACCGAAACGTAAGACGTTCATCGAATTCATGTCAAAATTTGTCCATGCACATTTGTACTCTTCACCATCCCGATCCTTTGAACAGAAAGTGTGTTGAGCTGTGATGCATCATAAAATATGTTTCAGTATATTGTCATGGGAGATTTGTACAGACATTAATATGTGAGACAAGGAGAGAAAGGAGATTTATGATCCTACTACCTGGAATGCCTTGGCTTTTCCCCCTCCCCTACATCTCTTCTTTCTATGATTCCAGGATGTTTCTGAAGCAATTTTCCAAATATTTTCAAAAACTGAAAGCTTCCCAGAAGAGATGCTTCCTTGTAAGATGACTAGCTGTTATTTAAAAGGATGCTAACAGGCTCATTTACATCTATATATGAATATAGACATATGATTTTTTCTGTGAAATGAAGTGGGGGAAAAAAGTATGCAGGCCAATGATGGGAAATTTTATTATGACAAAGAGAAGCTTGAATGTGCCTAAATTTTCTCTTTGTCACTCATGTTTGGGCCACTTCAGGAAGGGGAAGAGGTTAAATAACATTTAGCCTTCTCTGATACATAAACAATTGGATAGAAGGGGGGCAGAAGACGTCTTTAATTAAAACAAATGAGATACTGAATGGTTACATTGGCCCCTTCAGCATACTGAATGTTTGCACCAGAAGTAGTTTTTGATGGCTGCAAACCTCTTTATATGCTTTTCTCAGTATCCACATGCACTGGGAACAGCATATAGGCAATCCCTTAAAAAAGTCACACACATTCCAAATGGGGATTTAAAAAGAAGTCAGAGCATTGTGGTGCTCCAGTGTCTGTGAAATGTGGATACATGGAACCTGGAGTGACATCTGAGAGCTCAAAAGAGTTAGCTGAGTGCCCATCTGGAATGCTCTTAGTGTGCTGAAGTGCAGCAATAAAATGGCACCTCCTTATACTGCTGAAATACAGAATTTATGAGAAAATCAGGAATTGATTTGTAAAGGAAATACTGTCAACCCGATACATCAGGCACAAACATACACACATACTAGTCCATTCTAGGAGTCTATACTCTTTAAACCAATGTTAATGATGGTTTTGTTCATATACTAGCACTGGCCATTATATATACACACATTGTAAATTGGAAATGTTAAAAAACTTTGGAAAGTGTTGTTTCTATTTGCTGTGAATCTGCAAGCTACTGTCAATATTTTCAATCTGCATACAAACCTTTCATAACTTCACACATACATAAGTGCATTTTTTACACTGAAACCATGGTGGGAATCAGTAGTACTACTAATAAAATGACCTATTAAGATATTGGTATTTGGGGGTGGGTGAAATCAAGGAGCATGTTAGTAGAGGAATGTTAAAGTACAGATGGGAACGTATATGGAACATAACTACACTTTCCCTTTTTCTTGAGAGCCTCTGCCCCTACCCAGTCTTGACTGTGTATTGTTGCCTCAGGGCTCCATTTTCTTCCCCATTTGATTTTGCTTATATTCGATTGTCTTTAATTTTCTCCTAACTTCTTTAACATTCTCTTTTAAATCTCATGGAAATGATTTCATTTTGCTGCCTATTATTCATTTCTTTCTTTCTTACCAAAGAGCCATAGTTCCAGTTGCATTCATCCCTTTATGCCTCAGAGCTTCTACTCTTTCTTCAGGCCACAATTTGCAAGCAGCCATATTTAATTGTGATGGTGGTTTTGCCCAAGCTATGATGGGTGTGGGCACTGATTTCTCTGCCCATGGCAACATCCTGATGCCTTAATCACCAATAAGAGACAGAAACAGGAAGAGGGGAGAATGTGAACAAACACATCTAAAACTAGCAATTATGAATTAAGGATTTTTCAGAAGAGGTCAACATGCAATAGACCAGTGTTTCCCAATCTTTGGAATTTGGATTTCAATTCCCAGAAGACTTCAATTCCCCAAAGCACTGATTAGCCAATGTACTGACTTAAGCTTCTGGGAATTGAAGTCCACCAGTGTTCCCCAGAACATAGTTATATTTATTTGTAGCTATATATATATACTAAGCTACTAAGTTGAACTCCCAAAGGCAAAACTCAACCCTGTTCAAAATATATTGGCTTACTAGAAGGCTGCATTTAGATCAATATGACTCAAAGGATTCTGGAGGAGTTGAAAGAATGGTATTAGATGACAAAAATTGTTTTAATAATGGAAGTGAGATTCCAAAACAGCAGAAGAGAAAAGTGGTCCTTGGTATATCACAGGCAGGTAAAGCTAATAAATCTGTGCCTGATAATTCAATATACATGAATGTACAAATTATATGTCTTCTCCATGGAGGTTTACTGCAGCCAGATTAAAGTTTTAATATGAACACGTGTGACTATTATCAGCTGGAAGAAATGACATAAATTGAAGATAGGAAGCTGTGAGCTAAGGTCACAGAATCACTCCCTTTGCCTTATATGAATCCATTCCCAAACACAACTGCCTGCTATATTTTAAGGTAGAAAAACAGGCAACCCAAAGAAACTGGGTGGGAAATAAATTAATGCTGCCATGCACAGAAGCTTTCCATGGTTTTAGATTTGCATCAACAGCACATGGAAGGGAAAACAGATAACAGAATTAAATAAAAATTACATACTGTATCCTATTAAAATTTGTTTAGGTGTTTTTGAAATATGATTACATTTTATTTTCATTTGGTTGTTCATACTATAAGATTTCTAAGTTTCAATATCTGTATATCTAGAAATATATAATGTAATATATAGTGTATTGTTTATACCAGAGGTTCCCAACCTAAAGCCTGTGGGCCATATCTAGCCTGCAGCATCATTTCATGTGGACCCCATCCCTCCAAGGGCATTCAAGAAACAAAATGGCCACCCTTTTGAAGATGTTGCAACAAAATGGCCACCCCCATCGTACAGGCAGAGCAAAATTTATTTATTTAGATTTATATCGCTGCCCACTCACCATGGCGACTCAGGGTGGCTTACAATCAGCAAAACAACACAGCACAAAAATTACATTTTTAAAGCTCAATAATAGATTTCTCTCTCCACTCCGGCTGTTGGTGGGTGCCCGGAGTATCTTGAAGAGTTGTGAGAATCATATAATTACTCTTAAACCATGGTTCAAACATAGCTCCCCCTGAGCTTCTGCGATGTCAAATGGCAGTTGGGATCTTGGTCACCACCTCCTTCCTGCTCTTGCCCCAGGTGGGGGGGGGGAGATGGCATGATGTTTCACTGACCTCCCCCTAGGCTTCTGCAATGTCAAGTGGCCATCCAGCCCTCAAAGCTGACTGAGAGAGCATGATCTGCCCCTCAGCTTGAAAAGGTTGGGAACCCCTGATTTATACTATAAGATGGCTAAGTTTCAATATATACAGTACAGTTGTACTTCGCTTAAAGAGCATAATGCGTTCCATAGTATTGCTCTTTAAGTGAGTTTGCTCTTTAAGCGAAACACCATTGTAAGTGACCGATTGTGGGGGGGGGGGAATTGTGAACCCCGATTTATTTGTTAAGCGAGTTTTTGGTTGGTTTTATTTTTTAAGTGAAGTGAACATTCAGAGAAAATTCTGCTCTTTAAGTGAGTTGCTCTTTAAGCGAGTTGCTCTTTATGCGAGGTTTGACTGTATATTGAAACTTAGTAAACTGAAACTGAACAGTACACTAGAACATTGGATAATGTTATGACTTGGTTCCACAAGTCATGACGTAATCCAATTTTTAGCGTTGTCCGAAGCATGCATCAAACAACGCTAAAAAAAGGCCTGACATCAGAGACAAACCGTACGGTTTGTCCCTGAAGTCAAACTGACCCTAGGCTAGTGATTGTTAGCCTAGGGTCAGCTTGACTTCAGGGGCAAACCTCTTCTTGCCACCCGACATGACCCTTAGCAAGCACTAAGGGTCGTGTCAGGTGGCGAGAGAAGGCGCCTGTTCGCACGCCACAAGGCGCACGATCGGGCACTTCTACTCACCACCCGACATGACCCTTAGCAAGCGCTTGCTAAGGGTCATGTCGGGTGTTGAGAGAAGGCGCCCGTTTGGGCGCCACAAGGCACACGATCGGGCACCTCTTCTCACCACCTGACATGACCCTTAGCAAGCGCTAAGGGGCGTGTCGGGTGGTGAGAGAAGGCGCCTGTTTGCGCGCCTCTTCTCGCCACCCAACACGACCCTTAGCAAGCACTAAGGGTTGTGTCAGGTGGCGAGAAGAGGTGTCCGATCGTGTGCCTTGTGACCCTTGTGGCGCACAAATGGGCGCCTTCTCTCGCCACCCGACACAACCCTTAGCAAGCAAGAATTGTTGTGAGCGCAGTACTATCGGGAGGAAATGCACACTACCCAATCCACCCCCACCCCATCCCCAGTCGATTGGCTCAGATAACGCTAAAGGATCGTTATCCAGAATTGTTATCCGATGCAAGTTTTTTCCAACAGTATATTCAACAGTATATTGAAACTTAGAAAAATTATAGTATAAACAATATATATAAACAATATATATTTAATATATATATATTGAAACTTAGAAATATATTATAAACATACTGTACACAATCTTTTCTCCTTTCTCTTTTTGAGTACTGCCCCCCATGATTAAAGTGCTTTCAGCACTTTGATGTTTTAAATTCTAATTCCTTTGTTGTGATTTTTATGGTGGCTTTTGAAGGTTACTTCTCAGTGCTGTTTTGTGTATTTTCACTTTCCTAATAGTTTTATCAGGACATGGTTCTATTATGGCACAGATGGCTTAAATGGAATACATTCTTTAAATATCAAATGGAAAGGAAGACAATGTAAAGCTTGAGTGTGTTCTTCATTTTGTTATCTTGGAAGCACAATAGGATGACTTTGAAGAAATAAAAATAAAAGAGTTTTAAGAAAATATGTCTCACATATTCACCAGCTTATGCTTATCTGTTAGCTGTATTCTGCAGTGTGTATTATGCTAACAATATGGATACTGGGTTGTACATTGTTGTGCTGTCTCCAACCCACTCCAAGAATGCAAGAGATGGATAGTTATAACTTTATTTTCATATCTCAAGTTTTAAAATATTAATCAAATGGAGCATACCAAAGAAAGCCTGTACTGTGTCAAGAGGATCTCAGCCATTCAACAGGGTCTACCTCTGATGTTCCCCCTCACCAACACATAAGAAATAGTACAACTCTTTCTTTAAAGAGCTTATTTTCTTAGCATAGTGTGGAAGAAAATGGGAACAGAGAAGAGCAGGAAATCATGTGAGAGGGCTAGGTATCCGTGAGACTAATCTATCCTGTAAATAAGCTGCCCATCTCTGCATACCAACTGCTGAGTTATTGTGAAAGGTTTTATGTAGTCTGAAGAAGCTTCTACCGTTCCCCCTCCCCCCATGCAAGTAAATATGCATTGAAAGCATTTCTTACTAAGCCCACAGACCCCTTCCTATGACACACAGGACAAATGATAAAGAACGCAGAAGAAAGTAGAGGGCAGCATAGACCCATTTCCACTACTCTCACAGGGTTTAGGGCTGTTATGTGACACAATTCCATATCTGAAAGATGGAGGTCACAGCATGCAGAAGGAGTACATCTAGTCTCAGAAAATATACAATGTTGGTCTGACCTAATTTATGACACTTGCTTAATGAACTGTCTTTGTTTAGAGTTGATCTCTTCACTGCTAGTTGTTGCTGTCTTCTAAAGAATATGGTGCAGGGGAAAGAATTCTGATAAGCCGAACAATAATTGACATTATTGACTGTGGGTAGTTATTTCGCCATAACTGTGGCTCAGTGTAGTTCACATACTCGGTATTTAGTGCCATGGTTTTCAACATGGGGGCATACCACCCCATAGGGGGGCAATTTGATTTTTACAGAAGGCTTTTAAAGCTTCCTCCATGTGAACAGGAGTTCACATTTTGAATAATAAGAATTATGTGTCATGGAGGGGGATCAGGATTTCAGAGATGCTTAGGTGGGACATGGCCAAAAAAAAAAAAGTTGGGAACTACTGATCTAGTGTGATAATTAGTGTGTGGGGGGGAATATATGAGCTGTCCCATAAACTATTCACAGAAGAGAGAAAAAAATCCAAAACCAAATAGTGCAAACAAAGATAGATGAAAACTCCAATTATTTCTTCAATAGCCACCACCGCAGTCAGAGCTCTAGGTTGCATGAAGGTCCTAAACGATAGATGAAGATTTTGCAATGCAGAAACTATGTACACTAGTACCCCGAATAACGTTATGACTTGGTTCCACAAGTCCCGTCGTTATTCGGTTTTTAACGTTGTGCGATACATTGAACACACAATGTTAAAAAAAGCCCTGTTTCCCTGGAGGCTGCAGGAAGCGAGAACATCGGGATTTGAATCCTGACATTTTGGCTTGCTGCTGCCTCCAGGGAGGTGGGAGAACTTTGGAAACAGCTTGGAGCGGGTTTCCCCACCTCCCTGGACCCGGCGGGGGGGGTCAGAGACCCCAAAATTGGTAAAAAAAAGTCCGTTTTTTTTACCAATTTTGGGGTTTCTGACCCCCCCCCCGCCGGGTCCAGGGAGGTGGGCAGACCTGATCCAAGGTGTTTCTGGGCATCCCCGACGTCCTGAGCCAGTGCAGCAAGCCAGAATGTCAGAGTTCGAATCCCGATGTTCTGGCTTCCTGCACTGGGTCAGGACGTCAGGGAAGCCCAGAAACACCTTGGATCGGGTCCCCACACCTCCCTGGACCCAGCGGGGGGGTCAGAAACCCCAAAATTGGTAAAAAAAAGGTCCGTTTTTTTTTACCAATTTTGGGGTTTCTGACCCCCCCGCTGGGTCCTGGGAGGTGTGGGGACCCGATCCAAGGTGTTTCTGGGCTTCCCCGACATCCTGAGCCAGTGCAGCAACCCAGAACGTCGGGATTCGAACTCTGACATCCTGGCTTGCTACACTGGCTCAGGACGTCGGGGAAGCTCAGAAAAAGCTTGGATCATGTCTGCCCACCTCCCTGGACCCGGCGGGGGGGTCAGAAACCCCCAAATTGGTAAAAAAAAAGTCCTTTTTTTTTTTTACCAATTTTGGGGGGTCTGACCCCCCCGCCGGGTCCAGGGAGGTGTGGGGACCCGATCCAAGGTGTTTCTGGGCTTCCCCGACGTCCTGAGCCAGTGCAGGAAGCCAGAACGTCGGGATTCGAACTCTGACATTCTGGCTTGCTGCACCGGCTCTGGACGTCGGGGAAGCCCAGAAACACCTCCAGAGAGATCAGAGGACCCGATCTACAGCTGCAGGGTGGCTGGGGAAGCTGACGGGAACTCCCTGTCGGCTTCCCTAGCCACCCGCCCATGCCTCCGCAGCTGTGGGGTGGCTGGGTAAGCCGATGGGGGAGCCCCCCGTCAGCTTTCCAGCCTCCCCACCCCTGCCTCCGTAGCTGCAGGGTGGCTGGGAAGCTGAACGGAGAACCCCGTTCAGCTTTCCACCCACCCTGCTGCTAAGAACGACTGTATCGTGTAACGTTAAAATCGCGTTACTCGATACAAGATGTTTCCGAAAATCTTGTAACGTTATGCGGTTTTAACGATATACGGTACTCGCGTTATACGGGGTATTACTGTATGTGCATTTGAAGGGGGGGCAGTAGTTTACTAGTTCTTTCTTCTGAAGGTCCTCTGGGACTGTTCATTTTAGCTAAGAGCTGACAGGCTGGTTTTCTGCCTTATGTTTCACACCAGGTTGTGTTTCAAGGCAGCCCCATGTAAAAGATACTGACATAATCTAAATGAGCATTTATGTGTAAATTACTGTGCATGAATTAACTGGATAAGATTGTCTCTCTGAAGAAATATTAGCTGTTGAGTCATCCAAAGTTGGTCCCACAAACTTTGAGCCACTAAGTTGACCTGGCTTTCAGTAAGAGATGACTCTACAATATCCTTAAGCTATAGACCTGCTTATTTGGGGGCAGTAAAGTGCCATCCAGAATGGATTACTTACCTAGTACTTTTACATGGGAAACACCCAACAGTGCAGCTGCTGTCTTGTCTGAATTCAGTTTCAGTTTATAAACTTATGAGCAAATAAAAGTTGTTCCTGCCCAGTCTCTCATCTAAAAATTATGTAGGACTTTGTCCAGAATACCCTCCTATCCAACCCAGAGCTACGATGTTTGGAAATGGGGGGATAATAATGAACAGTTCCACTGTCCCTTTGCAGAGGAGCATGGGAACTATCTAACTGTAACATCCAGTATGCTGACGGGGCTTGCTAGTCCTGTCAACATACTCTGGGAGCAGTCTTTTGGCTGCAAACATCTCCTTATAAATTAATGCCAGCAGTCAGAGTCACTGGTATCAACATATATTTCAGTGCAGAAAAAAGTTGACACCACCCCCCCCCCCCCAGGACAGGGATTCAAATAGAAGGACTTGGCTGGAGATTGCAATGCTCCAGCATTTGTGTAATCTGGACACATGGAGATCACTTATCCCTGAGAGCTCAAAAGAACACTCTAAGCACTAGTCTAGACATGTTCTAAGTTACTTCAACCACCTTGCTATTCTTTCTTATAATCCTTTAGGTTTAATGGGCTTGGGGGGCAGGCCTTCAGACAGAAGGGAACTGATCTCTTTAAAGTAGAACACTCAATGGACCTAATCCATGCAAGGTGTTCTAGGCATTTGATCTCCCTTTTATAACAGCACCTTTTTGTTTTATTTGTTGCACTGCTACATTTTAAAGTATTCTTTGAACTAAACCAGGCTTCATATAGCCTTACAAACCAAAATACAAATGCTTCTATAGAGGGATGATCTTACAGAAAGAAGGTAAGGGTTGGTATTAATCTAGTCTGAACAGCTGATGAACAATTGTCTTTTATGTATTTTCAGCATTCAAGATTGGTGATCAGGAATTTCAGAGGGAGCTGATGAGAGACCTTAATCACATCACTAAGAAGGGTTCTTTTCTATTTTAATTTTTTAAAAAAGTTTTCATAAAGTAACACTCAAACTGCATCACTAGCGATTTTGTCCCTTTTTGTCTGATAGCAAATGATATAACCATAGCCTAATAAAATCTTCGTTTTAATGCTGTGACTTTCACTAGGTTTCATCAATTTATTTCAAAGAAAATGATTACCAGTCTCTTTCTTAAACTTCTGCTGACACTTATTTCCTCTTCAATACTGCAACTCTGCTTGCGGCAATATTTTCCATAGTGTACTGTTTCATCCTCTAGTTAAAGGCAAAAATTCGGTTGTCTATAAAACATGGGGGGAGGGGGAGAAGAATCAAGCAATAATTTATACAAACCAGGCAGTGTGTATATTTCTCTCATGTGTTCTCCCTAACATTTACTTTCTGAATCAGCAAAAATAATGACTTTCTGTGTCTGCTGTGATAAAGCTGGACTCATCACTTCTTTGTATCTCTGTCTTCAGTTAGATTGCTTGCAGATCTGGTGAAATTAGATGTCAGTGTAAATTATGGGATAAGCCATGTTACTCACCAAAGCTAGGAAGGGTAGACACATTAAAACAAGGTGCTGTTGAAGATAATTTCTTCTGATTATAGGCTTCTTAAATAAGAATAGTAGAGCTGATGTGCCATTTGTACTTCTGGCTCAATTTTTAATTGGTGTTGCCTAAACCTTTAGTTTTTCCCTTCCCACTCTTGTTAGGAGTATTATTTCTTTTATTGCATGCTTCCCATTTCTTTGTGAAGAAACACCACTCAGGAGTTGCAGAGAGATACAGTCTTTCAATAGACAGCACAGCCACAGATGTTCACACATGTCACATCTATAGCAAGGACACCCCACCTCAAATCAAATCTTTATTATGGTCCAAGACCAGTATAGAACAGCAAAAGGAACAGAAGTTAAAACCAGGGTGCTTATATGAAGCATTTCTGCTCAGAGTTAAGTAGTAGTAAATGTAGTACATAAGATCAATAACGTTACAACTTTTACTAAGCCTATGCTGTAGCGCTAGTAGTTTATTTAGCTGAAGGTCCCCACCTCTATCTGCTTTGAGTTCACAACTCTCTCTGCTCTCATATGTATCAAGTTGAAAGCTGCCAAGTACTTTTTTGTGTTGGAGTTTTAGCAACCTTGCATGCTCCTAGCAGTGGGTGCAACTGGGAGGAACTTTCCTGGGCTAAGGTGACTGTCTATCTCTCAGCACAAGCAAATTAGTTTCTTTCTACCTCTGTTCAAAGGAAAGCACTGCCTCTCCCTCTTTCCCTGCTCTGCATGGTTCGGCCTTTTGTTTTCTCTCTGTTTCCTGTCTGATACTGAGCATGCTGCATACAGTATATGCTTCTCTCTGTCTCCGGAAGATGAAATGAGTCCACTTAATTTTTTTAAAAATTCTTCCTATGTAATACATTCAAGTAAGCTGTCAGTGAAATATTTCCTTTCTTTCTAATCAAGATGCCCTTTTAGAGTAATTTTTCTGTATCAAGTGCTGGGTGTGATGAGGAGTGGAATCTGGTTTACCTGTAGCTCTTGCTTCTTGATGTTATCTGCACTTCTGATGAATAACTGAAAAAGGAAGTTCCTAACATTCAAAATACCCACATTTTGAAGTTCAGACAGACTGAGGGTGTCAGACTCCTGTTGCAGGTAAATTGCCCCTTTGGGATAAACATCTTCTAACTGTTAGCTGCCAGCCCAGCAATCATCCCACACTATTAGAAACCAATCCACTTAAAAACCCATGAATGTCCAGCTGCTTTAATGTTATTATTTTTGAGTGCTCAGTTTGCAGCTCACAGCCAGCCGCAAATATATTTTCCATTCCTTGAATGTAGCAAATGTGATAGTTTGTGTTTATGTGTATTTGTGTGTGTGCATGCATATTTAGTTATTAAAAGCACACCAATATGTTCACTGGGCTTTGTTCCTAAGAAAGAAGGTACAGAATTGTAGCCTTAGGGCTGCGTTGGGTACACAGTTCACAAACCATTATCAGGAGAGCTCCCTTAAAACAAATAGTCTATTTCTCCTAATGTTAGCCTGCCATATTTGGCAAAACAGCCAGTTTTTTAAAAAATAACTGGTTATTGGGAGATAAGCTCAGTTTCATTTTCATGTTTGATTTCTCAGCCATATAGGATTTGCATGTTTGAAAAGTCAATGTTGTAAGAGGAGGGGGGAAATGTACATTTTAAGAGGTGTGATTTGTATGTTTTATGTGCTGCCTTCATCTTATAACACAGTCAATATGATTTGGAAACAGATGTGAAGTCAGAGTAAATGAAAGAAAAAAGAGGTACTGTAGTTTTCTTAGATTGAGATTAAAATGGACCCTGGTCATCATTCACCTGGCTCAAAACTCTCTGCTTTCAAAGGTCTATGCATTATGTGAGATTCTGGATTCCATACTACTTACCCTTCATTTCTTACCTGGGGGTAGGAGTATGCAGAAGGAGCCTCCACGAAGATTGTGAATACAGTTGGGCATACCCTGGGTGGCAACCTTGCGGGCTAATCCTTCTAACACCAGATCAGACCAAAGGAACTGGAAAATGAACTCACCAGAAAGGTCTTTGTCAAGACCAACTGCAACAATGATCTCAATCAATATTGAGGGACTTTGGGATAATAAGAGTGTTCTTCTTGCAGACATGTGCAGGAAATACAAATGTGACATACTTCTGCTCCAGGAAACACATCGGGGGACAACAAAATGTAGACCCTGAGATGGAATTGATATAGCAGAGTGCTAGAAGTGGCTGACTATGGCCACACCCCAGAGTGTGAGAGTGTTTGGTTGAGTAAAGCACAAAACAAAACTTTCAGCTTGGGTTGTAGGAATTTTTCTATTTACACTATATACAAAACTGAGCACGAAGTGCAAGGTTACACATTTCTTCTATTCAGACTATGTGTTGCAGCAAAGTCTATACAAAGTCTATAAACAGTCTTTGGAAAGCTTCAAACGTCTATCTTCAGTAAAGCAAAGCAAACGCAGTCCAAACCTTATCTGTTCCTCCAAGGTCGGCTTTGAAGATAGTTAGCAGTTCCTTTAGCTCTCCCTCAAAACACAGAGTCTTTTCTCAAGGCACCACAATGTGGCAGTGGTATGTTACCCAATGTCTTGCAGTCCGGCAAGGCAAAACATACCAGGAAAACGACGAAGCAGTCCAACAGGTGGCTGGCAACGATGGCAACAGCAGTGTCAGACAGCAGGCAGGCAACAGCAACAGCAGTGGCACGAAGCACACAATGGCACGAAGCGATGCAACGGCAGTCAGGCAAAATGGCATAAGAGCAAAGTGTCTGAGAATGTTGCCTGAATTTATGCTACCTACAAACCCTTAATGATAGCACCTGGCTGGGGTAACATGCAGAGCCTTAAAGGTACAGTCATCGGTTTGCTCTTGTTGCAAACACTAGCTCATGTATCCTAACAGACCCAAAGTGGCTGGAATGGAGCTAGTGATTGAGAGACCTCACGACCAGTATGGGAGTACAATTTTTGTTAGACCTGGCCTCAGCATAATATCAGCTGCATTGATAAAAACAAACAACATTGAAATTCTCACCATCCAAACCCTACAACTCTCTGTTATCTCTGTTGATAAGCTACCAGAAACAAATTTTAGTTTTAATGAACCAGACAATTTTACTTATGACCAAATAAACTTTGTTATTGGAGATTTCAGTTGTCACAGTGAGGCTTGGTACAAAATGATACAAAACTTGTATCTTGGGCAGACACCAATGACCTCCAACTTGTTCATGATCTGAACCTGCCTGCATCCTTTAACAGTGGTAGATATAGGAGGGGGTATAATCTAGACAACATCTTTGTTAGCAAGAAAATAATAGCACAGTGCATGAAAATTGTTGATGATCCAATCCCATGCACTCAACACAGGTCCATCGTGTGCATAGTAGATTCTTCCTGCAGTGAAATCCCAGGAAGTGCCTTTTTGCAGACACTTTAACTTTAAGAAGGCTCAATGGGTGAATTTTCAAGAACAGCTGGACAAAAGCTTGGAGAAGATCGCCCCGCATCCAAATAAATATCATGAATTTGTCCATCTTGTGAAGATAATATCAAGGAAAAATATTCCAAGAGGATGCTGCACCCAGTACATCCAGGGCCTGACTGACACCATCAAACCTCTGCTAGATAGGTATCAAGCACTCTACAACCAAGTTCCTTTTCAGGAAGATACTGTTGAAGCTGGGGAAGAACTGATGCAGGCTCTTGCTGAAAATTGGAAATTGAGAACCTGGATATGAAGCAGAACCTGGATATAAGCAGACAAGTAGACAAGCTTGGAAACTCCTTAAAAATTTAGGTAGAGATTTAACCCAACCACAGGAAAACTGAGGAGAATTTTGAGAGTACCCTGGATGATGAAGTGGACTTGATCCACGAAAGCTAACAATAAAAATATAGCAGTTAGTCTTTAAAGTGCTACAGTGTTTTTATTTTATTTTGTTTAGTTTTGTTTTCTTATATGCCTGGAAAGCAAGGAGATAAAATAAGTCAATCCTGAAGAAAATCAACCCTGACTGCTCCTTGGAAGGACAAATATTGAAGATGAAGCTAAAGCACTTTGGCCACCAAATGAGAAGAGAGGACTCACTCAAGAAGGCCTTGATGTTGGGAAAGATCGAAGGCAAAAGGATAAGAGGATGGCAAAGGATGAGAAGGCTAGATGTTATTGTTGATGCAATGGGTGTAGAGCTGAGAGGGCTGTGGAGGATGGGTAGAGTATAGGGGTGCCTGGTGCGCGGTGGTCCATGGGGTCACAAAGGGGAGAAATCAACTGTGCAACTGAACAACAACAGCAGACCAAATAGCTAGTCAGTTGCTAAAGAATGGAAAAATGCAAGGGAAAAAGATGCAGGGAAAAGCTGTCTGACCAGAGAAACAAGGGAAGGGGGGGATGCATTACTTAATAGCCCCTTTGTGGCATCTGAATTGGAGGAAGCTATAAAGAGCATGAAACTGAATAAAGCAGTAGGTATTGATGATGTAAGAACAGAGCAGATAAAGCAGTTTGGCCCCTTTACTTTGGAATGGCTCCTGCAATTAATGAACAACTGCATAGACTGGAGTGCCCAAACTTTTTGCACCAGGGGCCTGACCATGCCACCAGAACAGCTGAGGAGGCCTGACCATGCCCCCGGAAGTGAGCAAGTTTGCACATGCATGTCAGGAACAACTCACGAAAGTGGTTCGCAACATCTCTGTGCGTGCACAAATGTGTCCCTGCCACTCCTGGAAGTTGTTTCATCACTCT
Organism: Furcifer pardalis; assembly: GCA_030440675.1. Classification (NCBI taxonomy): domain Eukaryota; kingdom Metazoa; phylum Chordata; class Lepidosauria; order Squamata; family Chamaeleonidae; genus Furcifer; species Furcifer pardalis. Next base: position 75,806,386 of record CP126890.1, on the reverse strand, counting down.
CAGAAGTGTTTCTGGATGTTTCTGCACATGCACAAATGCATCCCCACCACTCCCAGAAGTGGTTTTGCCACTCCCAGAAGTGGTTCAAGACACACATGCACATTGGTGGGGGCATCCTCCAACCACTTCTGGGAGTGGCGAGGGCCTTAGGGGCCAGATGAATTGGCATCTGGGGCCTGATACAGCCTGTAGGCCATAGTTTGGGCAACCCTGGGATAGATGAAGTTATGGTTGCTAAATTGTAGAGACATGGTAGAGTTGTTGCTTTTTTGAAACCAAGCAAAGATCCAGATGATCCAAAAAGCTACCAACCAGTGTCACTCCTTTGCCATCTTTATCTGCCTGTCCCACCAGAGCAGACCGGAGAGGCTCTCTGGTTGTGCCATCAGCCAGAGAGGCACATCTCTCTGGCACTAGAAGGAGGGCCTTCTCTGTGTCCACTCCTGCCCTATGGAAACTCCTGCCAATGGAGCTACGTCTCCAGATGGAGCTGCTGCCCTTTAGGAAGAATCTAAAAACATGGCTGGTGGGGCAGATATGGGGTGCGGGAGGTATAATGACCCCAGCATGCTGAGTGATCTGAGCCCCTCTCTCTACTCTTTTAATTAGTAAGTTGTAGCATTTGGTGTGTTTTTAATCTTTTTTAGATTTAAATTTTAAATTTTAACAGTTTTAAGGTTTTTAGGTGGAAACTTCCACTTCCTAACTCTGGGTTCTACCTGTCCAGAGAAGGATAAGACTAATGTCCTCTGGCCAGGAGGAGGAATGGACTTCAGCTGTAGGAGGCGGCAGGCTGATAAATCCTTGCCGTCACCTTTACCAGACCTTCGTCCAACATCCCCCGGATAGTTATGTTGTGTATTGATAGTCATGAGGCACTTTTAGTCATTGTGTATTGATTTATTGTGTATGAACATGTAATTTTTACATGTGTTGTGAACCGCCCTGAGTTGGTCCTACCGAGTAGGGCGGTACAGAAATCGAAGTAAGTAAGTAAGTAAGTAAGTAAGTAAGTAAGTAAGTAAGTAAGTAAGTAAGTAAGTAAGTAAGTAAGTAAGTAAATAAATAAGTAAATAAATAAATAAATAAGGTACTGGAACAGATGATTCACAATCATATCTCTGAATTTATTGATGGAAAGATCATAAAGGAACAAGCAGGCTTCAGACTGAGCAGATCATGTTGTGGTCTATCCTTAACATTACACAACACATTGAGGATGGCTTTGAAAGAAAGCAAATTACAGGAGTGGCTTTTGTTGACCTAACTGCAGCATGTTTTTGTTGTTCAGTTGCACAGTTGATTCCAACCCTTTGCAACCCCATGGACCATTGCCCACCAGGCACCTCTGTCCTCCACCATCCTCCTCAATCCGCCCAGCTCTGTGCCCATTGTGTCTACAATACCATTTAGCCATCACATTTTTGGCCGTCTCTTTCTTCTTTTGCCCTCCACCTTTCCTAGCATCAAGGCTTTCTCAAGTGAGTCTTCTCTTCTCATTTGATGTCCAAAGTACTTTAGCTTCATCTTTACTATTTTACTTTCTAAGGAGCAGTCAGGGTTTATTTCTTCTAAGATTGACCTATTTGTTCTCCTCGCTGTCCAGGGCACTCTCAAAACTTTCCTCCAACACCACATTTCAAAGGCATCTATTCTTCTGCGCTCAGCTTTCCTTATGGTCCAGCTCTCACAACCTTACATTACCACTGGGAATACCATTGCCTTGACTATGCAAATTTTTGTTTGCAAGGTGATGTCTCTACTTTTGACTACATTCCTCAGGTTTCTCATAGCTTTCCTCCCAAGAATTAGTCACCTTTTTATTTATTTCATGGCTTCAGTCTCCATTTGCTGTGATTTTTGATCCTAAGAAAGTAAAATCTGTCACTGCTTCTACTTCTTCCCCACCTATTATCCAGGGAGTGCTAGGGCCTGTTGCCATTATCTTGGTTTTCTTGATATTAAGTCTCAAGCCAGCTTTTGCACCTTCCTCCTTCAATCTAATCAAGAGCTTCTTTAGGTCTTCTTCATTTTCTGTCATTAGGATTGTGCTATCTGCATATCTCAACTGCAGCATACAATACTGTCAATCATAGGATTCTTCTCCTTAAAACAAACAAGCTTACCAAAGATAACAAGTTTACTAGGTTCATTGGCAACTTCCTTCAGAACCAGAGATTCTATGTGACGATGAATGGAAAGAACAGCAGATGGAGGCTATAGAAGAATGGTCTGCCTCAAGGAAGTGTATTGTCTCCAACACTTTATAATATATATACAAATGATCAGCCTGTTCCTAACATACAAAAGTGTTAATCTATGTAGATGACACAGCAATGGCCATTCAAGGGTCAAGCTTTGATGAGGTAGCTGGAAAACTTACTAGAGCACTTGAAGAATTAAGATAGCATTAGAACATCAACCATTTGAAGCCTAATCCAAGCAAGATTCAAGTACAGTAATACCTCATATAACATTAGTATCGAATAACACTAAAATCGCATAACATCAAGGAATCTGGGGGGAAGAATTGCATCAGATAACATTAAGATCCTATGGGATGCTTCAGATAACAACCGCGAAAGCCTGTGTGGTTACAATGTATCTCTATGGATCCCATAGAGGATCAGATAACACTAAAAATCATATAACACGAAGACTTGTGGAACCAGGTTTTAGTGTTATATGAGGTTTTACTGTATGTGCTTTCCACCTTTGAAACAAAGAGGCAAGGGTTAAGTTGAGTGTTACATGGCAGGGGAATAGATTGCAGCACCGTTCAACACCAAAATACCTTGGTGTGATGCTTGACCAGACACTCTCTTTTAAGCGGTACTGCCTGAATACCAAAGCCAAAGTTAGTACAAGGAACAACATCATCAGGAAACTCACAAACTATAAATGGGGAACTCAACCATCCACACTGCGCACATCAGCTTTGGCTCTGAGCGTCTCTGGAGCAGAGCATGCTGCTCCAGTATGGTATGCATCCACACATGCAAAAGAAGTTAACATCACTGTTAATGAAGCCATGCAGATAGTGACAGGATGCCTTAAACCTATACCAGTTGAGAAGATATACCACCTTGTTCAGTGATGGGATGCAACAGGTTCACACCAGTTCGCCAGAACCGGTAGAACTTTTCCCAGTGTCCTGGAGAACCGGTAGCAGATAATTTTTTTTTTTTTGGGGGGGGAACCACCTTCGGGGCTTACCTTTTCAATGGTTCCCCCACTGCGCATGCGCGCCAAGCACTTGGTGTGCATGCGTGCCTACAGTGCTTGGCGCGTATGCACGGCCTCCTTGCTGTCCTTCTAAGCGGGGAGGAGGAAGAGAAGCTGCTAGCCTGAAGCTCCCTATTGCCTGCTCCCTAGGGTAAGTGATTCACCTTTGGATGTGGTGTGTTTGTGTGTATTTTAATGTGTACAGTGAAACCTCGCATAAAGAGCACCTCACTTAAAGAGTAATTCGCTTAAAGAGCAGAATTTTCTTTGAATGTTCGCTTCGCTTAACAAATAAAACCAATCAAAAATTCGCTTAACAAATAAATTGGGGTTTGCAATCCCCCCCACAATTGGTCATTTCCAATGGTGTTTCACTTAAAGAGCAAACTCGCTTAAAGAGCAATCCTGTGGAACGCATTATGCTCTTTAAGCGAGGTACAACTGTATTTAATACCCTTCCCTATATTGATGTACTACCACAGTTCCTAAAAAGGCCTCGTGGCCAGCAGGCTTGGCTTGGGTTTTTTAAGCAAAGTCTTGGAGTTACCTCATCAATAAGCTACACCTGTGCTGTTCCAATTGCTGTTCCAATTGGATAACCCTTAAGGAGATACAGCTGTTTTACATTTACATTAAAGCATATTATCCTAGAGAACTGGTATGATGACCATATCCATCTTGCAACATGGTGCTGCCCAGGCACTTATACTAACAGGTAAGTGATGGGTTTGTGTTTGGGATGGGAGGGTGGGTAGGCTGATGTGTGTTTGGGGGGTGTGTGTGTATTTTAATGTAATTTTTATTGTATTTATTTATTTATTTAATTTATTTATGGGTTTGTGTTGTGGGTGGGTGGGTTGAGGTGTGTGTGTGTGTGTTTATTTTTATTTTATTATATTATTATATTTTATTTTTTTCCTTTGGCCCCGTCAACGACGTCATGACATAATTACCTTAGCTCCACCCACACTGTGATGATGTCACGGTGGGGTAGTAAAATTTTTGACTATCCACCACTGCCCTTGTTGGTATTGCTCCACCTAAGATCAGGAGAGAAGTAGCAGCAGATGCTGAGAGAACTAAGCAAGAGAATGACCCGCAACACCCTCTGAATGTATATGAGCCTCAATGTATATGTATATGTATATGTATATGTATATGTATATGTATATGTATATGTATATGTATATGAGCCTGAGTCTGCTGGCTCTGAATGTATATGAGCCTGAGTCTGCTGGCTCAGATCCAGGAAGAGTTTTATGGCAAGAACAAACATTATTGAGGGTCATTAAAGGTGGATGTCACATGGAGGACCTTGAATAGGCTGAGGGTTGGAGTCCCTAAATGCAAAACCAACATGCTCAAGTGGGTACTGCTGGTGGACAACAACACATGCTGTGAATGTGGCGAGACACAGAGTCTGGCCCATTTGCTGGTCTGTCAATTGCTGCCAGAGACATGCACCAATGAGGACTTGCGTTTGGGCAAAGACAAAGCGAAGAAAGTAGCTTCATTTTGGCAGTCCAGGGTCTGATCAAGACATGAAAAAGAAAGACCTGGGGAGAAATGGAATTATGTATTGTTTGAAAGATTTTGTTTTTAAAAAGAACAACACATTTCATCAAAAGCTTCTAGGAGTCCAGCAGTTTAACATTATTTTGGCTGAAGTGACTTTTTGTAAGAGAGAGAGAGAGAGAGAGAGAGAGAGAGAGAGAGAGAGAGAGAGAGAGAGAGAGAGAGAGAGAGAGAGAGAGAGAGAGTACATGCTATAACCTGCCTCCTAGTGTTTTCTCAAATTTTATGGCAGAAACTGTATTATTGACAGCCTACAGAATTCCACACCCTGTTAAAAATGTCACTGTCATAATGCATGTTTTTCTGTTTTCCAGCTTTAAAGCATGAGAATGTCTCTCACTATCAGAATATATAGATGTGGAATATAGATTTCAAAATAGCAAAAATTGTAACTTATATTTCATTCTTGCTCTCAATGGAGGGCAGTCTCCCACACCGGGTGTTTTTCCTGGTATAGATAAGTGTAGATGGCAGCAGAAAGAAAAACCAGGTTATCCAGGTGTAGGAAAATGGAAAAGGCCAGACTCAAACAGTTTAAGCCTCATAATGTTAATGTTGAAAGAGATGAAAACAGCAAGCAGCTCCAGTCTGAAGGGGTTACTGAGACATCCCCATTGACCTTGGTTATAGAAACCCGAGGAAGAACAGCATACAGCAGGGCCCTTTGTAAAGTGGGGGTTATACAGAGAGAATAAAAACAGAGTGGATGGGAAACAGCTACATAGGCACAGTAAGACATGTAGATGATCTGTAAGTCTGACATCTCGACAGGTCAAGCTGTCTCTGCTTACTGTCTGCTTACTGGATTCAAATTAGATTTTTCAGAGGAATCCTGAGCAGAGCTGAACATTGTTCCCAGTTAAAAATGCAGAAGCATGTGAGCTCATTCCACCAAGGTGTTTGATATCTTCTAAGCATTTTGCCTGTTGTATTTTGAAGCTATTTCATGACACAATTCATGCTGCAGCCTTGAAGCATGCATCCATCCATTCCCAATAACACTTATGTGTTCCATGAAACACTTTTGGTGATAGTTATTCCAAGTACTGTTTTACATCAGTTCTGCAAATCCCTAACAGTTACACTGGCTAAGTTATGCCTGGAAGAATAAAATTTTATATATGGTGCCAGCAGGGAACATTTTGATTCATGTGAGCCAAAGTTGGCCTAGTGGCTACATAATGCCACTTCTCTAGCAACAGGGTGGGTCACACAAGCATAGATTAGAAGATGAAGGGTTGCTTCAGGTGCCAACCAAGACATCCAAAGGCTTCACCAGCCACTCATTTTCCCAACTGAGATGGCAAATAGAAGGAAAAGACCAGTACTTGGAGAAGCCACTCTTGGTGCTGCCTGAATCTCAAAGAGGTAGCACCACTCCTCCCTTATTTTCACTGATGATTAAGGGAAAGAATGAAATAGGCTTAGTCTTAGCCTTGAGGAGCAACTCTTGACACATTTTCTTCTATTTTCATTTATTTTTTGAGGGCTAGGGCTCTGTGGAGAATGAGAGGCCTTTCCATTATCCTTGTGAGCAAGGTGGGCAGGCCAGATTTTCCATCCTTCATCTAGTCCAGGGTTTTCCAACCTAAGGCTCATGTAACACATCCGGCCTGCAGCATCATTTCATGTGGCCCTCAACCCTCCAAGAGCAGTCAGGAAACAAAAGGACCACACCCTTTGAAGCTGTTGGGAAAAATGGCAGTCTCCATCATGCAAGGCAGGGCAAAATGGCCATCTGGCCCTCAAAGCTGGCTGAGACAGCAATACCCGGCCCCTGGCTTGAAAAGGATGGGAACCCCTAAGTACAGTGCCTTTTCAGTAGCTGCAATTCTCATTAGCGCTAGCAGTTTAGTCTACTAAAAGTAATCACTACTTTTGATTCATTCATCCACTTTTCCATTCAAAGATGTACAAATGACAAATTTTCACTTTGTCAATCTTTTTTTTCACTTCAAGAAAGCCAATGTTGTTTTGTTTATTTTAATCATTAACCTTAATACACAGCAAAAGGGGGAACAAAATCTAATCCAAAGCAAACTCTGTTCTGTGAATATGAAGACATTTTTTTTCTGGTTAAATAACAAGCAACATAAACAGATGTATTGTAACTGACAGTCAGGACTTGTAGACATGATGAAGGCCAGTGAGGGACTTCTCCTTCATTTAATGCTTTCCAGAAAAAATATTAAAAAGTCTAAGCTATTGTCAAGTGATTTATATTGTGGAGTATTCAAAGCTAGTATCCAATCATCTTTATTTGCTGTAGTTTTCAAGAAGTCAATTTTGCAGGGAAATATTAGATACGGGGAAAAAAGAAAAGGAATAAAAACAACAAAAATAAAAGAGCACCTTAAAGACTAACTGCTATGTTTTAATGTGATTTTTCATGGATCAAGTCAATTTCATCTGTCTGTAGTTACATTTTGTTGTTGTTGTTCAGTCTCAATGTCGAATGTCGATTCCAACCCTTTGCGACCCCATGGACCACTGTTTGTTAGGCACTTTTGTCCTCCACCATCCTCCTCAACTCGCTCAGCTCTGTGGCCATTGTGCCTCCTCCTTTTGCCCTACACCTTTCCAAGCATCAAGGCTTTCTCAAGTGACTACTCTCTTCTCATTTGGTGTCCAAAGTACTTTAGCTTCATCTTCACTGTTTGACCTTCTAAGGAGCAGTCAGGTTTGATTTCTTCTAAGATTGACCTATTTGTTCTCCTTGCTGTCCAGGGGACTGTCAAAACTCTCCTCCAACACCACATCTCAAAGGCATCTATTCTTCTGCGCTCAGCTTTCCTAATGGTCCAGCTCTCACAACCATACATTGCCACCGGGAATACCATTGCTTTGACTATACAAATTTTTACATACATGAGGCTTTTAGTTTTGTCACATGCAGTAGGGCCTGTCATAGTTGCCCTGTCATCAATCTTGCCAAATCAGTGCCTTTCAGACCCACAGTCAGGAGTCCACTGTCTCATTAAATTAAACGCAGACAGCTTCAAAGAGATTTTGCTTGGATGGCTGTTCTGTTGTTTCAGTAGTGGGCCTCTTATGTTCAATTAGAAAAACACTCAATTGAAAGGAATTCCACAAACAAAAAGAACTTGGAAACAATATCCAATTTTTATTCTTGCTGTTTTCTATAGCAGCGATAATACTTGAGGTGATACAGTAAATGAAAATAAATCTAATACACACATTCAGGAAATTGTCACTTCTCCCTAAGAAAGAAATGAAAACCTAAACTAAATAATTTCAGGTGACCATAGTGCTTCTGGTCTCTGAGAAATCCAAAATGTAACTGAACTTGCCTGTCTCTGTCTGCCCCTGTTCAGCACGAGAAAAACCAAACTCATCCAATTAGGAATTGTTTATTTGGGTGCTGGTCGCCCTGACCCGCATGTTTCATGAGAAAGGCATGTGCTTAGATCATCCGTACCAGTTCCTGGACATTCTTATCAGGCAGGTGGAGATTAAGCATAGCTGCCCATTCCTTTCTCATGGGAACAAGGCTTGCTTCTTGCAAGCAGTTTTCTAAATACACAGAATATGGCTGTTCTTTAGCTAACTGAAATACACAAGTACTGTATACATAAGTAGCTCAGGTTCAAACACAGGTTCATTACAGGGCAATGGTGCTGAAACAATCCCACTACAAGTAATTCATCTTTTAGCTTAAATGCAGATGGTGGAGTAGTGAAAATTGGTAGAGGAAACATCATATTACATTAATGGGGAAAAGCAGCAATGTCATTAAATGACTGCTGAGGAAGGCTAAAGAAGTAAATGCAAAAGCAGGAATAGTTTTCTTTCTTTTTTTTTTTAAAAAAAAATCCTTTGGTTTAGACATTACTCCAAATGCAGGCTGCACCCAAGATACAGAAAGAAGCAGAAGCACAGGAGTGAGTGAGGGAAATATAGGGAGAATAAGAATCGGAAATGCAGCAAGGTACTAGAAGAGATCCTCAAGTGTAAGGATGTATCCTTGGAGACCAAAAAAGGAGCCTAGTTCATCCAAACATAATTGAGGTGGCACACCCATGTCCAGACTGTACCAGTCCAGATTTCAGAGGAGAGAATTTATGGTGTTTCCTTCCTGTGAGGAAGGTCATGGTGACCCCAACCACTTCCTACACATAAATGTTAGGGAAAACTCACATTTGCATGATTCCTCTCAACAAAGTCTGAAATGGTATGGTCCAGAAAGAAGTTTGCTTTTTTGTTTGCTTTTTAGATTAAATAGCAAAAAAAGTACTTAAGTCATGATCTCAGTTTTAGCGTCAGGTGTTAGTGAGAAGAAAACATTTTAGATAATGAAGATTAAAATCTACATTAGTCTTCCCCATAAACTATCATTCTTTTTTCTTCCCTTCCTTCCTTCTGTTTTTCTACTTCTTCTGTTTTTCCTTTGGCTGAACCTTGCAGAAAGGGAAAGTTGTACTGTTTTTAAACTAACTCTTTTTCTTCTCCATGAACTTCTAGTCTTTTCCTAAATCCCAGGATTATCAAATCCACTAGCCTAAGGCTAAATTTTAAAGCAGCTGAATTTCAGAAAACACCTTGTCTCTCTGCTCTGTGTTTAACCCAGACAGTTTCCCCCTTGATATTATTCTAGAGAGCAATGGAAGTATTTTGTTAAAATATCTTGAGACAATGCATTTTCCTGTAAATTCTTCTTCTAACTTCTTGTATTAGTATTACTTCATTCTGGACCTGCCTTCTACACCTTTTGATTCTTTATCTTCTTTCCCTATTTTTCAGGTCTCCTTTGTTTGACCAGAACTTGGAAGTTGGCCTTTTAATGATAACATATTAATCATACCAATAATCAGTTATTTTCCTGAACCCATGTCCTCAAAAAAGGTTCTATGTAGCCAATCCTTAAAAGAATATCAGTTCAAAAACACAGCTGGTTTTTATTTATTTTTATTTATTTTACAGACTTATATGCCACCCTTGACGTGTCCCCTCCAGAGAGCATATATCAGTTGTTAGTCTCCATCTTCTAAACAGTGTTCCCAACCTTTGGGTTTTGGACTTCAATTCCCAGAAGCCTATGTCAAATCTCCAAAGCACTCATGTGCTGACTTAGGCTTCTGGGAATTGAAGTCCAAAACCCAAAGGTTGGGGAACACTGTCCTAAAGGAAATCAGTGTGTGTATATAGCTATAGCTATAGCTATAGCTATAGCTATAGCTATAGATATAGATATAGATATACAAGTAGACAGAGACAGTGATAGAGATCTATAGTGGAAAAATCAAGACAGTGAACAATAGCTGAAACATGCACACATATAAAAACAAAAGTGTTGTCATTGATAAAACAATAAAAACATGATACTTTTTTTTTGCATTTCCTAGTAAAAACTTCAGGACATTCATAGATCAAAAGTCAGTTTAAAAAGAAGGTTTTCATTGGCCAGCAGAATGACTGGAGAAGGCCAGTTTAGCCTTGTGTGGGAAGTAATTCCATTGACTCCATCTATACCTTTCTTTCAATACTTGATATATCTCAGTTAGCTCAGTCTTGCTACTAAAAGTGGGCTATATCAACAATAAGAGTTTGTTCACATAACTAAAATGAATGCTGAAGATAGGGATGGGTGTTATGTTTCTTGTATACTGTCAAGTTAAATCTGAGCTATGATGACTGTTTCCAAGATCTTCTAGGTAGACAATACTCAGATGTGGTTTATCATTCCCTTCTTCTAGTTATATGCTGGGATTGTGCAGCTTGCCTGAGACCCACAGACTGGTTCTTCAAGGATGTACAGTGGAGAACTGAACTGCAAACATTCAGCTCTGCAGATACTTAACTCATGGAGAAATCCAGCTATATCTTTGTAGGCCATTAAAATCTCTTACATACAAAGACCACACCCCTTTGGATTGCATATTGGGAACACACAGTTAAAGTTCTTTGATTGAAAATATAGTCCAGAGTAGAAGGCAGTACTGGACCTTGCTGTGCCATCCCAGGTGGTTTCTAAGATAATAGTGACCAATTTTTATTCGGCCCAAATTAGTTCAAAAGGACGGTCTAAAAACTACAAAATAGTTTTTAGTTTTTTAAATTTTCACTCTCCCATGAATGATATTTGAAAAATAATGTTATTAATAATAATAATGTTATTATTTTTAAAACATCATCCTTGTCAAGAGACATCACAAACTATCAGGGTATTTGTAAGATAAAAGTGGGATGATTTGTATGAGGGTTTCTTGAATGTGCTGAACTGTATACCATAGACACATGACTGTGTCTTCCAAATATTATGCTTCATCTGCACTTATAAGGCCAAGGCTACTGATTAAACATTCTGTTTTTAAAGGGAAATGTGGTCCTGTTTCAGTGGTGGGCAGCAACAGGTTCGCACCCCCTGGGAACGGGGGTAGCAAAATTGGGTGGCCTCTGGGCAGAGGGGTGGTGAAATTGGGAGGCCACCCCCACCTCCATCCCATGCCCTATCAGGTTTTGTCCCTGCAATTGGTTCAAGGACTCCCTTGCTCAAAAGCCAGTCATATCCAACTCTAGGGTGCAGTGCTCATCTCTATTTACAGCCAAAGAGCCAGTGCCGCCTGTGTTTGCAGATGTATACATGGCCACATGGCAGGCATGACTAGATAGCCCATGATGTAGGCTCCGCTTACGGCATAGGCTCCACCCATGATGTAGGCTCCACCCACAATGTAGGCTCCGCTCATTGTGTGGTAGCAAAATGTTTTGTTGCCCACCACTGTCCTGTTTCCTCTTGGGGAGAGAGGATATGAAGTCACATGCTTGCTTTACAGACACCATGCATACTGATAATTTAGTTAACATGTTAATACAGTAATGTTAATTTAAGAAGTTATAATTTCTTACATTTCATTTTAACTAGCAATGAGTTAATTTTCCCATTTTCTAATATCTAGCTACAATGAAATAATTTTTAAACCTAAAAGTCTAAGGTCTATGTTTGATTAAGAACCCCAGTTCAATTGGGCCATACCATATTTGTGTTACTGCGGGTCCACTTGTATTCACTAGATGCAAACTGTTTTTATTCAATATTATTACTGTTTATTCCCAATCAATGTCCTACGTTAGCCACAATAGTCTACCTTGGCTGTCAGCAATTCTCAAGTTTAGGCAATTCCTAGATCTGCTTCTCAAGTTCCTTCAGTGGCGATATTATGAACTGAAGCCGAAACTTTACCACTGAAGATAATCTCTGTTTGTGCTGTTCTTTCAGCTTACAAAATCAAAATAAACTTGGAGCATAAAGCAAGCACTATACACCAAAAAGTGTAAAGAGCAACGTTGCTTTACTTTCTGTTTTCTAACCACAGTGACATTTACTTCTTGATGTAGTCATTTTTCCAACTGCAATGGCATTTATTTCTTGATGTGATAATTGTTTCACTTCTCTCCATGACAAAGGAATTATTCAGATATTGTATACAATGCAGTGGCTGGAAAAATGAACATGACACTTTGAAATCTCACTGATAGAGCAAAAACCATGTGACAGAGCATATTAAACATACTTTGTTTCTGTGAGGAAGGGTGTTTCTGGGAAGGGTTCTGTTCATATAAAATAATATTTATTTCTGGTTTTTTTAAAAGGAAAGATAGTTAGCCACTGGAGAATTCATAACACCCCCCCCCCCACACACACACACATAATACATTGTGGAAGATTAATCTACTGATACAACCATAAATAAATAAAGAGTTGAGACTGGTCTATCAAATCTGAGTTTGGAAACAATAACTACAGTGGTACCTCATACAACAATTTTAATCCATTCCACGGGCTTGTTGTTGTACAAAACAATTGCTATACAGTACAGTACATGCATCGTATAACAATTTTCTCTATGAAATGCATTGTACAATAATTTTTTTTGATAAGTGCTTTTTCCCATTGAAAAATTGTATGATTTTTTTCTATAGGGAAAATTGTTATGCGGGACACCATTTCCCCTCAAAACCTAATTGTTATCTGATTTCGTTGCTATACAGGGTGATTGTTGTATGAGGTTCCACTGAATTTCCCGTCCTCTCAGGCAGTAAAGGAAACCCTTATCACCAAGGCTCAATGTTAGCAAGATCCACAAGGAGACTTTTCTCCTTCTTCATAAATAGTATTCAGTGAATGATAATTTTTAGTCTGCCACAGTGTGTCACCAAGTCTAATGAACTTGCATTCACTCAAGGATTACTCAACCACATAAATAAAGAATGTAAAGGTGAAAAAAAACCTCTTTCTTATTTATATATTCCAAGCATACCAGTATTAATAAGCACATAGCATTTTTTCAGTATATAGTTGGTGTACAGCTATACTGAAGTTTTCTTTCAGTACATTATTTTGAGCATATTTCTGGTTTTAATTATTTTACACTGCTTAAAGTGGAAAAATATCTCAGATGGGTGGTATAGAAATTGATTGATTGTCTGTCTGACTGACTGATTAAATAAATAAATAAATAAATATCTACCTGGTCGGTCTGGATGGACAATATTATTAGCCTTGAGTGGTAGATAAAAGTGACTACTTTTTAAAACCACAAGTTGAGTTTAGAAATTCAGAAGCCTTTAGTAATTGAAGATACACTGGCCAGAATTCAAAAGGTATATTTCTGCTGAGCCCTACTCTGTTGTTGGCTCCTGGCCAGGAAATATCTATTCTAATTGGGAATATGTAAAACTTTGTCAGCTGTTGGAAAATATTTTTACTAGAAGAATGGATGTCATGTTTCCCAGGTTCTAGTGAGTTCTAAACTATCAATGTGACATTGTGAGCACAGTTACAACAGTTCTGCACAAGCATGTTTTTTAATGGGGCTCTAAATTCTGTACCTTTGATATCTCCCTCCCTTTTCATTTATTTCCTACTAACATATGGTTATTGATATGGGCTTGAAAGCATCACTGCAATATCTGGTGGAATGGTGGTTTGTGAGTTTGTAAAGGTTACCAAAGGAAACCTATCCCTCCCTGCCCCCACTGAGAAGTTCTGAGGTCCAGTAGTTCCTCTATAACACTGATGGGAGTAGGAAAGACCCTTCCAAGACAATTCAGTGGGTGAAAAAGGTCCTTCTTATTAACTAGCTTCCCTTAGTTTCTTGACATTCTTCTGCCATGGCATACATTGTTCTCCTCTTGCTTCTATTTCGTTGTTCAGTCACATAGTCGAATCCAACCCTTTGTGACTCCATGGACCATTGCACGTAGGCACCCCATCCTCCACTATCCTCCACAACCCACTCAGTTCTACATCCATTGCAACAACAATGCCATCTAGCCATCTCATCCTCTGCTATCTCCTTCTGTATTATTGTCCAAACAATCCCTTCATGGTAGTCCCAGGTGGAAAGTTGACTAGGTCAAGGTCACACAGTGCACTTGATGTCTTAATGGAGACTTAAATCTGGATCTCACAAATCCCAGTCTAATGTTCTAGCCACTATGACACACTGCTTTAATGTTTATCTCACCTTCAGAAACCTATGGCTTAATATGGAAATAGATACATGTTTGTATATTTTAACACTAAAAGCCTTAGTGTACCTAAAGTTTGGCACTTCTTCTCAGTAGCAATGCTTAATTAGCCAAAAAAATCTATGGGATTTCAAAGTATTTAACTTTGAGTAGACTGAGGCTATTCTTTTTCTCCTTTCAGTTTCATCTTAATTATGGACAAAAACTTTGTTGGAAGTTGACTTTTTCAAATGAAGCAAGTTACTTCCCATAGATTACCAACAAGAATATCCAACTTTGTTTTGATGTTCTTTTCTCTGGAAATTAACAGCAATGCAAGAAAAGTTATCCAGACTCACTCGCATTGTTATTTATCAAAAGGGGAGAGAGCCTGTACTGCAAATTAGTTTTTAGCCTTTAAAGTTGACAGGCATTGTCTGTAATGAGGCCGACACCCTCAGAAGGTCAGAAAGTTTCTATCTGGCATAGTGCTAACTGCAGTTTCCCCAGTGCCTGTTTGATGACCCATTAAAAGTACTTCTCTAAATGTCAGTTTGCAGACATAAAAAATTGAAGTCCACTGGAGGAAGATATTTTGGCTGTATCCTGTTCTTGCTGCATCCTGAAACTTTGACAGCTCTTTCCTCCTTGGCGGTTAACAAACACATATAAAGTTACAAGTTCATAAACACAACATGTAAATATCATTAATAATCAATATCAGTACCACAAAACATCAAAAGATCACAATATCATTACAGTATCAAAAAATTCAATAAGCATCAATATTAAGTAATAATCAAAAATTTCCAAATCTCAATCAAGGTTACACAAAAAAATTACAAAAATTACAAAAATAATAATACACAAAGCAGAAAACTAAGCAAAAACAAAATAATTTCTAAATCTCGCCCGGCCGCAGATGTTCCTTTTCAAAGGAATGATGTTCATAGACTAGAACTTTGTTCAGTGGTGATCCTGAACTAATATACCATTATGTCTATATTGTGGCTTTCCAGTCTCAGTTGAACTGAAAATAGCATGTATTTGAAATTATAAGTAACTATAATTTGGGCAGTCTTAAATTGCACTGTGTTGAAGCCAAACATGACAGTTCATGTGGTTGATACAGGATGTAGAAACACAGGTACAGTATAATACTTTTTAAAATAATAATGCTGAGTACATATTTTCTGTTACTGGGTCACCGACAGCATAGTGCCTTCATTGCAAACACTGCTACTGAGGAGAAAGATGAAACACTATTGAACAATGCAGCCAAGACACAAGGCTGGATAGGGAACATGTGCTCACACATGTGAGTCTCCAGTTTCCAGCAAACAGGAATCTTAAGTAAGACAGGCTGCTCTGAGTAAGGTGGTGCATGATCTTCAGATGCAGTTTTGACTTAATGTGTGAAAGAATGGTTTCAAAAGAAACAGCAGGCAAGTGTAATAAAAAAGAAGTAGGTGAAACAAGCTTGAAAAAAAAAAGAACCATTGCTTTGATTTTAAGAACTTTTTCTTTCTCTCTCTCTCTTGGTTAGTTAACATTGTAAGCACCAATGTCAGAGCCTGTCTTCTGTGAGAAAGACATATGAGAGGGAAGGATGTGAATAACTGAAAGACCACCATCACTACAATTCACAAGTGTATCTGTCAGCAGCACACAACCTAGTACAGTACTACCTATAGACCACATGTTTTACTTCCGCTTCCAGGAGCGACGAGGGCTGGATGAATTGCAGTAAACCCATTCATGTGGATTCACGGGGACTTGGGCTTCTGGGAATGGAAGTCCAGGAACATATGGAGTTCCAAGGTTTGTCATCACAGACCTATAGCTATCAGAACAATCCTTAAACAATCCAGCTGTAATGCAACCACAATCTTGTTGTTCCTGGTGTTTTTGAACTTCAATTCCCAGAAGCCCAAGTCAGCACACCTGTTGATCAGGGCTTCTGGGAATTGAAGTCCAAGAACATCTGGAGAACCAATGTTGAGAAACCATGAACTAAGGCATGCATCACAATAGCCAGCTCAGACCTCTCCAGGAATGCTCCTTTCCCCCTCAAAACAGGAAGTGGTAGGATAGCTGGCACAATTGGCCATTGCCCCCCGACCCCAAATGACGAGCCAGACAAGTGTGCTGGGTTTAAAATGGGCCACTTTATTATAAACCAACCAAAAACGTGGTATAACTGTCTGCGTGGTGGGAGTAGCACAGGTGAGCAAACCAATTAAATATTCAGCTATAGTACTAATTGAGTTAGTCCATAACAGAAGTGGCCTCCAGGTTCACACTTCTGCCCATGTTTCAGGTGAACATGAACTGGGGCTCCCAAGACCTCAAACTTGGTTACCCCTGTTCTTGGAACGCATTTAACCGACCGCCGCAGACCTCACCTTGCCTCGCTACCTTTTGGTCAGTCAAATGCGCTCCTTGCCTGAAATGGCTGGACTAAGCAATGGCTCACCCGTGCTACCCGCCAAACGGAGAGCAATCAAAACCCCTCACCCCCCCCTCTCTCTTTTTTTTAAATAGCTCTCCGACCCACCCCAGCCCGGCAGTTCGGACTGGATACCACCACACAGACCATACAGGAAAATTTGGGTACCAAGCTCGGAGAGATGGACCCCGTCTGAGCGATACATCCTGTGGTCATCAACCACAAGGGATGGATGTTCAACCACCGTACCAAAAGCCATATGGGCAAAATATTGGGCAACCCTGCGGTTAACCCTGCACCTCGCCCTATCGACGGCCGTAGCATCTACTGACGTACAATAATTGGAACGAGGTACAATCGCAGACCAAACAAAACGGGTCTGGGGCCACCAGCTATGAATTTGAGCCAAATCCCTACAGATTGTGCCCGCTAAATCCCAACCTGAAGTCGCCCCCAAATCGTTTCCCCCCAAATGAAGAACTAAGACATCAGGCGGTGGGCTATCGGAGTTGGCAGCAATAAAAGGCAACAAGTGCCGCCACTGCATGCCCCTCTGTCCATGCCAAAATAGAAATGCCTCCGCCTATAGACCCAGGTGAGGACCACACCGGGACCTGGAGGCCTGCCTGCCGGCCCAGTAAATATAACTGTGGCCGACCATCCAGACGCGGGGCCATGCAGGCGAAAAACAGAAACCTGAAAGAGAAAATAGAAAAGACAGATAAAAATTAGAGAGGGCGTACGTATAACTGGAAGCAGTCAGATGACCACCTGCCAAGACGTTTAATGTCAGCAGCCGAATACCCCAACAATGCGGCAGTAGATGCCGCCCCGATTCGGAAAGAGTGCGAACAGTAACGCATGCCTGGGACACCCACAGCCGCCAGGACAGAACCCGTAACCTGCCAAAATTGGTAACGAGTGAGGGGGGAACCATCCTGGTGACAAAAAAGGTGGCCCGAATTGGTCCCTCTAAAGGCCAGATATTGTGCCAAGGCACGAACTGGGCAAATTGATTGCCAATGACAACGCAGCAATAATACAGTAGAACCCCTGGCCGCAGTGTCTGTTTTGGAAAAACGCACCCGCAAAGTGGCCGAAGCGGGGTGCATAGACAAATCGGACAGCTGTAGAGCCCGTAACGAACGATCTCTGGAGCTGAAGGCCACCAGCTCACCAATACGGAATGCACCAAAAAATGCCACGGAAGACGCGGCATGGAAAAGCCGGGCTTCATATTCATCCCGACAATAGGCAGGCCAGGACAATGCAACACTTTGCAAAACTGCAATGGATATAGGTTGCCGGGTGTCAGGTCGTGGACCACGCTCCCTAGACCAACCTTCCAAAACACGCCGGATCCTAAAATCCTGCGTGGAATCCTGGTAACCTGAAGCCTTGGACATAAAGGCAAGGGCAGAGAGCTTTCCCCGTATGGTAGATGGTGCTAATCCACGGTCGTGCAAGTAGACCATGTAAGCCAGCAAATGTTGCACTGGAAGGGGCCATGTATCCTGCAAAAAGGCCTCCCTGCGAAAATTAACAAAACCCTGCCATGATGCGCGATAGGCCGATCGGGTACCAGGTGCAAGGGAATGGGCGATCGCGCAGCTCACTTCCCCAGTCCAATGGTCCAGATATTCGGCGGAAGATGGGATGGCAATATGTTGGCGCCTGGAGCGAGGGCACGAAACCTGTCCATCTGTGAACGGGACAAAGCATCAGCGATACTGTTATCAAGTCCCGGGATGTGACGGGCCCTAAATACAACGTTAAGCTGAAGGGCCCTTAGAACAAATGGACGGACCAAACGCATGACGCGAGACGACCGGGACGTCAAGGACCTCAGGATATGGACCACAGACATATTGTCTGTCCAAAAAGTCACCACGGAATTAGCCCATAGGTGACCCCACATCAAGAGTGCACCCAAAATAGGGAAAAACTCCAGAAAGGTGAGGTCCTTGAGGATACCAGTGCCACGCCACGCATCCGGCCAAAGGCCCGCACACCACTTGCCCTGGCAATACATGCCAAAGCCGAAGGTCCCGGAGGCGTCTGATTGGACCTGAAATTGAGAATGGAGGGATAGGGGAGCACGCCAAAATGATATCCCATTAAATTCCTGAAAAAACATCAACCATGTACGCAAATCTTCCCTAATTCCGCGGGTTACCCTGTGTCAGGAAATGAACCTATTTCCTAAGGCTTGAAATTGCCAATTTTCAAATAGGCCTCAGAAAAATCCATTTTTCTCTCTCTGAGCCTCAAGGCTGTGTAACAGCATGTTTTTCAACCATGTTTTTCAGTATTTCTTATCTTTTGTAAGCTAGCAGAGCAATGTTATGGCTAGCCCCAGTGCATTCTGTGTGCACGTGTATAAACAATGTACTGTTGTTTTGAGAAAGTTCTCTTTGTTATGTGATTGGCTGAAGCAGTCCCACCTGACTGCAAATTCTCCATTTTGGAGAGAAGAAAGGGTTCGTCTCTGTTTCTTCATGGATTAAGACCTGTTTTTGATTAGAGAGCTTTTGTTTCTGGTTGTCTATAGGCTAGCAATCTTTAGCCTAGGAGCTATGCATTTTTGCTCCTTAAAAATGGTTACCTAGATTTGCCTGTGGACTTTATTGGACTGACCTGTGCTACTGACTTTTATGCTTTATGAACCTGATCAATAAATCTTCATCATGTTTCTGAACAACGTGTCTTCATTGGACTAAAAAGGGTAAGAGCTGCCTTTCACACACACAAATCTTTGAACACGCTACCCAATTAAAACCCCTTAAGAGCTGATAAGCAGTTGAGAGTGGTATCTCTGTTCTAATTAGCCGTCCAGCCCGCCTCGGTTGTTTTGATTTTGGTTTCCAGGGGTTTTCCAGAAGTGAGGGGGCCGGCTGGAGCGTGACACCCTGGTCCTGTGAAAGGGCCTAGATAGGCCCGCCATTGTGTCGCAAATGCGGCGAGCGAAGGCCCTACCTGGAGCAATTACCTTACATGCGAAGTTCAAGTGACCATGCAAGGATTGTAACTTTTTAAGGGTAATCTTATTGCGAGACAGGGCCAATTTGATCAGAGTGACCAACCGTTCAACTTTGTCGATCGGGAGGCGTGACACTTGCTGGACAGTATCAAGCTCAATACCTAGGTATGTAAGTGAAAAAGCAGGCCCCTCAGTTTTTTCCAGTGCCAGGGGAACTCCCAGGTCGCTTGTCAACCGTTCAAAAGAACGTAAAAGGTGCTGACAGACGCCTGACTCAGGTGAACCACAAAAAAGAAAGTCATCTAAATAATGAGCGACCTGGGTGGACCCCGCCTCAATTTCTAATGCCCACTGCAAGAATGTACTAAAACGCTCAAAAGCTGAGCAAGAAATAGAACATCCGAAAGGCATCGCCCGGTCTACAAAATAATGGCCATCAAAATAAAAACCCAATAGTTCAAAATCATCGGGGTGCACAGGCAACAAACAAAAGGCCGATTTAATATCGCATTTCGCAAGGAGTGCACCCCGACCGCAAGACCGGACCATGCGCAAAGCCTCGTCAAATGATGTATAACGCACCGAACATAGTTCGTGTGGAATGGCATCATTAACTAACTGACTCTCTGGGTATGACAGGTGATGAATTAACCTAAATTCCCCTGCTGCCTTTTTTGGAACTAAACCCAGGGGGGACACCCGGAGGTTGGAGAAAGGAGGAGTGGCGAAGGGACCAGCCACCCTGCCCAAGTGTACTTCCTTATAGATTTGATGGCGAACCACCTCCTCCATCCCTAAAATAGAGCGCAAATTGGGCGAAAAATAGGGACCACGTGGGCCAAAGGCCGGAATGCGGAAACCAAATGAAAAACCCTCCAAAAGATAACTGGCATCGGCCCGGCGGGGGTAAAAACGAAGTCGCCTACGCAAGGCTTCAAGGCAGATTGGGCTGGGCCCCTTTGGAAGTGCCCGGGCCGTCCGAGGGATGCCTGGCCTGGCCGGGCTGTCCACGCTGCCGGGTAGCACCTGCCTTGGGGCATGAAGTGGCGGGGTGCGACCCGGCGCAGATAGCACACTCGTGCCGGAAATGACACTGTTTGCGTGCACACTTGCCGCTGGATGTGAAATCCCAGCACAGGAGGCGGGGTTGAACCGCCTGCCCCGCCACCGGGCGGGGTACCTGAGACTGCTGAGGACGCTGAACCAAGTGACCGCAATCATATCAGTCACCAAGTACCGGCCTCGAAGGTGTCATGAATAACAACCACAACTGTTGGTGCGTAACGTCCCAATGCATATCATGGTGTATGGCGGCCCTCATACGGAAGGCCTCATCATAAAGGAGCCATGCGCCCCCGGGAAAATCTACATAAGCCCTGTAGATTATATCAAGGTACTGGATCAATGGGACAGCTAATTCAGGAGCACCCTTGATGGAAACACCGGCGTAAATTAAGTACGCCGGGAGCCAATTGGCCCAGGTGCGTGGAGGCTTCTTACGCTTGGCCAATTCTTTATCCTTATCATCCTCCTTGTCCTTATCGCATTTTTCAGAATCCCGATTAAGAAGGGAGAATATGTCAACATATTCTCTCCTCCAAATCTTATCCCTGGTGGCGGGGAGCAAGTGGTCGCCCAATGGGAGGGACGGATCACCAAATGGCATGGCAGAGATGGGGACCGAATTATATCCAGTGTTGCCAACTGAAAAAGCAGGCCAGCACGGTGGTGGACAAGACGGTGCAGATGGGTAACCATATGGACCCAAGTGAGGATAAGGAGGGCGCCAAGCCTGGGATGTAGTGGCCTCCTGTCCCGCACCCGAATAAGTCGGGTATGGTGGGCCAATGGGCCAAGGCCATTGAGGTGGTGGCGGGGCCAAAAAAGAACCCTGAGACAGGGTGAGATTTGCCGCTGGCATGTTTTGTACTATATACTCACCCGGTCCCCTATCCCCATAAAACCAGGGAGGTGGGGGTTGTTGTGAATAATCAGAAGGTGCCACCCCTTCCCGGTCCACGTGTTCCGCTCCCATTGGGGGCTCCACAGCTACTGTTGTGTCCGGTGAAGGTAACGCAGCCCCAGGATTGTTGTAACGCTGAAGCTGGGCAGCTTCAAGTTCTTCCAGCCTGCGGATAATGGAAGCCAAATCATTACCCTGGTTATCAGCGCTGGAGGTCCTCGGCCTGCGCCTGGCCGATGGACCAGGGGTCAGTCGAAGCACCGGGCCGGAAGCAGCATCCTCAAGCGCCTCAATGCGGGCCACCACGTCTGCAGCAGCCAGCCCATGGTCCGGCGGAGCAAGCGGCCCGGCCGCAGGCGGGGCGTGCGCAGGCGCACGCCGAGGCCCGGGCCTGGGCGCGCGGCCCGCCCCAGCGACAGCACACTGGGGCCTGGCACAAGGCCCGGCGCGAGGCGCAGAACGGGCTGGCGTGTGCTTAGGCGCCATCAATAATAAGCCCCTTCAACCCCCAACCAAAACTATGCACGTCAATTAATATGTAAATTTAACAATTACAACAATTAACCACTTAATTAACTATATATATGAGTGTCTTTTTTTTAAAAAGTAAAATTGAGAACGCAAAGAACAACCCTAAACCGCTAGAAAGGAGAGAAAAGCTAAACCGCCAGAAAGGGAGAGTCAGCCAGAGCCCTTCACAAGGCCGCTGAGGGAGAAGAGCGAGAGAGAGAGAGAAAAACGCTCTCTGCTCCGTAACAGGCGCCGTCAAAGAGGCCGCGCCTGTGAAATCCCCGGCCTTAAATAGGCCGGGCTCCGACCAATCAGTGCCCGCCACCCGTCCGTCTCGCCCGTGAGGCGGGAGGCGTTCAGGGCGCGCACGCATTTTGAGCAAAAAGCTTAGAAAAAAATAAGGTGTTATTTTGTACTGGGGATACAGTGAGGGCACTGAAAGGTCACATTGGCTGTACCTTGCCATTCCTGTTATAAAAAGTGTCATATATTTGTAAAAATATTTCAAGAATGAAGTCCAGTCCACAAATTTTAGCGTTTAAGAAAGGGTATGCCAACTATCAGCATACACTAGTACCCCGAATAACGTTATGACTTGGTTCCACAAGTCCCGTCGTTATCCGGTTTTTAACGTTGTGCGATACATTGAACACACAATGTTAAAAAAAGCCCTGTTTCCCTGGAGGCTGCAGGAAGCCAGAACGTTGGGATTTGAATCCTGACATTTTGGCTTGCCGCTGCCTCCAGGGAGGTGGGGGAACTTTGGAAACAGCTTGGAGCGGGTTTCCCCACCTCCCTGGACCCGGCGGGGGGGTCAGAGACCCCAAAATTGGTAAAAAAAAACGTCCGTTTTTTTACCAATTTTGGGGTTTCTGACCCCCCCGCCGGGTCCAGGGAGGTGGGCAGACCTGATCCAAGGTGTTTCTAGGCTTCCCCGACGTCCTGAGCCAGTGCAGCAAGCCAGAATGTCAGAGTTCGAATCCCGACATTCTGGCTTGCTGCACTGGCTCAGGACATCGGGGAAGCCTAGAAACACCTTGGATCGGGTCCCCACACCTCCCTGGACCCAGCGGGGGGGTCAGACACCCCAAAATTGGTAAAAAAAACCCGTCCATTTTTTTTTACCAATTTTGGGGTCTCTGACCCCCCCGCCGGGTCCAGGGAGGTGTGGGGACCCGCTCCAAGCTGTTTCCAAAGTTCTCCCACCTCCCTGGAGGCTGCAGCAAGGCAAAATGTCAGGATTCGAATCCCGATGTTCTCGCTTCCTGCAGCATAAAAGAGGGTGGGGGAAGTTCAAAATTAGCGCGCAGCAGCTCTAGGGAGGTCGGGAGACCCGATGCGCGCTAATTTTGAACTTCCCCCACCCTCTTTTATGCTGCAGCAAGCCAGAACGTCGGGATTCGAATCCTGACATTTTGCCTTGCTGCAGCTTCCAGGGAGGTGGGAGAACTTTGGAAACAGCTTGGAGCGGGTCCCCACACCTCCCTGGACCTGGCGGGGGGGGGGGGGTCAGAGCCCCCAAAATTGGTAAAAAAAACACGTCTGGTTTTTTTTACCAATTTTGGGGTGTCTGACCCCCCCGCTGGGTCCAGGGAGGTGTGGGGACCCGATCCAAGGTGTTTCTGGGCTTCCCCGACGTCCTGAGCCAGTGCAGCAAGCCAGAATGTCGGGATTCGAACTCTGACATTCTGGCTTGCTGCACTGGCTCAGGACGTCGGGGAAGCTCAGAAAAAGCTTGGATTGTGTCTGCCCACCTCCCTGGACCCGGCGGGGGGGGGGGTCAGAGCCCCCAAAATTGGTAAAAAAAACGTCCGGTTTTTTTTTACCAATTTTGGGGTGTCTGACCCCCCCGCTAGGTCCAGGGAGGTGTGGGGACCCGATCCAAGGTGTTTCTGGGCTTCCCCGACGTCCTGAGCCAGTGCAGCAAGCCAGAATGTCGGGATTCGAACTCTGACATTCTGGCTTGCTGCACTGGCTCAGGACGTCGGGGAAGCCCAGAAACACCTCCAGAGAGATCAGAGGACCCGATCTACAGCTGCAGGGTGGCTGGGGAAGCTGACGGGGACTCCCTGTCGGCTTCCCTAGCCACCCGCCCATGCCTCCGCAGCTGTGGGGTGGCTGGGTAAGCCGATGGGGGAGCCCCCCGTCAGCTTTCCAGCCTCCCCACCCCTGCCTCCGTAGCTGCAGGGTGGCTGGGAAGCTGAACGGAGAACCCCGTTCAGCTTTCCACCCACCCTGCTGCTAAGAACGACTGTATCGGATAACATTAAAAATCACGTTATTTGATACAAGATTTTTCTCAAAATCTTGTAACGTTATGCGGTTTTAACGCTATATGATACTCGCGTTATACGGGGTATTACTGTATACTGTATCTAAGTTACAAATTATTACTATAGGCATTCATCTTCCACTTTCCCCCAAATCACAACAATAATTGAATCACATTCTACTTATGGCTATCCTTATTTTTAGGCATCAAAATAGTATCTCCCTTTCTCCCTGCTGGCTAAATAGCTCAGTGATTTGGATAACTGGATGCAGAACCAGAGATCAGAATTAAACCACTCATGAGTACTCTGTACGTGAAAAACTCTGGAACGGGGTGCAGTGTTGGAATTGATTTGACAGCACAGAGTGAATTATTAACTTTTGTGTTTCCTCATGTCCTCCCTCCTAGAGCAGAAATAACCTACAGAAATATCCTGAGCTTCAGAACACTGATTTGCATATATCTGCTGAGCTAAACTAGTAATTTCCCATTGTACTATCTCACAAGACTGTAGTATGTGGAGAATACAAGCATACTGTGGGTGAGGCCAGTCAACTGAGTTTTCCCCAGTTGATCAAATTCTTTAACTGGTTGACTGGGAAAGATCCAGATGGTTGCACCCTGTTCTGATATGAACACTGTGTGATTGTTTGACCAACACATGAGAGGGCTTAAAGCAGGAAAGAACATAGTCATGCACACAAGATGTCATTTCCATCCCTGCACAATCAGTCTTCAGCTTCTCTGTAATTAGGGGAAAGTGTGGAAAAACATCCCACTTGGTTTGTGAACCTTCTTATACCAGGATCCTGGACTTCTTGGATGTTTCTAGTTCTGTATTGACAGTCAGGGGCTCTGCTTTATTTGTGTTCCCATCTATTTGTAGCACATCACTTGTCTTTAAGTGGATGTGGTTCAGCTGAGAACAGAGGGTCAGGAAGCTGGAGGCAGGATTTGCAAGTGTATTCACACTCTCTGTTGATATGTAGTCATGGGTTGTTAGCTGCCTTCATATTGTTGTATTCATACACATACTACCCAGGTTGCATGTGAATGAATGCTTTTGCTATGTTGATAGGAAAGGAAAATGAGATCCAGATAAGAATATCATTATGGAACTTCTCCAGTGAACATACAGTCATAACCTTTTGTGTTTGTCTTTACTTTGCTGTTACTTCAAAGAATGCTCTTACTAATAAATGCTTGACCTTTTGTGAGTTCACTGGGATGAACAATGCTTGCTGATATTTAGACCACAGGAGGCTTAATAGTGTGTAAGCACAAAGGTCAAAGAATTTGTCAAGCTCCCAATTTATACTATTCACATAGCACTGACAATTTCTGTCAAATTTGTTGCTTAATTTGCAACTACATTTTCCATTAGTAAACTGTACTTTGCAGTTTTGATTGCCTGCAGCAAATTGCATGCTAAAAGCATGGGGGAGCTGTCTTACATTAAATATACTCCCTCAGAATGATAAGCAATATCACTTTACTATCATGTGTGCATTTAGTAGGTTCTATGCAAGACCCTGAAAGATGTATTTTGTGCATTTTCTCGTATTTCTGTCCTGTAATTTAAGAGTTATTATTTTTAATCTCATGAGATCAAACTAACTAACTAAATAAGCAAACAAATTCATTCCACATCCCTGAGGTTTAATGAATGGAAGAAACAAAAGTCTTTCCAACTTTGAAAATTACTTTCCTTCAAAAGAAAGATGCAATGAAAAAGTAGCCTTTCTTTTTAAAAAGTGCATGCCTCTCATAGAAGTTTCAGAAGAAACTCATTGACTCATATCCTTCAGATGTTATTGCTCAGAACTAATGAGCTACATCGTGGGACAATAAGGAGTTCTGATATGGCTTGTTTGATTGAATAAAAACTCATTAGGAAATCAAATCATTTTCCTATCGTAATGTGTTTTTACACTGAGCATGAATATCATTGTATCGGGAGAATATTAGCTTTTCTTCTTTTTAATTTTTCAAAAATAAATCCTGCAGACATTTGAAGACCAGTGTCCTAGCTGGAAATCATGCCTGACCAAAAAGGAGTTTTAAAAATTATTTCATTATTTTCTTTACATTTCCTTACACTACCAGAAATTTTAGAACACCCTTTCACTTTGATTGCCCTAAAATTGGGATTCAAAGTAGCAGAAAACCTGTTTCAGTGCTGTCCTAGAAGCATAAAGTCAGTTTGAATAAACATGTTGTGTCCTTAACTAGGGAAACCCAATCTGTAGAGTACTCTTGGTCCTAATCTGTACCTTCTTGCCTTCTGGCAGGCACAAAGAAGCTGCAGAGCAGAATTTAAGGTCCCTTTTCTCCCTCTGCTCATTCAGCATATAATGCATTTTACATTTGATCAAGTGGCTTATGAATCCATATAGATGGTAGGCATCAGAAATACACAACAATTACATCTTGAAAACTTTCCATACCTCAGACAGTGATGAGGCATCATTAATCTGCCTACTGTATCGGAGAAGGCCACCCACTATAGTTTTATCTGCATGAGTTGTATTGTTTGGGGTTTTGGTGGCATCATGGCAGCATAAAATCTAGCTGCATCTGGTCCTCTAGATGTGGTTGCTGATCGTTGCTGAAGTATCTTGAGTACACACTGCTAAGAAGGAGAATGCCCTGGATAATGACAGCTTGATGAAGTTGCCCCGTTTGTTTCCTCTATTGTAACATAATCAGAGTAGCTGTCCTGCTGAAATATACCAAGTTTGAGAATTTCTTTTGGGCTGTTTAT
This sequence comes from Furcifer pardalis, assembly GCA_030440675.1. Classification (NCBI taxonomy): domain Eukaryota; kingdom Metazoa; phylum Chordata; class Lepidosauria; order Squamata; family Chamaeleonidae; genus Furcifer; species Furcifer pardalis. Next base: position 75,779,177 of record CP126890.1, on the reverse strand, counting down.
TGTCACATTGATACTTAAGCATGTTTAGGCAACTTGGAAGACCTCCAAACAGGGCCGTAGCCATGGTGTGGCCAGGGTGGGCTTGGCCCACCCTGAATTAGCACTTTACCCACCCATAGCAAAGTACAGTTTTCAATAGGAATGCAGTGAAAAGAGGCTTTGTTGCAGTGGTGGGATGTCAAAATTTTTACTACCCCACCTTGATGTCATCACAATGTGGGTGGAGCTAACATCATGACATCATGACATCATGGGTGGAGCCAATGCCATGATGTTGTGGACGGGGCCAAAGAAAATAATAATAAAATAATAAAAATAAACACATACACACACACACCCTTCAACACAACCACCCACCCACCCACCACAACACAAACCCGTAAATAAATTAAATAAATTTAAGAAATAAATAAATAAAATAAAAAATTCATTAAAATACACCCACCCACCTACCCCCAAACACAAATCAACCAGAGTTTTTAAAACAGAGCTTAAAGCTTATTATGGCTAATCTTTCTCACACTAGGTCAAATGGAAGGAACTACAGAATGAACTCACCACAAGATGGCTTCATTTTGGCACTTTTCAACTTTTCAACAGTTAAAGAAGTTAGGCACTAAGTCTTTGCCTAACCAGGTCTCTAGGATAATATGGCTTAATGTAAATGTAAAACAACTGTACCTCCTTAAGGGTTCTCCAATTGGAAGAGCAATTGGAACAGCACAGGTGTAGTTTATTCATGAGGTAACTCCAAGACTTTGCTAAAAAAAACAAAAAACAAGCCAGGCCACCAGGCCATTTTAGGAACTGTGATAGTACGTCAATATAGGTAAAGATATTAAATACACATTAAAATACACACAGACACACCACATCCAAAGGTGAGTCACTTACCCTGGGGAGCAGGCTATAGGGAGCTTCAGGCTAGCAGCTTCTCTTCCTCCTCCACACTTGGGAGGACAGCAAGGAGGCTGTGCATACACACCAAGTGCTGTGCGTGCATGCACAGTGGGTGAACCAGTGAAAAGGTAAGCTCCGAAGGTGGTTCCCCCCAAAAGCCGCTACCAGTTCTCCAGGACACTGGGAAAAGTTACTACCTGTTCTGGCAAACTGGTGCGAACCTGTTACATCCCATCACTATTTTGTTGCCCATCCTGAAAAAATATTCACCCACCCACATCTAGAATCCTGGCTATGGCCCTGCCTCCACGTATCCTTAGCAAGCCTTGCAGTCTTTCAAGTATCCATGAGAAGGCAGAATGTATACTCCTTTGCTATGGAAAATGTTAAATATACATAATTTAACCTCTTTCCTGAAGACCAAAAAATTCTGGCCTTCAGAGGGTCATTGCAATTTCAATGAGAAGTTATTGTGGTCCAAGATCTCCCAAAAACCCTCTCTGCTTTTTAACTGACAGATTTCCTAATCCAGCTGTATTTCTGTTGTCACTATTAAGAACAATATGCCTGTCCATGTGCTGGGATTACCGAGCAGTCTTCTGTTTCATGAAATATGTGGCTGCTCAACAATGATCATTATTCTCAAGCAACTATTTTGATTTTACTTCTCTCTTTCATTGGAGCATACAGTACACAGGGTGTGCATGTTATTGAAAGATCCCTATCTTTTGGATTCCTGTGATGCCATGTATATATGCAAGTTTGGGTAAATCTTTTTAAAAAACCCATTATATAACTCGTTACAAATTTGTTCATTATGATTACAGCTTTTTAAAGTAATGTATTTTGTTATACTTTGTTTGCATTACCTTTTCATTACAGTTTTTTAAAACCACAATTTGAAAAAGATAGGGAAATTATACAAAAAATTAAACAAATTTTACAAATGATTTCCCATTTCCTTCTTGCTGTTGAACAAGGAACATCATTATGCTATTGGTTATTCCCTAAAGCAGCATGATACAGGTAATTTTCATAATCTATAGCACATTATTTGCTGAGTCTGAGTTTAGGCATATGTTGAAGAGGACATCTGATAACAATTTTGCAGTGCCACCTTCTATGGTGAAAATCTGTCTGTCTGTCTACAGTGGTACCTCATTTAAAGAGCATAATGCGTTCCATGGTATTGCTCTTTAAGCGAGTGTTTTTAAGCAAAACACCATTGTAAGTGGTCAATTGTGACTTCTGGTAGGGGGGCTTGTGAACCCTGATTTATTTGTTAAACAAGTTTTTGGTTGGTTTAATTTGTTAAGTGAAGCGAACATTCAGATAAAATTATGCTCTTTAAGCGAGTTACTCTTTAAGCAAGGCACTCTATCTACCTACCTACCTACCCACCTACCTACCTACCGACTGACTGATTAACTGACTACTAGAAAAATACATTGTAAATACAAACAAGTGTAAGTGTATCACACAAAAACAGTTAGATATTGAAGAATATAGGCAGCATGTGAAAACATTGTTGAGTAGAAAATAAGAAATTGTTCTGCTAACTCTTGGGAGCAATGATTTCACTAAATTCATTTCTGCAGTGTAATTTCCAGATGAATAAATCAGCCTGGAACATTGTTTCCATCAGCCAACAGCCTATTAAGATGTGCACTCTGAGGTAAAATATAACGCAGCTAGTACCTATCAATGACCATTTGTGAAGGTATCCGGAATGAACTTAACTGTTCCACTCCTATCTAATTGTCTTCATTTAATAAGTTATTGGCTACTTTAAGTTGAAGTTGCCCAACTACTCATAAGATTCATAGTCTCTCTAAAATATGGTAATGCTAATAAATATTGAGATATTGGAATATAATTGGGTACAGATGTGAAAGGCATAATTCTATAGGTCATACTGGAAGATTAAAGTCTGATGCCAGTACCTGGCATGTTGTACACAAGGGTCTACATATGCGGGGTCCCTTAAGCTGATACCTTGCTTGTTTGTCCCAGTGCTTGATTTCACATGGATACCTTGTGGAGATGCTCTTGGTGGCAACATTTCCCCCTTCTGTTTTTGACAATGAAGGCAGAGTTCTAATGGCCTTGATTCAACTAAATTTCCAGGAGAGAGCTAAGCTTAATTCTGTTCTTAGTTCATTCTGATATCCAAGTTTTTACATGTTTGGAGATATTTTGTTGTTCAGCCACACAGTCAAGTCCAACCCTTTCCAACCCCATGGACCAAAGCACACCAGGCTCTTCTGTCATCCTCCATAGTCCACCCAGATCTATGCCTACTGCATCAGCTATGCTGTCTAGCCATCTCATCCTCTGCTGCTGCCTTCTCCTTTTGCCTTCAATCTTTCATAGCAACAGGGTTCCCCCCCCCCCTCCACAGCAATTTGAAAAGTGCCTCTCTCTTCTGTGCTCCCTTCTGTTGTGGGAACATCTCTCTGGGAGAGTTTGCTGACTGACAAACACAGAAGAGGCAGGCATATTCAAATTGCTATGGATGGAAATAACCCCTTGCTACTCTTGTTGTGCCTTTTGAGAGACGCCCCTCTCTCCCTTCTGTTACCTCTGTTCAGAGGTCTCTAGCTGGGAGAGTTTGCTGACTGACAAAAACCATGGAGGAGGTGCTTTCAAACTGCTGTGGAGAAAAAAACCCTTTCTTGCTGCTGTCTGGCTTCTCTTGCCAATACCTGGTGCTCCATGGGATAGCCAAACCAGAAAGGGGAAGCCATGTTTGCTTGCCTTGAGAGCAAGAGGCTAGAGCAAGGGTGCCCAAACTATGGCCTTGGGGGCCGGATGCAGCCCCAATGCCAATTCATCCAGCCCAAGAAGCCCTTGTTGCTCCCTGAAGCGGAAGTAAAACACACCCATATGGCTTTTCCAGGAGCAACAAGGGCTTCAGGGCCCAGATGAATTTGCATCAGGGGCTGCATCCAACCCCTGGCCCATAGTGACTGGCTCCCTGAACCACATGTAACTGGACCACAGCCTGAAAAGTTTGGGGACCCCAGGCTAGAGTGACGTTTTTTGCCTCAGCTTTATACGTACCTCTTTACCCTGCAGTGCTCCCTTTACCTCTTTACCCTTTACCTCTTTACCCTGCAGTGCTCCCACTGGTTGAATGGTGCTAATTCAAATACAGTTAAAAAAAAAATACCGTACCTGCACATTGCCGTAAAAAATTCTAAAAGCTGATGTCTCAATTAACTTAATTTTATTGTCATGTAGAAGTGATTATGGAAACTCATTAGCAGCTCCTGCATTTTCCACCCTTGGCTTATATTTGGGTCATTCTATTTTCCTAGTTTCTCAGGTAAAAATTAGGTTCTCAGTTTATACTTGAGTATATACAGTACTCTATCTTTTGGATCCAAGGCAAACCATTCAATATCACTGTAATCCAAGTCTATGCACCAACTACCGGTGCAGATGAGGCCACAGTTGACCAGTTCTATGAGGAATTAAGCACCTTGTAGAACTGACACCAAAAAATGATGTCCATGTTATTTTGGGAGATTGGAATGCCAAAGTAAGAAGTCAAAAAGTAAATGGAATAACAGGCAAGTTTGGTCTTGGAATACAGAATGAAGGAGGACAAAGGCTAATAGAGTTTTGCCAAGAGAACACACTGGTCATAGCAAACACCCTCTTCCAACAACACGAGAGGTGACTTTACACATGAACATCACCAGATGGCCAACATCAAAACCCGATTGATTACATACTTTGCAGCCAAAGATGGAGAAGCTCCATACAGTCATCAAAAATGAGACCTGGAGCAGACTGTTGCTCAGATCATAATCTACTGATTGCCAGATTCAGGCTTAGATTAAAGAAAATAGGGAAAACAATTAGGCCATACAGGTATGACCTAGACAACATCCCTAAGGAAAACATGGTGGAGGTGTGGAACAGATTGAATGGCTTAGACTTGATAGATAGAGTATGAGAAAAATTATGGAAAGGGGCTCTGGGCACCATATAGGAGGCAGCAAGTAAAACCATACCAAAAGGAAAAAAGTGTAAAAAAGCAAAGTGGCTGTCGAGGCTCTTAAAATAGCAGAGGAAAGAAGGAACACAAAAGGAAAAGGCAAGAGAGAGAAACTCAATCAATTGAATACAGATTTTCAAAGAAAAGCAAGGAAAGATAATGAAATCTTCTTAAATGAACAATGCAAAGCAATAGATGAAAACAGCCGAAGGAGAAAGACTAGAGTTCTTTTCAAAATAAATGGGGAAATCCAGGGAATGTTTAAAGCAAAAATGACCGTGATAAGGGACAAAAATCTTAGGGAGTTAGCTGATGCAGAAGAGATTAAGAAAGATGGCAAGAGTACACAGAATAACTCTACAAAAAGGACCTCAACACCATGACAATCACAGTGATAAGAACATTGAACTTGAGCCGGACATCCTGGTGTGTGAAGTCAGGAAGGCTCTGAAAAGCACTGCCAACAACAAAGCTAGTGGAGATGATGGTATCCCAATTGAATTAGTCAAAGCCCTAGAAGATGATGAAATTAAAGTATTGCATTCTATATGCCAGCAGATTTGGAAACCACAACAATGGCCACATGATTGGAAAGGTCAATATACGTTCAAATCCCAAAAAAGAGCAATACCAAAAAATGCTCAAATTATTGAACAATTGCACTCATCCCACACGGTAGCAAGATCATGCTCAAGATAATACAGGATAGGCTTCAGCAACATGTGGATGGAGAACTACCAGAAGTGCAGGCTTGGTTCTGAAGAGGCAGAGAAACTGGAGACCAAATTGTCAACATACGTTGGATCATGGGGAAAACAAAGGAATATCAGAAACTAGTCTACTTCTGTTTCATTGACTACACCAAGGCCTTTGAATGTGGTAAGTAATTAAAGAAATGAGAATACCAGAACATGAGTCAAGAAGCAACAGTTAGGATAGGATACAGAATGACAGAGTGGTTTAGAATAGGAAAAGGAGTAAGACAAGGCTACATTTTGTCACCCTGCTTATTTAACTTATACACATAACACAAAATATGCAATACAAGTGGATGAATCACAAGTTGGGATTAAAATTGCTGGGAGAAACATCAACAATTTGAGATATGCAGATTATACTACCCTAATGGTAGAAAGTGAGGAAGACCTAAAGAAGCTCCTGCTTAGCTTGAAAGAAGAAAGTGCAAAAGCTGGCTTGAGACTCAAAACCAAGAAAACCAAGATGAATGCAACAGGCCCTATCACTCCCTGGAAAATAGATGGGGAAGAAGTAGAAGCAGTGACAGATGTTACATTCTTAGGATCCAAGATCACTGCAGATGGTGATTGCAGCCATGAAATAAAAAGGTGACTGATTCTTGGGAGGCAACCAATGAGAAACCAGGGGAGCATAGTGAAAAGTAGAGACATTAAATTGCAAACAAAAATTTGCATAGTCAAAGCAATGTATGGTTGTGAGAGCTGGACCATAAGGAAAGCTGAGCGCAGAAGAATAGATGCCTTTGAGATGTGGTGTTGGAGGAGAGTTTTGAGAGTCCCCTGGACAGCGAGGAGAACAAATAGGTCGATCTTGGAAGAAATCAACCCTGACTGCTCCTTAGAAGGTCAAATAGTAAAGATGAAGCTAAAGTACTTTGGACATCAAATGAGAAGAGAGGATTCACTTGAGAAAGCCTTGATGCTTGGAAGGGTCAAGGGCAAAAGAAGAAGGGGACGGCCCAAGATGAGATAGCTAGATGGTATTGTAGAGATAATGGGCACAGAGCTGAGCGAGTGGAGGGGGATGGTGGAGGACAGGAGTGACTGGCGGACAGTGGTCCATGGGGTCGTAAAGGTTTGGACTCAACTATGTGACTGAACAACAACAACAACAATTTTCAGTTGAATTCAAAATGGAACAAAAGTACTGCCCAGAAACCATAGTACAAGTCAGGCATTTTCAGAGTTTGACGATAGCACTAGTATGTGTCATGATTTCATGAATCTATACTGCTTAACTCCTAAAGTTAGACTGATGATTAAATACTCTGCAGAGAACAGTAGGAACCAAACTGCATACCAGAGCCATGGTATGTATTTGTCATCTCAGTAGAAAATAAGCTAAAACAATAAATCACCTCTGAATATGCTGCACTTTTCTCACTGGAGTCCCAGAAGATTACAATTGAAAGCGAAGAGCAATGTTCCATCCACTGAAAATATTTCAAGGCCAGAGAGCTAAAGTTAGTTAAGGTGGAAGTGGAAGGTCAAAGTAGGAAATGAAATATAGATGGAAAAAAAGTTTCCCAAAATAAGTTTAAATATTAATGCTTACTTCATGTATAAATAGAATATTTTTGTTTGGTGACATTTTACAGGATAAGAAAACAATTCAACTCTTCATAGCCATAGAGATATTACTGGAGAAACTGGAGATATTTTCTGCGGGTTAGAAAATAGTTCTCCAAACCAGAATACAAAATATGTTGGATCATGTTCGCATAATTCCCAAGGAGCAAAGTCATCCTGGATAGGGATCATGCATGTTGCAGTGCAGCATATCTGATGAACACCCAGTTCAGAAAAGTTGTCATAGACTGTCATATATCAACACATTCAATAAAAATGCTACATTTTCATAACTTGACTTCTTAAAATAGTAACAAGTTGCCTTCCCTTGCTACTGGAAGCTGAGATTCATATGACCATTCCCTGTTATTAAGTTAGTCAGAACTGGAAGTCAACTACATGTTAAAGGGAATGCATATTTCTTCTGATTCACCAATTTCCCCCCACAACATGATTTCCACAGAGATCCATATCTTGGCAATCAGACTTACAAATTAAATGTGTGTTTACATTCCAGTGACCAATCACAAAACAAAGTATGCCAAACATGGAATATATAATAAAGATTTTTTTTGTTATGACAGAGGACTTTTGTTACTTGAAGGAACACCTCTCTCACAAATTTGCTGTTCATTTTGTGTGGCTTGACCCAGAGTGCTGAGATGCTTCTGACATCTTGGGATACTGAAGTATGGAACAAGGACTGTATCAATGCAATGTATCTTTTAACCATATGATCAGGTTCTGCTCTTGGTGTTCCTCTCATCATAGAACAAAAGCAAAAAAGTCATGGTTCTATACCAGGGGTTCTCAACCCTTTCAAGCCAGGGGTTGGGTCACACTCTTTCAGTCAACTTCAAGGGCCAGATAGCTATTTTGTCCTGCCCGCATGATGGGGTGGCCATTTTGTCCCAAAAGTTTCAAATTGGAAACCATGTTGTTTTTTTGAATGCCCTTGGAGGAGTGGGGGCCACATGAAATGGTACAGTGGGCTGGATCCGTCCCATGGGCCTTAGGTTGGAAACCCCTGTTCTATACAGTTATCCAACTGATAAAAAATACTGGAATTACTATGGATTTGAGGTGGCCTGATTCACAACTTTTTTTTCAATTGACCACATGATGTAAAGAGAAAAGCAAAACAGTCCAGATTCCCATCTATCTGTAACTTTCCCCCTCCATGCTGAGGACCCTACTTAAAAAACAAACAAATCCCAAACAGATCCATTCACATTGGTTCAGAAATGTGATCACAGGAACCAATGCAAAAAGGAGAAGATGAACCATGATCATGAAAATTGCTGTTTTGCTTCAAACACCTTCCCTCTCCCCTCTTGCTTGATGCAGAATATGCTATTAATTAAATATTTCCTCATATTACACTGATCTTAAAATAATTACACTAGCCACCTATTCACTTCCAGGCCCAGTTCAAAGTGCTGACACTCCCCTTTAAACCCCTGAATGGCTTAGGTTACAAACATATGAAAGTGTCTAGTCTCATACAAGACTGGCCCTGTCTTAAGTTCTTCTACCAAAGCTTCTTTTCAAGTACATTTCTTAGCCAGAAGTACGCAAAGAAGCAGATTACCTGTGTGATGTTAGCAATGTCCTGCTTAAAGAATGCTGTTCATAAAGAGATGTAGCTGGCATCTTTATATTCTTTTCAGTAGCACGTTTAGATATTAACGATTTCTAAGTTGTTCTAATGTTGGAAATGCCATCGTCTACTCTGTGCTTTAAGCTGGCATTTAATTTTATATTCATGTTACAGAGTGAGTTTAGACTTGCTATTCACTGCCGTGGAATCTATTAGATGAAGGATGGTAGACAACTGTTTTCAATTAGCTAAATCGGTATGCACTAAAGTTTAAATCAGTCACATGTAATTTTTGCTTAAAATACATGTTATGCACTTCTGAAATTATTATTATAGCTGGTCAAGTGTTTATTACTAATAAAATTGAAATGCTGCCAAGCTTTTCAACTTTTTAGCTAACATATGAGGATATGTTACTGTTGTTTTCAGATTATTTTGACACATTTTGATTGATAAAATGGAACAGAATATGGTTATACATATACACTTGTGTGAAAGGAGAGAAAAAGGCTACAAAGACTTTGTTAATCTTGCTTTTTAAAAAATAATAATCAAAAGACTAGCCTCCAACCAATCTATATTTTGACACATTTTGGCTTAAAACATCATAAAACATATTATGGAACATATCTCTGTTTTTGCCCCCTACCAACAATCATTTCCTCATAAAATTACATACAAGATACCAGTTTAAAAAGAGAGAGAGAATATTAGCCTGAGGTGAGCCTCTGGGTTTCCATTTCATGTGAAAAAATACTGATCTGTACTGACCATTTTAAATCTCAAGAAAATTGTTTTCCTTGTTAATAGATTCCCAGAGCATTCCATCGCTTTGTGACTTTAGTTTGTACTATTTCATATGTAACCTCCAGTTATGGAAGTGTATTCTTTATATTCTGTGATGTGCATTTTGGAATGTGGTGGAGGTAGATTTCCTCACAGAATTAATGACCTTTAATGAAAGATATCAGAGTCCTTTGAGAATGAATATACTGATTAACTGATTTCTTATTGCTCTGGCTGGACATCCTGCTATGGTAATGGAGTAGACCATACAGCCAGCAACTCAATGCCGAGTCTCAGGCAGTGGTTAACTAACCTGACTCCCTAAAGGGGCCAATGACTACTGGCGGATGAGCCCGTTTAGGTGGGGTGATGGTATCCCTCAGTGGAGGGAATGCCACTGAAAACCATCATACTGGGCCCAACGGAAAAATGAGTGGAGGAGGAACTCTGATTCCCAATGGCCATGGAGGCAGAAAAGGCCATGCCAGATGGCCATTACAGTTCTGGTGTTGAATCCTGCACATCTCATTTTGTGTGTTCTGCAGGGGATGGCTCTGAGATCATAGTTTGCAGGTCACTTCATGACAAGCTGGGATCCATCTTAAACAAATTCATGCCAATTACATTTTTCCTGCTTCAGGAATAAATGCATTCCCAAATACAAGTTGCAGTTGATGATGACAATTGGTCTTGTGCTAAATGTTGTGGGGACCAACTGCATGTAGCTTCCAAAATGGGGGTTTCTAAATTCCCAAGGAAGAGCTTTACCATAATGCAGAAAGGGGATAATGTGTCCCTGTGGATGCTGATAAATTGCAGTTCCTGTCATTCCTAACTCTTGCTCATGCTGTCAGTGGCTGATGGGGGTCAGAGTATCACAGATTCTCTACATATGTACTATTTCATTAAGGATTTATCTTTCTTCTTGCAGCATAAGCTGTTACATTTTTGCAACAAATGGCACCCCCTCCTTAAGAAGCCAGTGCTCGACCCAACAATAATGGCCAACTATTGGCCAGTATCCAACCTCCCCTTTTTATGGAAGGTTTTTGAGAAGGCATTGGTGTGGCAGCTGCAGGGGGTTCTGGATGAAGCGGATTATCCCTTTCAGTCAGGATTCAGGCCTGGATACAGTAATGTCGCGTTGATTTCAGCTGCCCAGGGCTTAAACCAAATTTGCCACACCCTGGTGGAGGCCGGCGCCCACTCCCACTAGGGCTTCTGGGAATTGTAGTCCAAGAACACCCATAGCCCAAAAAGCGCTGCCTGGGGTTGGGCTCCCCCTGGGGGCCCCTACGTGACACCACTGCCTGGATATGGTACCAAGACTGCATTGCTTGTGCTGTTGGATGATCTCTGGCGGGAGCGGAACGGAGGTCATCCCTCCGTCCTTGCTCTTTTTGAGCTCTCAACAGCTCAAAATCCTCAACAGCCAGAGGATTGGGGATCCAGGGCACTGTGTGGTCCTGGTTTGCCTCATTTCTGAGGGGCCATACCCAGTCGGTGTGGTTGGAGGATGGGATGTCCAACCCTAGGCCTCTCCAATATGGGATGCCTCAGGATTTGGTGATGTCATCTCTCCTATTTAACATCTACATGAAGCTGTTGGGGGATATCATCCATTCCCACAGGGTGGGGTACAGGGGTGGGATGTCAAAAATTTTACTACCCCACTGTGATGTCAACACAGTGTGGGCGGAGCTAACATCATGATGTCATGATGTCATAGGCAGGGCCAAATAAAAATAATAAATAATAATAAAATAAAAATAAGCACACACACACACACACAAACCTCAACCCACCCACTCACAACACAAACACGTAAATAAAATAAATAAATAAATAAAAATACATTAAAATACAGTCATTCACCCAAACACCCACACACCCACCCCAAACACAAATCAACCAGAGCGTTTAAACCAGAGTTTAAAGCTTATTCTGGCTAATCTTTCTCACACTAGGTCAGATGGAAGGAACTACAGAATGAACTCACCACAAGATGGCTTCATCTTGGCACTTTTCAACAGTTAAAGAAGTAGTTATGTATTAAGTCTTTGCCTAACCAGTTCTCTAGGATAATATGCCTTAATGTAAATGTAAAACAGCTGTACCTCCTTAAGGGTTCTCCAAATGGAACAGCAATTGGAACAGCACAGGTGTAGCTTATTGAGGAGGTAACTCCAAGACTTTGCTTAAAAACCCCAAGCCAGGCCGCCAGGCCTGCCAGCAACCAGGCCTTTTTAGGAACTGTGGTAGTAGGTCAACATAGGTAAAGGTATTAAATACACATTAAAATACACACAGACACACCACATCCAACGGTGAGTCACTTACCCTGGGGAGCAGGCTATAGGGAGTTTCAGGCTAGCAGCTTCACTTCCTCCTCCCCACTTGGGAGGACAGCAAGGAGGCTGTGCATACGCACCAAGCACTGTAGGCGTGCATGCACACCAAGTGCTTGGCGTGCATGAACAGTGGGGGAACCAGTGAAAAGGTAAGCCCTGAAGGTGGTTCCCCCCAAAAGCTGCTACCAGTTCTCTGGGACACTGGGAAAAGTTACTACCTGTTCTGGCAAACTGGTGCGAACCTGTTACATCCCATCACTGATGGGGTATCATCAGTAAGCAGATGATACTGAGCTGTATATCTCGGCCCGTCGTGATCCAAGTGATGCAGTCGGAGTCCTATCCAGGTGTCTGGAGGCTTTTGGGGTCTGGATGGGGGACAACGGGCTTCAGCTGAATCCTGGCAAGACTGAGTGCTATGGTTAGGGGCCTCACATTATCTCGGGAGCTACCATATTTTGTTCTGGATGGGGCTATCTTGCCCCCAACAGACCTGGTGCTTAATCTTGGGTCCTTCTGGACTCACAACTCCTGCTCAATGAGCAGGTGGCAGTTGTGGCCAGGAAGGCTTTTGCACAACTTCGTGTCATACTCCAGTTATGTCCTCTCCTAGATCGGGACTCCTTGCTCATGGTCACGCATGCTCTGGTCACCTCCAGACTGGACTGTTGTAATGCATGCTACATGGGGCTGCCCTTGGTTACCATTTGGAGATGCAACTGGTCCAGAATGCAGCTGCCCGGATGGTGATGGTGTGCGGACATTATGCTTGTGCCTCACCAATGCTTCAGGAACTGCACTGGTTATCGGTGTGCCTCCAGGTCCATTTCAAGGTGCTGGTCATTACCTTTAAAGCCCTACATCAGTGTTTCCCAAATGCTGGTGTTTGGACTTCAATTCCCAGAAGCTTAAGTCAATTCCCCAAAGCACTGATCAGTCACTATACTGGCTTAGGCTTCTGGGAACTGAAGTCCAAACACCAGCATTTGGGAAACACTGCCTATATGGTAGTGGGCCAGGATAATTAAGAGACCGCATCACCCCAAGAACATCTGTCCGTCCCACCAGAGCGAACCCGAGAGGCTCTCTTATTGTGCCATCAGCTCACCTCTCTAGCACCAGAAAGAGGGCCTTCTCTGTGTCTGCTCCAGCCCTATGGAACCTCCAGACAGAGTTGCTGCCCTTCAGGAAAGAACTAAGAACTTGAGTGGCAAAGCAGGTGTGGGGCACTGGGGATGTGGTGACCCCCACCTGCTGGCTGATATAGTAATATTGCTCCCTCACACTTTTTAGTTGTTGGGCTATTTTTTTATTGTATTTTTAATTGTTTTGTTTTTACTGGTTTTAAGTTTTTTATAGTTATCTAGTGGGATTTATGTAGTTCATGATGTAATTGTTGTATGCCGGCCATAGTCACTTGATGAGTGGGCGGCAATACAAATGTGACTAATAAATAAATACAATTTCTTGATGTAATGCTACTCCCAAAGCTTCTTCTCTGTTCCTTCATGATTCAATACTTCGAAGGAGATCATAATGGATGAGCTAAACAAAATAGTTAATTCATTTCTTGTGTGCCATTTCATCTACAGAATTCCCAGAATTTACTTTTGTCGTTTAAATATGGGACTAGAACAGTGGCCTGAAATTTGTGCTAAAAGTAATACACAGCTCATGAGAAAACCGGAGTGTTTAGCATTTCCTCCTGGGATATATTCAGAAACCTCTGGAGTTCAACCCACTTTTGTTTCTTTGGTTCCCATTCTTCTCCTATTTCTCCAATTTCACCAAGTTTGACGTGTAGAGCGAGAGGGTCTATTTATCTTTGTAAGAAATTTAGGGATTTTAACTGTAACAACTGTCCTCCTACTCTGAAAATACTGGTATTTCCTGCTATTTCCTTCTTCTTTCTCTCTTTAAAAATGTTTTTATCTCAATGACCTTGTACTATTGACCTTGGGTATCCTGGAGTCTAAAAATGAAGGAAGGATCACTGCCAGTCCCATACTGCTAATGAGCCAGAACCAGAGGTATAGTTTAGTTGTCTAATACAAGTGAATGTTTTAATGATTGAATTGAAAATAATTTCTTGCTATTGAACTCCTATAGATCTTGTCAGAGCTATAGCAGGTGCATGTGTGTGTGTATGCCTCACTTAAACATGATATATTTCTGCTGTAGATGCCTTTACCCTTCTGTCCACAATGGTATCCTGTGTAAGGAACAAAGTTTATATATTTGTAATGGCAGTTGATGGAGCAGACATCTCTCTGCAAAGAATAATACCAATAAATTACACTGCACGATGATGATTTTGCTACTGGGAATAGCACATGTGATTTACATGATATCGAGTGTGCTGATTCCAAACCTGACCTCAGAATTTGCCTTTCACATACAGATTTTAAGGCATGCTATAGTTGTTCAAATGGTTGGTAATTGGGTAATGTATTTTTACATGGGAACATTATAACAGTTGTAGCTATCACTATGCCTGCTGCCTCCTCATTTGAATCATGTTCCCTGGCAGCATAAATGTTCCAGCAGTGGCTGGACATATTTGGGCAAGTCAGTGAGCTGACATCAGAAATAGGTATATAAGGTGAGATGGACCAAAGGCTTGTCTCTAGTGTGAAACCATTTTATTGGACAGTAAAGCTAGGCCATAGTAAATCTGTTTTGAGCTAAAGATGAGAAGGTGCAGCTGTGTTAATAAACCAGACAATTTTTGCCTCATTTGTGGCAAATATACCTCACATGATCAACACAAGAACCTAACTAAGAGGGTGAGATTTTCTTACTTAAGATCCTGACTTCCTAGGCAGAATTGGACTTCAGATTTGGATTCATCACACTTGATATATATATATATATATATTTGTGATGCAGTGTTATCCTGAAAATGCTGTTTTTAAGAGGTTTTGCTTTCAAGTGTTCCAGCACTACAATTGTTTAATAACCTAAAACAAGACATTGATTGATTGATTGATTGATTGATTGCACTTTTATATCCCCCTCACTCTGGGTGGTATAAAGGATTAAGAATAGAAACATAGGACATAAAATATAGCCCCTTATGGTAGCAATATACTAATAATTTAATCACTTTATAATATGAATAATCTCCTAAAATGCCCCCCCCCCTCAAGATGAACCTCCTCAAAGACTCCGGAAATTAAATAATAAGTGAAGGTTGGCATTGAATTAAACTAAAATGAATTGATGGAGAAGGCTAGAAGGCATATGGAGGAGAGCTCCCACTGATGACAACCTTGTGGCCATTAAGGAGTGCCCTAGTAGCTATGCCAGCACTATAAAATTGGTTAATAAATGCCACAATAGCTAACATATTTGGAGCATTGGCAACCATCAAAGAGAGCACAGGATTCTCTGTAACTCTTCTGAGATCCTTAAAATCTCCTTACCCCTTCAAATCTTCTCCACCAGTGCCAACCCTTCCATCAATCTTATGCAAGGAAAATTTGTGCTGTCAAGGCCACTTCCTCAAGTGCTGGGCATTCTTTTGCTGCTCAGTTTCCACACTTACATCGATTGTTAAGAAGGAGGAAAGAGAAAGAAATTCTGTCAGAGGGACTCACTTTATAGGATCGTTCTCCTTCTTGTTCCTCTTCCACTATAGGGTGGACTTCATCCACTCTTCGATGCAGCAGCATTCAGCAATGATGTTGTGTGGCATCCAAACCAATCTTCCAAATCACAAACTCCTCTTCCTGGACTTTCTCATTATTTTTACATTGATTTATAAATTGTAACAACATACTGTATGCTTTTGATTCTCATGATATGATTACATAAATGCCTCAGAAAAGCATATTGGGTTAGAAGTATTCTAGTTTTCTGCATTTTATTAGTTTTGTGTTTTTGTTATCTTCATGCATTTGCTTTGTCACTCTTTGGTGCAAGAATGCCACAGTATCCTCCACATTTCAAATGTTTCTGTCTGCTTTTGGTAAAGTCTATGATTTCATGCCATACACTACAACCTAGAATCAGATCTTGTTCTTTGCACATATCACCTAGAACATCTTTCTATAGAAAGGAGACATCTTCATAAAAATAATTATTTTTATAGCTTCCTCTGCAAAGGCTACATTTAATTTGTAAAAGTTTACACAGTTGTTTTTAATAGCAGTATCAAAGACTGCAATTTGTTACAGAGATGTGCTCTGAAATGAACCTGCTCTGTCAGTTCAAAAACCAATAAAATTTATATCATTGAGAATGTAGAAACTTATTGCAGTGCAAATATTATGCAAATGTCCCAGCAATGCAAAATGGATTACAAGCACTCCAGAGAGGAATAAAAGCTGAATACTATTTCTAATAGAATTTAATTTATTATAGCATTAGAGGCAGAGCTGGTAGGTAAAATAAATATGAATTTGTGAAAATTTGTGCTTGTATTTAGGATTCTTCATTTATTTATCCCTCTGCTAACAGGCTGTCTAAAGCAGCTCTTCATTCCTGGTTCATTCTTTTGCTGCACAGATTTCACCTTTTCCTGGATTGTTAAGTAAGAGAAAAGAGAGGCCCTATTGCTTTACCCACTCAAAGCTGTTTGGTGTGGCGATATATCTGCATTCAAATACCCATTCAGTCCTAAAATAGTGGTCTAGGAGGTCCTATATGCCCTTTGGCATGAGCCTCACATCCAAATAGCATATAGACCTCAAGCAAGCCTATCTGCTGCAATAGTCTGATGTCAATTTACCTATATTGTGAAGTACCTTAAGATACTTATGATAATGGAAAATTAAACACTTCCTTGCCAGGTGCTCAGCTGGACCTGTATTGAGAAAAGCAAATCAATCTTCCATGAAGAAGTCTTCTATTTGTCCTTTTACAAAAGTGATTCAGTGCATATGTGCTAGCCTAAGACACACTTGAGGGACTGTGGTGGCTTAGTGGTTAAGATGCTGAACTTGAGGACTGGAAGGTCGGCAGATCAACATCTCAAGACAAGAGTGCTGCATGACAGAGTGAGCTTTCGTCTCTGTCCCAGCTCCTGTCAACCAGGCAGTTTGAAAGCAAGAAATTGCAAGTAAATAAATAGGTATCACTTAGGTGGAAATGTAATTAGCGTTCCGTGCATTCGTGTTTAGTCATGCCTGCCACATGTCCACAGAAATATCTGCAGATAGATACAGTGCTGGTTCTTTGGGTGTAAAAAAAAGATGAGCACTAAACTCCTTTACCTTTACTTAATACATACTTTAAAGTGTTTTTTTTACTTCCTTAGTACCTTTACCTTTATTTAGTCTCTCTACAGAAGTTAGACTCTTTTCCAACCGTGATATCGACCAATATTGACAAATTAAGAGGAAGCCTCTGGACCAAACCAGAGCTATCCTACCCACAGCGGGGGCCAGAAAGTTGGAGGCAGAACCACCCTGGGGATGGTTTGCTTTGCTCCAGTGATTACATCATATGATCACTGTCAGAAGGAGTGAATCATCCATTCCTATATCATGCCAAACTGTGGGCTAAATATCCATCCTATCTTTAGAAGAAAAAGAAGAATGCTAGTAGGAATGAGTAGGTCAATGATCAGGTACCCAGAACCCTGTTTTTTAATAGCTCAAGTGAAGGTTGCACATATTTAGGTGGGACAAAGTGTGAAGAACATTCAGTCTGCTAGGTCTGATAAAGTGACAAAGCCCAAACACATCAAGGCAGAAAACCTGGCTGATAATAAGAGTAACAGTACAAGCTACCCTCCCACATAGTGAGAATAACTCCAAAAGGGTCCTTTGACCTTTCCTTGGCCATGGATGGCCCAGGGACCAACACAAAGATAAATTTACACTTTTGTCTGACAATATAGTGATGATTCATAGGCAGCAGGTTGGAACCAGTGCTATGTTCATGTGGATATATGTGCACCAAAGGTGTGCTATAACTTGCATAATGTTAGTATTCAGCATTACATTTGAAAAGAAAGAGGCTCATGTTGGAGGCATAATAATGACAGTATTTTAACATGACAGCGTAAAAGTTGTATTTATCTCTGGAAACCGAGAAGAAAGCTGGCTGTCATTATTATAGCTGTATAAGTCTTAGTGAAAGGGAAAGATAAAATATACTCCTTAGATTCTGGTGTGTGTTTGTAAAGAATTGTATAGAAAGAAGCAACTGATCTGGGGACTTTCATTTCAATTTCCTGTAAGCTTTCTTATTTCAATATAAATGAGGAATTTAGGGTGTCCTTTTGCTCTGGTGTAGGTTGTTAACCACCGTAGTGAAGTGCATCATGACTGTACAATGGCCATGTAATTTGTTCATTCAATTGTTTTAGCAAATTAATCTGCAACTACATAGTCTCTAGTACACTTCAGAGGCTTACTGTGGCTTTGTTGTAATAAACAAGATTGCTCCCAACATTGCCAGCATAACACAAGTAAGGAATGGTCTGCACAGTTTCCTGTGGATTTAGCTGAATTGTGAGAGGGAATTGCTTTGAGGCAGAGATAAAGACATGGTGACTTCTTACCTTTTAATTTTTTTAAATCTCATTTGAAAATTGTAAAAATGCTCCACCCTCCCAGATCTCTATATAAGGAAATGTTTTCATCAGGGGAGAGTAGGAAGGGGTAGGAAGAGATGTAATTTTGTGACTGAAAGGCCTATCTTCTATTCACTATGAATGGTTTATTCTGGAAACAGAGCTGCACACTTTGCTGGCTCTGATTTCTTCTATTATAAATCATTTCTGTTCTATGTGGCATAGGCACCACTTGAACTGTGCACTCATGGGGTGTGTGTGAGAGAGAAACATGATATTATTTTCCAGAATTATTTTCTCTCACTCTGACTTTGCAAATCACAATGACAAATGTATGCACTCAACTTATTATTTCTAAAGGCTTTTGTCTTAGCTAGAACTTTTAAACAAAGCAAAACACAGCAAAGCAAAAGAAGCCTTTATCCCATAAATATATTTTGTTTATATGCTTCCTTATAGTAGGAAAGTGCTTCATAGGCAATTTCTTCATTGATAGTTCAAACAGAAAACAATACACAATAAAAAGAGGCTCAGTTTATAATGAGTAATGATTAGTTTAGAAACAGTACTAAGAAGGCTAAATTAAACTATTTCTCTCCTCAAATTTGTATCTGCCACTATGTTTTCTCTGTTTTGATCTCTCTCCCCCCCCTCCTCCGCCTCTGTCTCTCACACACAGGGAAAGTTACGGTAGTATGTTGATTAAAGGTCAAAGATAAAGTTCTCCCTTACTCAAAAGCCAGTCAGATCCAAATCTAGGGGGAGGTGATACTCATCTCCATTTACAGCTAAACAGTCAGTTCTGTTTGCAGATGCAGACATATCTGTACTCATATGGCAGGCAGGACTAGACACTGGAGTGCATGGAATGCTGTTACTTTTGCAACTGAAACAGTACCTATTTATCTACTTGCAATGTCTTGCTTTCGAACTGCTAGGTTAGCAGGAGCTGGGACAGACAACAGGTACTCACTCCATCACGCAGCACTCGGGTATTGAACAGCTGATCTGCTGACCTTCCAGTTATCAAACTCAGTGTCTTAACCGCTAAGCCACCACAACCTTTTCCAGAAATTATTTCAATGCCTCAAATTATGACATTGGTCTGTCAACACATTACTGGGTATAAATCTCAACTGGACTTCCACTTCTGAAAAAAGAAAAAAACCTAGAATACAACTGCACAATAAACAAGCTAGGTTACAGGTATGTACATTGATTTTGGTTTGAACTCAAAATCCTAGAATTCACCATTCTGGGAGTTCCACCTGCCAAACAGACACCTATGTTTTGCTCACTTGGCTGGAAGACCTTAAGGCCCAAGACAGGTCAACCCTAGGCTTAGCTTCCTGTCCACAATTCTCAGCAACCACAAGTTATGCAGCTTGTCCATGAAGGAACTCTTTTTGTTGGTAAATATTCCTGCTCAGATAAGATTTATTTTACCTTTGACAATAAGTTAGTTATTTAGATTTGAGCCTGCTTTCCCTCAGACGCCATCAGATATTTATTTTATTGTTTGTCTGTTGTATGGTATTGTTGTTGTTTATTTAGTTTTTTGCACATTGCCCTGAGTGGGAAATATCTCAAATGGGCAGAATAAAAATGTAATAAATAAATAACACCCCCAAATAATAATAATAATAATAATAATAATAATAATAATAATAATAATAATAATAATAATAATAATAATAATAATAATAATAATAATAATAATAATAATAATAATAATATTTTATCACAATCTGTTAGAGTGGTAAGAAACTTTTAATGACAAACCATCATAATCATTAATTCCTCTCAACCTGCCAGCTGTCAAAACATGAAAAAGATCCATTTACTTTTTGTCAGTTTTATCATTGTATCGGAGGTTTCTTCTGCAATCATGGATGTTTACAGCCCTGTTGGCTAGGATTGCCAAATCAACTCCATCCTGTTCTCTGATGGCTCAGGAGTAAGCCCTAAGACCAGGTGGCAAGTCCTTGGTGCTACCACTAGGCTTTGCCTTGCAATGTCAGAGAAGCAGGCAGATTGGAGGGGTGTGTGTGGTGTGGTATGAACTATTTATCAGTCAACTCATTATAGAAATGGGAATGAGGGAATACAGATAAATTATCCTGCTCCAGAATCACACAGAAGCACAGTATTTCCCTGAGACTTTAGCTCAGGGGTGTCCAAACTTTTCAGGCCACAGGCCAGTCATGGTAGTTGAGTGGGCCAGGCATGTGGTTCCTCCCACCGGAAGCAGAAGTAAACTGTACCCATGCATGTGCACAACGCTGCTGTAAATGCATCCGTGGCTGTCATAAATGCATTTATGATAGCCGTGGGTCATTATGGCAGCGTTTTGTGCATGCGCAGGTGCATTTTACTTCCACTTACAGGAGCAACAAGGGTGGCATGGGCCAGATAGAATGGCACCATGGACCAGATCTGGCCCACAGGCTGTAGTTTGGGCACCCCAGCTTTATCTGGTCCATGAAATCTGCCAACTTTACTGGTGGTTGTATATTTCCTCTGTTCTTTTCATACAATGTTTGCATTCAGGGTGTCTGTACATAGACTACTTTTTACATCTTTCCCAAAAGATGCCAACAGAGTCCTTTCTTTGAACAAATCAGCTTGCTTTTCCTATTTTATGGGCTGTGTGTTCAGAACAGTGGAAGATCAGTAATTATAGAACAAAATTTGACTCAACAAACTGTTTCTGGGTGGTAGTTTATGAAGCCCATAACCCTGCATGATGATTTTCAAAGCTTTTTCGCATGAAACATTACAAGTGTAATTAAAAGAACAAAATCTGTTAAGTACTGTATTGCCTTGCTTACCAAGTTTAATGGTTGTGCTATTTTTTAGCCTGAGGGAGCTGAAGATAATTACATGGTCAAAACAGATCTGATCTAGGATAAACTATTAATTTATTACCATAAGTTAATTTATTAAACACTTTAGCACTTGTTTAATGATCTGCCTCAAGACGAAGTTAGTGTGCAGTTTGCATAAAAATATGGCTACAATATGCATGGAAAAAGAATTTGGTATTATTGTTGCCTTTACCATTTGGAGTTAGACTTAAATTTGGTTTTGTCTTTTTTGTTTCTCTTGTTGTTAGTAGTGGTGGTAGTAGTTAAAAATAACATTGGCAAGAGAGATGTTCAATAGAATATCCATAGTTAGGTAAGCATGATTATGATCAGAAATGAAACTGGTTACAATATTAATTCAAAGTAATATAATATTACTATATTATAATATAACATATTACTTTGTATTAATATTGTAACCGATTTGCTTTCTGATCATAATCATGTTCACCTAGCTGTAGGGAATCTATTGAATATCTCTCTAGAGAAGGGTGTGCTAAAGACACACCCTTCTGTACACACAGAATTTGCTATGTTTTAAGCGTTAAGAAATTTTTGTATACAAGGCAGAAAATTTCTGGCCAAGATACCTCAAAACAATGTTGTCCCTGTATACGACAAGGCAATACAATATAATAGTAAAATATAATAATTGACTTAATACACATCATATTTCCTGGAGTATAAGACACATCGGAATATAAGATGCACCCCATTTCTATACACATTTTAAGGAAAAAATAATTTTCTACATTTGTTTCATGAATTTGCCAACGATTTACAGTATTCTGGTTTAAAAGGCCCACTTTCTCTGCCCTACTGTTACTGAACAGTGATGTCATTACATTGGCATGAAAGGGGAAACAGCTCCCTTTCTGGACTCCCAGCTGGAGTAAGGCTGAGTGACATTTTAACTCCTTCACTGGGAAAAGCATTACTCCACTAACCCCACTTCGATGGCTCCCTTTACTCAGTGCCAGCTGAACCCGTTCTTCATAATCTCCCCTGTCCCGTTGAAGAGCTCACCCAAGTTGCTCCCGAATTTGTGCTTTGAGGCTAGAAAGTCTCTTAAAGGAGCAACTAAAATGCCCCTCCTTTCCTCAAGAGCCCCCAGAATGACATATTACTAAAATGGCCCACTAAAGCAGGAGTTCTCAACCTTTTAAAGCTGGGGGCTAGGTCATGCTCCCTCAGACAGCTTCGGGGGCCGGACAACCATTTTGCCCATCCTCCACCACATGGCACTTCCTGGTGTGGTGGAGGTGGTGGGAGGCCACATGAAATGGTGCTGTGGTCCATGGACTGCAGGTTGAGAATCTCTGCACTAGAGGCCACTATATCCAGTGAATACTGTATTTCCAGCACACAAGACACATTCCATTTTTCTGATGTATTTTAATGGGAGGGAGTGGGTCTTATATGCTGGCAAATATGGTACATATCCTGCTATTCTATTTATTTTTTCTACCTACCAATCAAGTTACTTTTCTATTTATTTTAGTGTGTTCACATCTTTATTTTCCTTTACCTCCTTTTACCATTACTTTGCTTCATGAATTTATCAGACCAGGAATCTGTTTCCTTTCTTAATCTATAAAATAATCTGGGTATTGGTAATGCAATAGTATGAAGTTACGGTTGTTATTTTCCATGAATGATTATGAATTTCTAAAATAACCTCATTTGTTGTCCTACTTTTACAACATATTCTGTTTTCTTGTCTCCTTTCTAATACTCATATATTATAATATCCCCATTTATTCTAGTAATTCTAGATATCACTATATCACAAGATATCTTTCTATTGCAGAAGCATCAAGGCCCATATTTTCAATTAAACTGTTCATTTTGTGTTTTAGACAAACAGAAGTAGGATTCAATCTTGCAGACTAATGAGGACATTAATATTCCAAAACAGAGATACTGGATACAAATACAAGTGAGCCTTCCTTGCAGTGAGTGAAAGAAACTAATGAGATGTATTTTTGATGATAATCTTATTTTGACTGCTTATATGAAAAACATGGACTTTTCTTTGATGTATGTTCATGAAACAGAATTAGCAGTCATTCTAACTTCATTTTCTAGATTTCTTTTACCATACCCACTCACAGAAAATTGACATCATTCCCACTGTAATTACCATGACAAAAGTGTATGGGTTCGATCCAAAGTTGCCCTCCATCAACGAACGGCCTCTTACAATTTCTGAATGAATTTGGATTTGGTGGTAGTTTCCTGTTTGCAATTTCTTGCTTTCAAACTGTTAGGTTGGCAGGAGCAGGGACAGAGACAGATGCTTATTCTGTTATGCAGTACTTGGGAATTGAACTGCCGACTTGCTGACCTTCCAGCTGCCAAACTTCTTAGCCACTGAGCCACCACAGTCCCTTTACAACCAGTAATAACATAGGATCAGTGTGGCTATTTACAACAATAATTAGAGAAGTTCCCTGACTAGGGTTAGTTTAATTACCTTGAAGCTTGGTTCTGTTAAGATGTGTAATGCCAGAATCTTTATTTTGCACCCACTAAACATTTACAATTTAACAAAACCAAGCTTCATGGTAATCAAACTAACCTCATTCAGGGATCTTCTGTTATTACTGTTGTAAATAGCCTTGCTTTGGTTTTCAATATTAGTCAGTTTCTTAAACCAGAATAATAAATTAGGTGGTTTGCAAATCATATGCAGCCAGTTCAATGGTTAGGGCTCCTATGCTGTCTTCAGTATAACCTCTTGAGAGGCTGGTCTTACAAAAATGTTTGTGGGGCCTTGCAGCAACTAGACACATCCCAGAAAATTTTGGTCAACGTTGATCAGTTCCTCTGTGAGATATCTAAACACAAAGGAAGTCACATTTCTGTTTTCAATAAAGTGAAGCTAAGACTTCTTTAAATGAAGAGATGTCCTCTATATTAATAGAAGTTATCACTTGTGGTCCTTTCCCGTTGACCTGTTGAGTCATTTTTCTTATGAGCATGTTTACGGTGCAACATTTCTCGACAGGGATTAGCTGGCTGTATTCTGTTGCCCAGGGCTTGCCCAAGGATGTTTGCAATGCTTTCCACTCTTTGAGGAGTCACCTTCTGTTTCCCCTGTATGTACAACTGAAGTCACAGTACCGGTACAATCATTACTTTGTGTCACCTGGCATCCAGTCATTCAGATCAGATCACACATTTCTTTGATGTTCAGCTACTGTTCCATTTGTTGCACAGCATTGCTCTTTTCAATCCTTTCCTTTAATCTTGCATGTTAAGTAAAGCTCAGGGGTGCAGATATGTCAGAAATGTCATTCCTCACTGCTGTCCCCTGTAGAAGTCTCACTCTTGAAATTCACTTCTCAGCTAACTGAGAATATGGGGTGCCCCCCACCAAATATGAAAATATAATTGTTATGGTGTATCCCCATAAAAAGGAAGGAGGAATGTTCAAAGAGAGGGAGACAGAAACCAAGCTGTCATTGTCATGGATACCGGGTAGATAACTGCAGGCTGAGCTGAGTACAGCTTTTTGTGCAGTGGGATTGAGGTGGTGATAAGAATAAAATCAGATTGCACACATGTGGTACTATTCCTAAATGCTACTACTTTCTGAAAAATAACAATAAGATTGTACCTCTGTAGTGTCACTGAACAGAATGGTAAATGGGCCAGGCCTACTGGGATGGATTCGTGCAGGCTCAGGCAGTGTTAAGAAATAGCTTCTGCTGATCTTTAAGGAATGTACCCAATTAGAAAATTTATCTTCAGTAGTAAATATTTTCATGTCTGCCAGTTTGTAGATAATAAAAAGGATGGCATTCCAGTTTACATTTTATATATCCTCTATCTGTATACAGTTCTTTTTAATGAAGCTCCATAAAGAACACACAGTGGGAAGGGAGGAGATAGCCTCCAACCTCTTATAAACATGCTTGAGTTTAATGAACTGGAAAGCAGGTGAACAATATAAAAAGACATCCTACTGAGTAAAGTCTTTTAATAATACTTAGCAGAATATGCCTGTCTTTGACTTCTAGTAGGGTTTTAGCCTTGGGGATCCAATGAGAGTGAAATTAAATGGAATTTCTGTCTTATGCTGTTACAACAGGCAGAAATTTTGAAAATACTAGGAAATCTTTGTTCCTCCTATCTTCTTTATTTCACCTGATCCCCCTACACACATGTGCATGCACATGTGCATGCTCACACATTCCACAGATATCTCACAGCCCTTTACCTTTGACTTACATGGCAGCAAGAGACATAGAGACTGACAAAGCCATAGAGACTGGTAAAGCCTTTACAGCTGTTAATATTACTGGAAGACATTGTCAAAGAACCAGTTTTCTGCCTAGTAATTTGGATCTAAAATGCACAGGTGGAAAGGAACCTTGGCACTCCAACTGCTCTTGGACTTAAATTTCCAAAAGCCCTGATCATCAGATGTACTGACTTGGGCTTCTGGTAATTGAAGTCCAAGAACACCTGAAGTGCCAAGGTTTGCCACCACTGCCCTAAAGTATATATATATATTTTACTATCTGCCAGCTACTGCAAATGGAAGACTCACTAATGGTAACTGTCTGCTTGTCCAAATGCAGAGGGGTTCTCCACTGTGGCAGAAGACATCCTGATATCATTCTGCCAGAAAGACAGAAATTTGTTTTACTGTGTTGAACTTGCTCAATACTGCACCAATAAGGTTGTCGCCTATCTTAGTATATGGGGGAAGGGGAAAGGATTACTTTCTTAGTACAGATCACCTGCATTTCCAAGAGATACTTTCCGAGATCTTCCAGATATCCAAAACCATAGAAAGCAGTGGACCTCATGGTATAGCACACATATCTGAATCATATAAGTAGGGGATGCTGCAAATGCCTTTATGCATCTTTTGTGTCTGCTCATAAAATGACTCACCTGGAAACACAATCTGCTCCTCAAAATTACATTGTAGATAGTGCTCTTTACTGTCCTGTTTTGGTAATTCACCTTGGAAATATATATTTGAGGAATTTTTCACTGAATGTTTTTGGAGCCATGGATAACTGAAACTGCAGCTATTGAACCTGTGGATACAGGGTGCAGCCATGTACTGTGCTTCCAGTACATTGTGGATTTTAGTAGTACATTGGGTATGTATAATATGCTTGTTTCTATGTTTTATAACATAAAATATTACATACTTTGCTGCTAGCTGTTTGATTTCAAGCAAACAACACAGTGATGAAAGCACAGAGAATGAGAAAGAATTGGAAAATAGCACATAAAAAGCAGCTTATGGCATAACAAATATCAGTGAGTACATTCTATCTAGGTTTTGGAATTTCTGGATGTATCTAGTTCAGTATTTACCAATGGATAAATAGCTTCACAAGATCTGAGTGACCATTTTTAATCCTCAGTTAGCTACATAGGGAAATGAGTTCCTATTCTTGTGCTATGTCCTTGATGGCTCAAATTTGTTTTAGTAACTAGGAAATGATTTGGGAATCATATGGTAATTAAGTTTTAAAAAATCAACATATGAGTCTCTGCACATCAAACAATTATATACAGAGTTTCATATATCATAGTAGCTACTTTGCATGTCTTTGAGATGATAAACTACAGGTGGTGATTTGCCTCCAGTGTTTCTTTTCATTTATGCAAGAAACAGCTGGAGTTTGGTGATTGCTTGTCTCTAATCCATTTGCTTCTTGGATTGGCATATTTGACAAAATGTGATGAGTGATGCATATAAAACTTCAGTTCTGCAGCAACACAGGACTTTGGGTGTGTATCAAGATCGAATTAATATGCCTTAGATGTATTCCATAAATATTTGAAGAAATGTGCATCCAGGTTTTTTTGGAAATGAAAACCTGAAGTGATGTACTATTAGAAATCTAAGGCATCCACTTGGTGGTTCCAGGACTCAGCATAATATTACTTTGGAAAATTGTGTGTGAAAATCCTCATAGCAGTTTACAGAAAATACTTTCAAGAAATAAAACTAATAAAATACAAAATAATATAACCAAAAATGAACTGCAGCAAAAGAAGACCTCCAGTGATGATCTCAAAGAGTAAATGGAATTATGTCAAAGAAAACAATCCTTTCTATAGCCTAGTTCCAAATTTTTAAGAGTTCCCAACAAGCAGTTTCCTTTTTGAACAGAAAACTAAACAGAGCTAGGTCTATGTTAGTCATGAAGCCTTCCAGTTTAGGCCTTTCTCCTAAATCACATGCTCTAAGTCAGCTTTGAGGGCTGAATGGCCATTTTGCCCTGCCTGCATGATGTGTGTGTGTGTGTGTGTGACCATTTTGTCCCAGCAGCTTCAAAGGGGTGGGCATTTTGTTTCTTGAATGCCCCTGGAGGAGTAGGTGGCACATGAAATGGCACCTCCAGCCTGTGGGCCTTAGGTTGGGACCCCCTATTTTAGCTACTGGAAGCAGATCATTGAAGAAGCTACAGTCTTTTATGGTGAGTTTGTGTGTGTGTTTGTTGCTTGTCTACATTAGTATGAGTCTCTATCTCTTCATTTCCAACTTTTACATTTGTAGTTTTAATCTTAATTCCTTTCTTGCTGTGCGAATGGGGCGGCATATAAGTCGAAATATACAATACTATACAATACAATACATGTGTATGAATCTTAATTTACTAGTTAGTGATACTTATCCTTTATCCTCCCACATCCCTTTAGATACAGGGAGAGGATATACAGTATAAGTTTCAGGAACAAGAGTGAATGCTTTTGATCAGAGGTTCACAATATGAGCCCTAGGACAAGTGGTGGGATGTCAAAATGTTTACTACCCCACCACGATGTCATCACAGTGTGGGCGGAGCTAATGTCATGTTGTCATGATGTCATGGGCGAGGCCAAATAAAATAAAATAAATACAATAAAAAATAAAATAAAAATAAGCACACACAGACACACACACCACAAACCCGTAAATAAATTAAATAAAAATATATAAATAAATAAATAAATAACAATTACATTAAAATACACCCACCCATCCAAACACCCACCCACCCCAAACATAAATCAACCCACCCACACCAAACACAAACCCATCACTTACCTGTTAGTATAAGTGCCTGGGCAGCACCATGTTGCAAGATGGATATGGTCATTGTACTGGTTCTCTAGGATAATATGCCTTAATGTAAATGTAAAACAGCTGTACCTCGTTAAGGGTTCTCCAATTGGAACAGGAATTGGAACAGCACAGGTGTAGCTTATTGATGAGGTAACTCCAAGACTTTGCTTAAAAACCCCAAGCCAGGCCGCTAGGCCTGCCAGCTACCAGACCTTTTTAGGAACTGTGGTAGTACGTCAATATAGGTAAAAGATTAAATACACATTAAAATACACACAGACACACCACATCCAAAGGTGAGTCACATACCCTGGGGAGCAGGCTATAGGGAGCTTCAGGCTAGCAGCTTCTCTTCTTCCTCCCCGCTTGGGAGGACAGCAAGGAGGCCTTGCATACACGCCAGGCACTGTAGGCGTGCATGCACACCAAGTGCTTGGCACACATGCGCAGTGGGGGAACCAGTGAATAGGTAAGCCCCAAAGGTGTCCCCCCCCCAAAAAAAGCTGCTACCAGTTCTCCGGGACACTGGAAAAAGTTACTACCGGTTCTGGTGAACTGGTGTGTCACGTACCAGCCCGCCCCCTCACTTGTGGAAAAACCTCCTAAAACCAAAACAAACCTACACAGGGCGAGCTGGACGGCAATAAGAACTTTTCAGCTGCTTATCAGCTACAAGGAGGTTTTAATTGGGTAGTGTGTTCAAATTGTTTGTGTGTGAAATGCAATGCTGCTCTTACCCTTCTAGTCCAATGAAGACAAGTTGTTCAGGAAAATGATGAAGATTTATTGATCAGTTTCATAAAGAATAAAAGTCAGTAGCATAGGTCAGTCCAATAAAGTCCACAGGCAAAACTAGGTAACCATTTTTAAGGAGCAAAAATGCATAGCTCCTAGGCTAAAGAATGCTAGCCCATAGAGAACCAGAAACAAAAGCTCTCTAATCAAAACAGGTCTTAACTCATGGAGAAGCAGAGACGAACTCTTTCTTCTCTCCAAAATGGAGAATCTGCCATCAGGTGGTTTAGCTTTAGCCAATCAGGTAACAGAGAGCAACAGAGAATAACTTTCTCAAAACAATAGTTGTTTACATTTATGTAAAGACACAACACGCTAAGTTCTGCTGGCTAGGCCGGCTAGAAAGATAACAGCACAGGAACACTGTAATGTCAACAAGTCATCGTGGCAGTTTTGTAAGGCATACAGAGAGAAAAATTGATTTCTATGAGGCCTAGCTGAAAAATAGCAATTTCAAGCCTTGGGAGACATTAGGAAATAGGGCTATTTCCTGACATGGTGTGAACCTGTTACATCCCATCACTGCCTAGGCCACACAGGGAGATTTCAATTTCAAGAAGCCTAAACCAGTACATTGGCTGATCACTGCTTTGGGGAATTGAAGTCCAAAAACCAAAGATTATGAAACACTGCTCTAGATCAGGGAATCTCAACCTGTGGCCCATGGGCCAGATGTGGCCTATGGTGCCATTTCATGTGCCCCCACCTCACCCAGACGTGCCATGTGGTGGAGGAAGGGCAAAATGGCTGTCCAGCCCCTGAAGCTGTGTGAGGGAGCATGACCCAGCCCCTGGCTTAAAAAGGTTGAGAACTCCTGCTCTAGATGGTCAATAGAGGAGATAGAAATGACAATGAGGGATTTGGTGCTGGAGGAGTGAGTAAAATGGGCAGAGATGAGAAGATGAAGGTGGAAGTAGCAGCACGAGAATTACAGGGTCTAGTGAGGGTGAAGCAGTCAGGATCAAGTAATAAGGAACCACAACACCTGTTCAAGCAGGACACCTGGACTGAAGAGTGGGTGTGCATTTGAGTCCCCTTGGAGAAGACTGTGAAACAGGCTAAGGAGAAGAAAATGGAGAAACCTTCCTACTATGGTGAATGCCAGTGCAAGGAACATTAAAGGGATGAACCAGGCCATACCCTGAAACCACAGGGGGGGAGGAGGAGAGTCCAAACTTGTCAAACTTCAGCTTAGATAGAATGTCCTGTCATGTGATCCCATTGTAAACAATTGGTCATTAAAAAAATGAACCTCTGACCTAGAAGGTTGTGATGGGAAAAGTCACAAGTTATTCAATATGGAGTTTCTATGGTTCTTAAACTGTCTTAAAATTTAGATTTGCTCTGTGCAAAGGCCTTCAATACCTTCTGCAACGCTTATTGAGCAGAGGTGCTTGCAAGGCCTATGTTTTGTCTTATTCTTCAGGTCTGGAATGTCTGCTTGCATCAACATCCAGAGCCTGGGAACACCAGACTTTGCTATCGGAACCAAGGCATGTTATATAATCCCTGGGCTCTAATTGGCTGTATGCTAATTATGAGAGCCAAACTCATGTTTTTTCCTATAGACACATGGGTTTGGAAGTTAAGGTTTTAATTTCGGAATTTGTAGGGGTATAGTGGGATTGTTTAGTTTGTTTTGCACTCATTATGTATAATCTTTCTCTTTTTTGTAAGCCGCCTAGAGTCAGGTTCGCCTGATTGGGGCGGGATAATAAATCTAAATATATAAATAAATAAAATAAGTTATCTCAAGTTTGGGGTTTCTGAGAGTTACACCTCAGAAGGGAGAGTGGGATTCTAATACCTGAGTCCTTACTCAACCCAAGCTAAATCATGATTACTTAGATTAGTCAGGTTTTCCTTTTGTTTGAGGGGGAAGGGCTGAGTGTGGATTTTCCTACCTTTACTTTTTGATTAGTTAATTTTTTGCTGGATGTTCTTGTATCCTGAACCAACAAATGAACTGTTACTTCTTCAATATGCTTCGTGAACAATAAACAATTTTGCTTTATCTAAATCTGATTCTTGGAAGAGGGGGTAAGACAAGAGTTAAGACACAAGCCATACGCTACCACACACATTTTAATATTACTCTCCACAATACTGTCTAGGCTCTGTACAATTCAGGTAAGCCCCAGGTTGCTGCAAGGCTATTGCAGGACGGCTTTTAGGTGACCTGTACTCTGAGTCTTGGGGTTCTATAGAGCAGACCGGTAAAGGAAGCTCTGGAAAGGAACAGGAGAGACCAAGGCAAGGATCAGACCAAAACTTAACTGTCATAATGGTGAAGTAACCTGCCTGGGAAGATGGATGTTAGAGGGGATGTGGAGTCAGTGAGATAACCGGTGACTGTATTTGAAGAAAGATGAACTGTTGGTTGGTTATTGTCCTTTAACCACTTGAATAAAGTTTGTGTTGTACTCTAGATCGGGCCCATGTGTTTTATTGAAAGACAGAAGAAGGCAGGAAGGCTCTCATTCAGTCCCATCCTTCCATATTTTTTACATTTCAATACTTCTGTGTGCTGGTCTCATCTCAGGGCTGTTAATAACTTTATTTGGCAGTGGCTAATACTTTTAAAAGTCATGTTCTTGGGAGAAAAAGCAAAACAGGTTATTGTCCTTGGTAAGGAGAATTTTCAAAGTGGCTGGCAGAACCCCCCCCCCCGAATAAACACATCCCGTAAAAACATAAACAAATAAAAACAAACAAACAAGCCTCTCAACAATCATTTGGCTGGAACTTGGCAAGAACAATATTTTCTGAAGGGTCACAATTTCTACTCTCTTTCTCTTTAAAGGTATCATATTGAGAGTAATAATATAAAAACAACTTAAAAGAAATAAAATATTTAATTTCTATTGTTGCTTAAATAGTATCTAACTACTGTATTTGGCAGATCACAGTGTCAATAAATTATGAATGGCCAATGAGATGTCTGCAGATGATTAAAAATATCACATAACCATAGTTTTGAATGGTGAATTAGTAACACGGGATCCCATACAGGCTGGTTGATTTGAGGGACAGCCACCCCTCCTGTCCCGGGTTTTATCCATCACACTGTTTTTAATCTTTTCTTATGAATTCTTTCCTATGAATTCCTAAGGTTTAAAACATTATTATTTTTATTAGATTCAATCTGTGTTTTTAGCTATGCTGTAAGCCACCCAGAGTCGGGTTTACCCGATTGGGGTGGGATAGCAAACGTGAATAAATAAATAATAATAATAATAATAGTGACCCAAACCTGGTGACGTCCTAGATAACAAAATGAAGAATTGATGCCAGAGCAAAGTGAAAAAGATTTTATTTAGTTTCACCAGGAACTGTTTTCATTCCAGGTGCCAGTTTTTCAAAAAGTGACAGTGCCTGTATATTTATGGACTTTATTTATGAACAGCATGCCTGTGATTTTAGTAATGTACTGTAGAACTGACTAAGTAGAAGAATGATCTTATCTCCATGGGGCAGATCTGTACATTGCACTGTCCATATGAGATGAGAAGGATAGCACTTTGTGAAAACTGCCTGAACTGTTTAAGGCCCAGTGCCAATCAGCAACAGCAGGAGTCAAAATAAAAGGGTAGAAAGTTGCCTAACTCCTGAACCTCTATGACAAATGAGGACACAAAATAACATATGTTACATTCCAAGGGGCACCATCATCTCCTGAAGAAATCATAGAGAGTATATATCCAAGATAACTAAGCACTTAATTGAGCAGCATGACTTTAGCAGATATATTTTCATCTGCGAGGGTTGCAATTTATCTTGCTGGCAGAGCAAAACACATTCTACAAGGGGATTCTAAAAAAGGGGACAACTCAAACAAAAAAATTTGTAACTTTGATCAGCACCAAACTTGGCTAAGATGTAACAGCAAAAACTTGTTTCTCTGCAGTGATCAACTCTTAGTGAAGAGAACACACTATGTACATTTCTGAAATTGACACAGGAGAATACTAACCTAAATGGCATTAGGTATTCTGTTGTACCAAAAGTTAAATTAACCCAGCATTCAGCCAATGTCATTCAAGAGATATGCAATCAAGACATGAAGAGGATATTTGTTCCATTCCCCAGAATTTAGTGTAGTTACATGGAGTCTTCCCACTGTGGGCTTGACCAGCTATTATGAATAATGGTAGTGATAGGGGCTGTCTTTCTCCCACTTTTAAAAATGTTATACTGAAAGATTTTTGAGCTATATGAAGTTCAAATTGTTCAGAGTGAAATTTGTTCCTTTTTGAAGAACTAAATGAGGGAATGGTACCTCACAATGTTCAATTAGATATACCTGTAATCAATACTGTTACCTTTGTGGTACTTTACTTGGAGCAGCAGATTGTAAAGGTGTTATCAGAGATCAAGCTCGGTGTTACATGTTAGATCTCTTGAAAAAATGGTACTTCAAAAGTGTTTCAAAGTTTCACACAAATGAAAAAAATATTGAACACAAACAGCTTAACTATAAAAATGCCAATGTTCAAGAGATGACTTGAGCTCTGTCCGGGCATTC
Source organism: Furcifer pardalis (assembly GCA_030440675.1). Taxonomy (NCBI): domain Eukaryota; kingdom Metazoa; phylum Chordata; class Lepidosauria; order Squamata; family Chamaeleonidae; genus Furcifer; species Furcifer pardalis. Next base: position 75,745,413 of record CP126890.1, on the reverse strand, counting down.
CATTATACTGCTGTCAAGTACAAAGAGGGGAGCATGCCTTCTTCTCTCCATTCTCTCTCTTCATGTGTGGAGAATGACCATCTGGACAAACAAGCCACCTCTATGTACTGGAGGTTCCCTGCATGTTCAAAAACTCAGCCAACTACGAAAGGCTTGAGATGAGGGAGTAGTCCCCAAACTTAATTTTCTCAATCATAGAACAAATTATTGATGGATGCCTTCCTTGCATGATTCTGATATTCTATACTCTAGGTCAGTGGTTCCCAACAAGGGGTACACAGTCCACTAGTGGACTTCAATTCCCAGAAGCGGTTCTCAATGTGGGGCACATGCCCGACAGGGGGACTGCAATTCCCAGAAGCCTAAGTCAGTACATTGGCTGACCACTGCTTTGGGGAAATTACTTAGGCTTCTGGGAATTGAAGTCCAAAAACCAGCATTTGGGAAACACTGCTCTAGGTTAAGGACCCACAAACTTGGCTCTCCAGATGTTCTTGGACTTCAATTCCCAGAAGCCATGATCAGCAGGTGATCATGAGGAACCTTGTCAAGACTGAGTGAAAATCAAGGAGGGAATGTGCTAACCCTACTGTATCTTTCATTACTCTGCTCAGTTGGAGAGCTAGTGTGCATGAAACTGGGATGTGAATCTTTAGTCACTTCCCTTTTACAAAGTAAAAATGAAAAATCCCAAAAGTTTGGTTTCTGTTAAGTAAGACTTGTGTGTAATTTGTAAGTTTGGCATATTTCTAGTATGAATTATAATGTAGTATTTTTGTTCAATATGCCTCAGTTTTATATAAATCTCCTGCATTTTGCACATAAAAATCTTGTATTATGCCAAAAATGCAATGTGTTCAACATGTTTCTATTGCTAGTCATGCTGCTCCTGATTTTTTAAAAAATGATGCTCTTTTTGGTGTCATGCAGGAAAGAAAAATCTCAGATTGGGTGACCTTTTCTGACAGGTCGTTTCAATTTGTTCCAACATGCTTTTAGATTGAGGATTACAACACCTGTGAATATTCTTAATGTAGGGTGGCTTAATTCTTTAGATTGCAACTCTTCATATGTGAAGACTGAAACCAAAGTGATGGAATTAGCACCCATCCTCCCTGTGTTTTTCCATGATGATGATAACGATGTAATATAGTGGTTGACTAGGATTGTTTTTGTTACTAAAATGTTGTATTTTTATCAGTGCCATTCAAAGCAGTATATTCGTTACTATTTTAGGAATCCTTTTAGTTAGCACAGGACTAATAAAGGTATCTGTTTTCCATTTTTTTCTCTTTTGGTTGGAACAATGAGGGATAAAAATAGTCCACTGATATTATTTGTGCCCTGCAAACTGTGAAGAATGTTAGAATGCAGCAATCATATACAGAGTTTTCCCCCTGTTATTTATTTATTTATTTATTCATTTAAAGGTTTTGCTCTTTCAACCAACTGGTGAATGTCCTCAAGGTGTTCTACTGATGTAAAAATGCAGAAAAAATACCCAATAAATTAAAACACACTGAAAACAAATAAATCACTTGAAATGGGATTTCGATACTAAAATAATAGGATGTAAAAAGCCAGCAGTAAAACTGAGATAGTAAAAGCAACTACAATACTAAAAAGCAAAGACTGAGCAAATACACTTTCATTTAGACTGAATCAACTTTTTTTTTGTTTAGAGGTATCTCACTGCTTATTTTGTATGGTAACAATCGATCTCTGGGGACTAGGTGGAAAAGTTACTTTTTGGACTACAGCATTCTCAAAGATTTTTCTCGGCTTGTATGTGTGCGAAGAAATCAAAAGTGCCTCGTTGGAAGCTGTGTTTTGTTTATCCCGGAAAAGTGCTGAACCGGACAGCGACTCTTCAGCCTTTGTTTACACAGCTGTGGTTCAGAAAGAATTTCCCTGAACTGGAGATTCTCAACCTTCCCTGTGTGTGGCCCATAAAGTGGCCCATGAAGCGGTCTGCTGTTTCAGAAGGAAGGAAGACGTTTTCCAGGTCTGCAGAATGGCAGGTAAGCCAATGTCCCTGCAGTTCCCCAGCGTAGACCCCAAGAAGTTGTTCCACCCAGATGCTACCTGGTGTTATGGAAGGGGGGAGACAGAGCGGAACGGGAGCTGTCAGATAGATGACCCCCCAGTGATGTTTAGCCAGATGAAGCCGAGGGCAGAAAGGCCCATGGGAGGTGAAGTTTGTCCAGATGACTTCTGAGCCCCTCTAGCCCAGCCAAAGTGCCTGCAAGCCCCAAATAAGACTCTTTAGTGTTGAATTGGAGTCAAGTTTCACTCTGCAGTCAACCTCCACAGCAGAGTGGCCTATTTTCACACAGTCAAGCAGTTCCATGAAGTTTTTCCCCTCAAAGCCAGGAGGAGGAAGTTTGTTTTCCTGCAGTGAAGCTCAAGTTGCTGATTACATGTGCTGTTTTGGTCTTTGAAGACCTGGAGGTGTTGCAAATTGCCTCATTTTGTTTGGAATATCATCCACGTGTCCAAGGAAGAAAGTTTTGCTGGAGTGTGTGGGCCAAGTCTGCCACTCTGAAACGTGTTATCTACAGGCTGTTATACTAGGCTGTTTGTCAGCTGGTGTGAGAGGTGGGAGCTGCATGCCAGATGCAGTCCCGAAGATTTACTGCCCTTCGTAGGCCAAGGCGAGAGTGCCAGGTGCTGAGTCGTTGGAAGTCATGGTGATAGCTGTGGGGAAGTCCCAACCAGTAGTGTCAGAAGTCTTTTGACTTGTTAAAAGAGAAGTTGGTTTCATGCCCTATTCTCAGACCACCACAATTTGACAAAGAGTTCATTTTGAAGACAGATGCCAGTAATTATGGTCTTGGCGCATGTCTCCTCCAAAAAAACGAAGAAGGAAACATGCATCCCCTCTCATACTTCAGTAGAAAAATGCTTCCCCGAGAGCGTAATTACTCCATAGTGGAAAAGGAGTGTCTGGCCATAATATGGGCAATAACCAAGCTCAGGCCGTTTTTGTGGGGAAGAGAGTTTCAGTTACTCACTGACCATAATTCATTGAAATTCCTGAACAAGATGAAGAGTTCAAACCAAAGACTCTTGAGATGGGCTTTGTTGTTACAAGATTACCAATTTTCCATACAACACATCAAAGGGACTCAGAATGTACATGCAGATTCCCTTAGCAGAATGTTTCCTGAAACTGATGATGTACCTGTTACATGATTTGTTTTCTAGCCAGAGTGTAAAGGTGAGCGCATTCACCTGAGCTAGTATGCTTGCTATGCAGAATGTAACTGTATTTAACATGTACCTCCAGTAGACTAAAACTGGAAGAGCTTAACGCTTGGTATCCTACATATACAAAGGATAGCTTATTTGCTCAATCACTTGCTCAACATTAGAAAATAGTGTCTTTTGGTAAAGTCAAACTGAGTTTGCCTTTCAAAAAAAACAAAACAAAGGGGTGTGTGTGTGTCAGGAAACGACATATTTCCTCATGTTTCCCAAGGCTTGAAATTGCAGTTTTCAGCTAGGCCTCATAGAAATCCTTTGTCCCTCTCTGCCTCATAGCTGTCTCACAGCCTACGTGTCACGAGATGGCTTGTTGACATTATAGTGTTCCTGTGTTCCTATCGTTTTAGCATGTTATATCTTCACATGTGTGTCAACAATCCATTGTTTTGAGAATATTTTTCTCTGTTACCTGATTGACTATGAATAACCCACCTGACTGCAAATTCTCCATTTTGCAGAGAAGTTAGTTAGTTCGATCCTGGATATCAATGGCTTAAGACCTCAGTTTGGCTTGTGGGATATTCTTTTCCTTTCCTTTCAAAATGGTTACCTAGATTACCTGTGGACTGTTTGCTGGACTGACTTATGCTACTGACTTTTATGCTTTATTAACCTGATCAATATACCTGATCAATAAACCTCCGTTTGCTTGAGCAACGTGTCTTCATTGGACTAAAAGGGTAAGAGGAGCATTGCATTCACACACAAAGCCTCTGAACACGCTACCTGTTTAGACCTCCTTGTGGATGAGAAGCAGCTAAGGGCTGTAAACCTGCTTTGCCGGTCAGCCCGCCCTCTGGGGGCTTTGGTATAGGAGGGCCAGAGCAGGAGGGGCCGGCTGGTCCATGACAACCTGTTAGTCAGCATGTGGCCTTGTTAGCTAGAAGATAATGTTTTTTTTAAAAATGTAACTTTGTTTTCATTACAAAATTTTTATTAGTTTTAACAATTTACAACAAGCAAACTATAACAAATTAAACATTTCATGTTTACTAAGAAAACAAAATTTGGGACATCTGGAAACCCTTTGTAGAATATTCTTTATGGAAAAGTAAAGGGACTAAACCTACGTCCGAAACAAGTAGCTTTTGGGAACAGTGAAGAAATAAACTAAAGGAGTAAAGCAAATTCCAATGTTGTACAGCACAGGGTGATGTTATGTAAAATTGAAGCTAAATATTATAAAATATATAGATTTCTTTTCTTTTCCTTTTTATCATAAAATGTTTATTGTTGCAGTTCGCAAAAGATGCGTAATAGGTGAATCCAGAAACAATAAGAGTAAAAGTTTAAAACTTAATTTAAAAGGCTGTATAATACACGGAATGAAAATTGAACTGTTTTAGAGGAAAAGAGAAAGTATAGAAAATTTTAAATGTTACTTTGCCAAACTGTGGCACACAGAGAAATATATACACTTATTTCATTTTGCCCTTTTCTGTAACTGGAGAAAGATGCCCTTTCCCCCTTCATATAATTGTATGCTTCTATTTTTTGTTTGATGCATTTAAAAACTGAGTGTAAATCTACATGCCCATAGATAAAGTTGTATGTCTCTACATGCAGAAAACTTTCAGCTTTGTACTGATCATTTTCTGAATCCAGCTTGGAAGTATTTTTTTTAAATAGAAGAAACTCTTGGTTAGACTATTGAAATGTATCAGTTTAAAAATTTCAGAGTTGACCTCACTGCGACAGGTGCTCAATGTTCACAATGCCAGTCCTTATGAGACTCTGGTGAAAGTTTACTCTTTCTCACTTTAGAGATTATGTGGGGGTATAGCTCTTCTCTGTGGCTCCTAGCAGCTTTTCTCTCTTAACTATAGGTTTTAAAGGTCACGTTCCAACCTTGATGGGGTCATTCATGCTAGGAATGTGTTTCTAAAATACTGTTTGTCTTCGCATTCCTTTGTGTTCACTTATCAAGGTGCCTCTAAGTGCAACCTGCAAGGAAACTTTGGCAAACTCAGTGTCTCTGATGGTGTTCTCTACTTTTTCTTTAGTACTAGAAGTTTTGAGCGGAGTCACAATCTGTCACTAAAAATGTATGCCAAACATACCAATAATTTATCAACTCAGCTGTAGAAGAAGTATAAAATACATTAGGTGATACAATGCACAGAAAATAGAAATTGCATAGCTAAAGCACTGCAGCATGAACAGGATTTTGCTCAACTTTTCCAATTACAGTTGTGTCAATTTTATCTGCTATGTTGCTTGGGCTTAAAAATTAGCATCTGCACTGCTTCACTGTTTCAGGTCATGCTAATGTCTCCAGAGGACATCAGGATTCAAATGCTTTTTTCCAAATACTTTTTTCCCCCTCCCATTCAAATTTAATTACAAAGAACACTTGTTATTGACTTGACCTTCAGTCAAATCAGCTTGATGGAGAAGCTAGCAAAATCTAATTCCAATATAGGTTGTTTCCTCACTAGCTTTTTCCTTGCTGGTATCCAATCACTCATTTATTCATAACAACAGAGGTTCAGTTCTTCCTAAACCAGTGAATTTCTGCCTTTTTCCTACTGTTGGATTATTGTTTGCAACTGTTTTTTAAAACTTCTTGTGTTGTTTCAGATCAGAGTTGCCCTTTTGCCTCATGATTGCTCCTCAAGAAGTTAATCACCTTTCTAGTGCTGTTGAAAAAGTGGGAAATGACTTGCCATTCCCACCTGATTTTGCAAATAATGCTTGGTAATGGTGCTGGTATGCAGATGTATCCCAGGAGTAATAAAATATTTCAGGATCCAACATGGTGCATGTTTAGGGACAATGTATGAGTTCCAAATCTACAAGAGATTGGAAATGTTAGTTTTTGCACTCCCAAAATATTATCTGCTCCCAATCACCATATTGACTGGGATTTGGGGAGCCCAAACAAGCAACTTGTCCTATTTCTGGTTCCACAAAATCTGGACAGTGGAGATAGACAGGGTGATAGCTGACACTTATTCAAAATTACAAAACATTGAAGGAGTGGAACATGTGAGCCCTTCTTGCCTTCAGGACCCTCATTGCCATAGATTACTACCCCCAGCAGAGGCTGATGGTTTTCCAGCCTGCTATTTTGGCAAGGAGTCCTTCTTATTTATTATTTTTATTTTATTATTATTTATTTATTAGTACATTGGGGAAAAGAACCTGTGCCACCTGGCATTATGGTATTTTAGTTGGTGTGATCTCCTTTCAGGTCCCTTTCCTTCCAATGTAGTGTAAATCCTCCACTTTATTTTCCACCTTCCAACAGACCAGGGTCCTTCTGTAGAGTGACAAAAAACCAAAAAAAAACCCAAACCAAAACAACAACAACAACAAAAAAAAACAAACACACAACTAGTTAATATGTAAGCATCAGATAATGTGTAATTGCTGCAAAATGGCAAAAATGTAAGTATAGCTTGTTTCATTTGTGTTACTAACCAGATGAGAATCATTGCAAACTGAAAAATGAGTTTTAGGTGCCCTGATGTTTTTGAAATCCATTTAGGAGTTTCTTAATGAGAACAGATTAGCAAGGATAGATTTCTTGGAAGGGTAACTGTGCTAGAGTGTTGTAATAAAACAACAACAACTTGTGGCATCTTCGAGGTTAACATGTTTTTATTTAGTGTAATGTTTCATGCAGCTGATGAAGTAGACTGTGGCCCCAAAATGCTTACAGCAAATAAAATGTCTTTGTCTTTAAGGCAGGAGTTCTCAACATTTTAAAGCCAAGGGCTAGGTCAAGCTCCCTCAGCTTCAGGGGCCAGGTGGCCATTTTGCCCTTCCTCAGCCACTTGGCACTTCCAGGTGTGGTGGAGGCAGTGGGAGTAGGGAAATGACACGGTCGGTGCCATGGGCGGCATCTCGCCTCGGACTGCAGGTTGAGAAGCCCTGCTTTAAGGTATCATACACTCTTTTGTTGTCTTTTCAACTAATGATATGACTCCTCTGTAATGAGTTACCAGAGGAGAATGTTGGGTTTCCAAATACACATCTTGAATGTAGTGTGTTCTTTGTAACATTAACCTGTTGCATGATACTTTTGGGAAGGAGGTTAGCAAGTGATCAACAATATTTCTTCTGGTGGTTATAGCTGGTAGTACTTCCTTGCTTCCTTCTCTTGTTACTTTGCAGAAGGCAAAACATTTAGGCCTTCATTTTCTGCTTTCCAACCTTTAGTCCAGTTTCTTAATTAGGTTGTTCCTATACTCCAAAACAGGACTAAAAGGGAACAAAATATATTGAGCAATATTACGATGACTATGATGGATGCAATATGATGGGAACCACTATCTGAGAAAGTAAATTTCCCCATTATTAATCCTGTGAGAAGCACCTGAGATTCAGTATCTGCTTGGTAGAGAGGCAGGGAATGACTGGATTCACCTATGGCAGCGGTTCTCAATGTGGGGCACATGCCCGACAAGGGGGCTGCAATTCCCAGAAGCCTAAGTCAGTACATTGGCTGATCAGTGTTTTGGGAGATTGACTTAGGCTTCTGGGAATTGAAATCCAAAAACCAAAGCTTGGGAAACACTGACTTATAGTATTATATGGAGTTTAAATATATAATCAGCACACACATTAAAAATGCTCCATCAGAGCCCCCTGAGAGAGTGAATAAAGCAACCACTACAGTATATATTTTTATTTTCATCCACTTGTGCCAGAATGACACCTTGAACGTCTATCTGAAGTGCAAATTTTGTCTGAAAAGTTAATATGTGTAGCTTTGCCTGCTCCTGCTTCTTTGACCCCTGAAATGCCCTTTTTGGTTTTTAAAGACATTTTAGAAAGTTTGGGAGAATTATATACTCATTACATCCACATCACGTACACATATTTAATAAGAATTTTTGTTTGTTACTAATCTCATCTCACCAGACTTAGTGTGTGCCTTCTTGTAATTATAATTCAGAAGCAATTATAATTTGACACCTTTAGTCTAACATTGGATTGTAACTTTGTGGGAGTTTAACCTATTCAACAGTATGCCCTCATGACATTGCTTTAGTTTTATAAACAATACATCTGCACAGCCAATTCCCGATGTCCCTTAATCTGAATGTTCACAGATGTCCAAAGTGTTTCTAACATCATGTAGAATCTTTATGTCAGAAGCACTATCTGTAACTAATGGACTATTGGTCCTAAAACCCTTTGGAATTAAAATCATTTTAACTATTATAAACAACATTTTGAAATCTTTGGTAGTGTTGTGTCAAAAGTATCTTCCATTCCCCTCCCCAGCCATTTTCATTCAATATAACAAGAAAAAAGTTTAAAAAATATTCAGAGAAAATAACATTTCAAACAGTGATGGGATTAAAAAAAATTTTACTACCCACTCTGTGGGTTGAAAGAAGAAAGTGCAAAAGCTCTGTGGGTTTAAAGAAGAAAGTGCAAAAGCTGGCTTGAGAGTCAATATAAAGAAAACCAAGATAATGGCAACAGGCCCTATCAGTCCATGGAAAATAGATGGGGAAGAAGTAGAAGCAGTGACAGATTTTACTTTCTTAGGATCAAAGCTCACTGCAGATGGGGATTGCAGCCATGAAATAAAAAGGCGACTGATTCTTGGGAGGCAAGCGATGAGAAACCTGTGGAACATAGTGAAAAGTAGAGACATCACATTGCAAACAAAAATTCGTATAGTCAAAGCAATAGTATTCCCAGTGGCAATGTATGGTTGTGAGAGCTGGACCATAAGGAAAGCTGAGTGCAGAAGAATAGATGCCTTTGAGATGTGGTGTTGGAGGAGAGTTTTGAGGGTCCCCTGGACAGCGAGGAGAACAAATAGGTCAATCTTAGAAGAAATCAAACCTGACTGCACCTTAGAAGGTCAAATAGTGAAGATGAAGCTAAAGTACTTTGGACATCATATGAGAAGAGAGGATTCGCTTGAGAAAGCCTTGATGCTGGGAAGGGTGGTATTGTAAACACAATGGTAAACACAATAGATGGTATTGTAAACACAATGGACACAGAGCTGAGCGAGTTGAGGAGGATGGTGGAGGACAGAAGTGCCTGGCGGACAGTAGTCCATGAGGTCGCAAAGGGTCGGAATCGACTGTGCGACTGAACAACAAAACTCTGTGGGTGTGGAATGATGGGCGTGGCCAGGGGGAAGGCCCTCTGTTGCACTCAAATTATGACTACTTTATTTCAAAACTTGGATGGGCAGGGCCAGCCAGAATTTCTACTACCAGTTCCGGTGAACTGGGGGGAACCTGCTGAATCCCACCACTGATTTTAAAGAAATAATCAGAAGTAGGGCACGGGTAACTTTTTGGGAGAAGGCTACATTTACTTTAGTGTTAAGGTGGCCTACAGGTGCATGAGCATCCTGTCTTGTATTGAAAATAATTTCTTGATTTTTCTGCAACCACTTTGGTTTATTGAACCCCAATTAAGTTCACAAGATGAGTCTGTAATGGAAGTCTTCCCCATGGAGCTTGCCTTACATAAGAAAGTGCATCTGCCCAGATGGTCTCTAGAGTGAGAAAAAGATGGGAAACAGAAGGGCTCAATATTAGTACAGAGATTGTGGAGACTGGAATTAGATACAAGATTCATACACACGCATCCCTGAAAACTTCATATTTGAGAAATCCTGGGGAGCTCAAATGATTTGAACATATACCCCCTCCTTCCCCAGCAATACACTAGTCAGTAGGACAGGGGTGATTAAAAAGAGTCATTGAGCTCAAGGGGTGCCCGGACCCTTCCTGAGTGGCCGGACCCAGTTGGTGTGGATGGAGGGCATGGAGTCAAGTCCATGGCAGCTCATGTGTGGAGTGCCTCAGGACTCAGTCCTCTTGCCCCTTCTCTTTAACATCTATATCCCACTGGGTGAGATAATCCAATCCCACAGGGTGAGATATCATCAGTATGCTGATGATACTCAGTTGTATATCTCTGCCCATGATGATCTCAGTGATGCAGTCAAGGTCTTGACCAGTTGCCTGGAGGTGGTTAGGGTCTGGATGGGGGACAATGGACTACAGCTGAATCCCTGCAAGACTGAGTGGCTGTGGGTGAGGGCCCCTGGTCCTCATAAGGCATTAGCGCTGGTTTGGGATGGGGCATCGTTGCCTAAATCTGACCTGGTACACAACCTTGGGGTCCTCCTGGACTAACGGCTTCTGCTCCAGGAGCAGGTTACGGCTGTGGCCAGGAGGGTCTTCAGGCAAGTGCGTGTTATTAATCAATTGTGCCCACTCTTGGACTGGGAGGCCCTGTTTAGGGTCACCCATGCCCTAGTCACCTCCTGTTTGGACATGGGGCTGCCCTTGATGACTATCCGGAGATTGCAGTTGGTACAGAATGTGGCAGCCTGTGCAGTGGTGGGGTGTAGTCATTTCACCCTTGCCTTGCCACTGCTGCGGGAGCTGCACTGGCTGCCTATATGTCTCCGGATGCAATTCAAGGTTCTTGTTATCACCTTTAAAGCTCTTCATGGTAGTGGACCAGGATACCTCAGGGACCGCATCATCGCTAGGACATCGACACGTCCCACGAGAGCAAACCTAGAGGGCATCCTTCAGGTACCATCTGTTGGGGAGGCTTGCCTCTCCAGCACAAGGAAAAGGGCCTTCTCGGTTGTAACTCCCACACTATGTTACCTCCTCCCAGTAGAACTATGCCTCCAGGCCCAGTTGCTACTATTTAGGAAAGAATTGAAGACGTGGTTGGCAAAATGGGTCTGAGGGCCAGGAATGTCAAAAAGCTCCCCTTTCTGGCTTGTCTGAGGCTCCCCTCTCCTGTAATTATTTTTTTTTAATGTTAATGTTTTGTAGAATTTATATTTGATTTTAGATAGTGAATGGCACAGCGGGGTGGAGGTGGTGGTAATATTGTTATGTTTTTAAGGGTTTTTAAATTGTTTTATATTGGTTTTAACCAGGTAGACTACCCAGAGTCCTTTGGATAGGGCGGTATATAAATCTATTAAATTAAATTAAAATGTTGAACTTGACAATTCCAGTTGGCAGGTCAGTAGTTTGAGACCTGTGTACTCCACAATGGAATGAGCTCCTTTCTCTGTTCCAGCTTCTGCCAACCTAGCAGTTCAAAAGCAAAAAATTGCAAGTAGTTAAATAGGTACCACTTCAGTGGGAAGGTAAACATGTTCCATGCATTCCGGTGTCTAGGCATGCCTGCCACATGTTCATGGAAATCTATGCAGATTCAGACAGTGCTGGCTCTTTGGCTGTAAACAGAAATGAGCACTGAACCCTAGAGACGGATACATCTGCTTTTCAAGCAAGGGTGACCTAGAGACCACACAAAGACTTCTATCACAGTCATGGGTTTCAGCTGCCCAGGGCGGAGGCCAAATTTGCCGCCGCCTCAGAGGAAGAGCACCTCTATAATGCCTTTCCTGCACGCATCCGAGGACAAGAAAGATACAGGCAGCAGCAGCAGCAGCGGGGGGGGGGATGGTGGTGGTGGGGTATGCTTAGGAGCACTGCCCTTCCAGTGGACCTTCGGGGTCTCGAAGTCCCCTGCACAACCCCTAGGCCGGCCATTTTGGTTTGCGGAGGGTGGGGGCTCCAGGCCCCCACCTCCAGGGGCAAGCCACCTGTAGCCCCTCCAAGGTGGGGGCCTGGAGCCCCCCCCACCTTATGCAGACCAAAACAGCCGGCCCAGGGGCTGGACACAATGGTGGGCGGGCACCATTAGGGGCTGAGGCACCCCATGACTGTCTGCTTCTGTGCGGGGGATTTGAGGCTCCAAAGGTCTGCCAGAAGGGAAGCGCTGCTAAGCGCACACCAACACCACCATTCCTCCCCTGCCCGCTGCAGCCGCCGCTGCCATCACCATCACCCATACCTTTCTTGCCCTCCCTGAAGGGGTCCAGGTGAGCTATGAATTACTCTCCAGAGTCCAGAGGGTTATGAATGAATGTGGATAGGTATGGGAAGAAGTCTATGGGACCTCGCAATGAAGTGTGTGGAGGGGGGAAGCCTACCGGTATTTCTTTTGTTAAGTTTAGGAATGAACATACATTCTTCTCAAAAGTTTTCACAGCACCAAGAAGACCCAGGGCTGTTTTTGACCTGCCAAGAAAGCCTTTTGGGGCAAGACCTGAACAGCAGTCTTCAAGGCAGAGGTCTGAAAGGGGAACCTTGCTCGAGCCGCTCACTGTGGAGACTCAGGTTTTGGGAGAAGAGAACGGCAGCGAGAGGCATTGCAGGAGAGCTTGACCTTGGGGTGCAAGGGTGAAAGCCAGAAGCAGCAGCTGTTTGTTTTCTGTCTTTGTTGTTGTTCAGTCGCACAATCGATTCAGACCCTTTGCGACCCCATGGACCACTGTTTGCCAGGCACTTCTGTCCTCCACCATCTTCCTCAACTAACTCAGTTCTGTGCCCATTGTGTCTACAATACCATCTAGCCATCTCATTTTGCCCGCCCCCTTCTTCTTTTGCCCTCCACCTTTCCCAGCATCAAGGCCTTCTCAAGTGGAACATCTCCTCTCATTTGATGTCCAAAGTACTTTAGCTTCATCTTTACTTCTAAGGAGCAGTCAGGGTTGATTTCTTCTATGATTGACCTATTTGTTCTCCTCACTGTCCTGGGTACTCTCAAAACTCTCCTCCAACACCACATCTCAAAGGCGTCTATACTTCTGCACTCAGCTTTCCTAATGGTCCAGTTTTCACAACCATTCATTACCACCGGGAATACCATTACTTAGACTATGCGAATTTTGGTTTGCAAGGTGATGTCTCTACTTTTCACTATGTTCCCCAGGTTTCTCATATCTTGTCTCCCAAGAATTTTTTTTATTTCCATGGCTGCAATCACCATCTGCAGTGATCTTGGATCCTAGGAAAGTAAAATCTGTCACTACTTCTACTTCTTGTCCATCTATTTTCCATGGACTGATAGGGCCTGTTGCCATGATCTTGGTTTTCTTGATGTTGAGTCTCAGGCCAGCTTCTGCACTCTCTTCTTTCAACCTAAGCAGGAACTTCTTTAGGTCTTCCTCACTTTCTGCCATTAAGGTAGTGTCATCTGCGTATCTCAAGTTGTTGATGTTTCCCCCAGCAATTTTGATCCCAAATTGTGATTCCTCTATCCCTGCACTGCGCATTATGTGCTCTGTGTATAAGTTGAATAAGCAGGGTGACAAAATGCAGCCTTGTCTTACCCCTTCTCCTCATGTTCCCCAGAGTTTGTACTCTGCACATCCCTAGGAGCCAGGTTGGAACTTGGCACATGTTCTTACCCACCCACCAAGTAGCAGAGGCTTTGGGCAGCAAAGGGACCCAGTGGAGATTTTCTTTGCAAAGGTCGAGGTGGGGTGGTGTTTTATATCCAGTATTTCTGCACATGCCCAGGAGCCAGGAAAGGAAGTAAGGAAGGATGATGGAAATCAAAGGCCCCCCCCCCCCAATTGTGACCAAAAAGGACTGGTGGTTTAGCACTTAAGATACTGAACTTGATAACTGGAAGGTCAGCAGTTCAAGACCTGAATACTGATGGAGTAAGCTCCTGGCATCTCTCCCAGCTCCTAGCAGTTCAAAAGAAAGAAATTTGCAAGTAGATCAATAGGTATCCCTTTGGTGGTAAAGGTAAACAGCATTCTGTACACTCTAGTGTCCAGTCGTGCCTGCCACATGACCACAGAAACATTTGCAGACACAGACAGTGCTGGCTCTTTGGATGTAAACAGATATGAGCACCAAACCCTAGAGTCAGATATGACAGGCTTTTGAGCGAGGGTGACATTTACCTTTACTTTCCAGTGTCTAGTTGTGCCTGCCACATGACCACGGAAACATATATAGAAAGCGCTGGCTCTTTGGCTATAAACAGAGATGAGTACCAAACCCTAAAGTCAGATACGACTGGCTTTTGAACAAGGGCAACTTTTACCTTTACTTTATGGCATCTAGTCATGCCTGCCACATGACCATGGAAACATATGCAGACAGTGCTGGCTCTTTGGCTGTAAGCAGAGATGAGCACCAAAACCTACAGTCAGATACAACTGGCAAAGGAGACATCTTGACTGACCCTCCCTCAGCGACTCTCTTCTTGGCCCTTGGGAAGCCCTGGCTCAGTCGTAGCCTAAGCCCACTCCTCAGGGCTTTCTACATTACGCTGGCCACCCATCTCACACCCTGCCTCTTCCTCTCACCCGTGCCTCCCCCCTCCCCCAATTTATCGCTTTGGCTGATAATTGCCAAGATCAAATTAAAGAGCAAGAGGAGGAATATGAGGCAGCCATTGATTGCAAACCCAACCACCCCAACCCGGGATAGGAAGGGGGGAGGAGTGGCCTTAAGATATAATTAGCCATTAATTGAGAACTTGGTTGGAGGAGGCTAATTGGGGACGGGAGATTTCTCCCTCTGTAGAAAATAGGAGTTGTAGGTGGATGGATGGAGGAGGAAATCAGTAACGTTTTCTTTTTGCAAAACTTACTCTGCCTTGAGGACAGTTGAGGGAGAATCTTGGTAATAGCAAGACAATCTGAGCAGCCAGGCAAAAGGGGGGGGGGAGAGAGGAATCCCCTTTTGTCTCTAGGAGGAAGGAACCACTAGCAGCACAGCCGCTCCCCCTTCCTCCTCCTTCTCTGCTGCCGGGAGGAGGGAAGGGGAGGGGGGGAGATTGCCCTTGTTCAAAGGGATTCACAAAAGGCTGCATTCGCGCCTCTCTCTCTCTCATACACACACACACGCACACACACACGCGTGCCTGTGCCCTCCTCCTCTGCCTTCCCTGGGGATGCCGCCCCCTTGAAAGTGCCACTGGGGGCGGGGGGCCCCTGCCCCCCTAGCGACGCCACTGTTCTATCATAAATAGCTGCTGTAGGCCACTGTCGGGAGAAAGGCAGGGTAGGAAGTATTAAATAAACACAAAAAGAAAGAAAGAAAGAAAGAAGAGAGGACTACACAGGAGAAAGCAATTTCTTGATTTCAAACTGCTTGGGTGGCAAGAGCTGGGACAGATGACTGGAGCCCACTCCATCGTCCAGTACTTGGGTTTCGATTTTCTGACCTGCTGACCTTCCAGTTGTCAAGTTCAGCATCTTAACCACTAAGCCACTGCAATCCTTCAGCCCAATTACAATTTCTTAAAATAAAGTTAGTTGAACAATTTAAAAAGGCAATCCAGGAATACAAGCAAATTGAGTTGTGAGTCAAACAGAAAGCAAGATAGTAATAACAACAATTATAAAGCACTGTCATCTATCACCGGGGAAAACAGAAACACATCACTCTGCTGATTTTAACACGTTATCTTTATGCTCAAATTGGCTAATGATAATCCTAATAAACACAATCTTTTCACATGAGCAAATATTATTCCAAAGTCAAAGTGCTGCAGATGTTGGTACGGAAAGTATAACTAGGAAAGGAAGTTTTTTTCAACCTCTTTTAAGTGTTCTCTGTTTTTACTGGGGAGAAATATTTCCACAGTTATGTGTGAAACAACACACAAAATGTAACTGAAGTATATTATTAAAATATTGTTTTTAAGTTCCTTCTGAAAATGTTGGCTATCTGTTACATCCTTCCCTGCAATATTGCTCCCTGTTTTTATATTAAGAGTTCAATCTGTAGTTATATCAAACTGACCCTTCAACATTATATATCAGAAAATACATGTTGCATGTGTAACAGAGTTTGAAGGTGTTAAAAGAAATTCACAAAGTAAAAGTCTAAGTTCAGAGGGTCAAGTCTTTCCCCAGCTAAAGTGTGCACCATTTCCAAAAATATTTTCATATTTTTAAAAAAACATCCCAAAAGATGTCAGAAGTCTTTCTGTTTTTTAAAAAAATAACCCATTAGACATAAATCCAGTTGTTAATATCAATTATCTATAAATGGCTAAGCCTCTGGACCTCCTCTTCTACCTCAGCCAAGATGAATATCAGGCAGCAGTTAATTAACCCAACTCCTATAAAAGCCAATGGCTTCGGGAAAAAGAGCTGTTGGAGAAAGAAGAAGCTAACACAGAAAGAGGCATGTGGAGACTTACCAACTACTATCTCTAAACAGCATCTGACAGTGTTACTATCAACTAAAGGTCAAAGGCAAAGAATACCAACTGGACTTCAGTATGGAAAATGGTGAGTGTGTTTGTAGGTACTGCAGTCAGCTGTAGCCCTGAAATGTGGAAGGCGATGGAAAACGAATGAATTATATTTTCCAAGTGCAGTCATTCCAGCCAGCCAGAAATGCAGAAATATTTTCAGTTATTGGTGGCTTTAGGTGGAATGGAAGTTAAGATTAGGAACTGTGAATGTAAAGAATGAATATCTAGCAGGAAAAATCCACAATATAGAAAAAGAAATAAAAAGGATTCATAGTCAGATCCTTGGAGTAAGTGAAGTTTGTTTTCAAGGCATATTATGTTTTATTAAGCTACAGCAGTATGATGGAGTTGAAATGATAATAACAAAAGATATAATGACTTACCTCACAAATCAAGCAGTGGTGTGTTTTGAAACAGGCAATTACAACAAGTGCAGAGAGCTTTGCAAACAGGCCATTGAGGTTGGGTGTGAAAACTGTGAGGATTACCACCAGATTGCCAAAATTTGTGCACGGATTGGTAATTCTTATTTCAAAGAGGAAAAATACAAAGAAGAAATTCAGTATTTCAATAAGTCTTTGGCAGAGCACCGAACCCCAGAGGTTTTGAAAAAATGTCAGCAAGCTGAGAAAATCTTTAAAAAAGAGTGCAATCTTAGGAGCCCTGGTGGCGGGGTTCAAGGTTGAACAGGGTTCAAGGTTGACTCAACCTTCCATCCTTCCGATGCCAGTAAAATGAGTACCCAGCATGCTGGGGTAAAATGCTAATTACTCTTTGAACCACCCAGAAAGTGCACTAAGTGTTATGGGGGGGGGGAGTACATAACTGTAATTGCTATTGGTATGCTACATTCGAGAAAAAAGACAAGATTTCTTCTTCTTGGAAGAGCAAGAAAGAGGTGTTAGAAAAGTGACATCAGTACCTTAAGAAGAGCAGCCTTAGTTTGAAAGGAATGTCAGAACACATCAGAGCAGGTTAAGGATAGTCTAGAACAGGGATTCTTAACCTGCAGCCTATGGGCTAGATGCAGCCCGTGGTACCATTTCATGTGGGCCCCCACTGCCTCCACCACACCAGGAAGTACCATGTGGTAGAGAAAGGACAAAATGGCCATCCAGCCTCCAAAGCTGTCTGAGGGAGCATGACCTGGCCCCAGTGGTGGGATGTCAAAAATTTTACTACCCCACCATGACATCATCACAGTGTGGGCGGAGCTAATGTCATGACATAACACAATGGGCGGAGCCAACATGACATCATGACATGACATTGTGGGCAGGACCAAAGAAAATAAAAATAAAAATAAGCACACACCCACCCCTCAACCCACCCACCCACCCACCCACAACACAAACCTGTAAATTAAATAACTAAATAACTAAAAATACATTAAAATACAACCAACCCACCCAAACATCCATCCACACCACACACAAATCAACCAGAGCATTTAAACCAGGGTTTAAAGCTTATTCTGGCTAATATTTCTCACACTAGATCAGATGGAAGGAACTACAGAATGAACTCACCACAAGATGGCTTTATTTTGGCACTTTTCAACTTTTCAACAGTTAAAGAAGTTAGGTACTAAGTCTTTGCCTAACCAGTTCTCTAGGATAATATACCTTAATGTAAATGTAAAACAGCTGTACCTCCTTATGGGTTCTCCTATTGGAACAGCAATTGGAACAGCACAGGTGTAGCTTATTGATGAGGTAACTCTAAGACATTGCTTAAAAGCCCCAAGCCAGGCCACCAGGCCTTTTTAGGATCTGTGGTAGTACATCAATATAGGTAAAGGTATTAAATACACATTAAAATACACACAGACACACCATATCCAAAGGTGAGTCAATTACCTTGGGGAGCAGGCTATAGGGAACTTCAGGCTAGCAGCTTCTCTTCCCCCTCCCCGCTTGGGAGGACAGCAAGGAGGCCATGCATACGCACCAAGCACTGTAGGCGTGCATGCACACCAAGTGCTAGGCGCGCATGCACAGTGGGGGAACCAGTGAATAGGTAAGCCCCAAAGGTGGTTCCCCCCCCCCCACAAAAAAAGCTGCTACCGGTTCTCCGGGACGCTGGGAAAAGTTACTACCGGTTCTGGCGAACTGGTGCAAACCTGTTACATCCCATCACTGCCCGGCCCGCAGCTTTAAAAGTTTGAGAACTCCTGCTCTAGAAAACCTGAGGAGATTCTGACTCTTTCCCATGCATGTATCTTCTTGAGTGTAAGGTGGATCGCGCCTAGTTATTTCCAAAAGCTTTGTGATGTTAAACAGAAACTGAAAGCTTTGTAATCTACAAATGCATGTGTTTGTGTTCATACATAGACTTAAAATATGCATTTGGAACTTCCTATATACGTATAAATAATCTGGCTTCTGTCATCCTGAATTACGTATGAAAAGTGTGAATAAGTGAAATCACTGGAGACTTACAGCCTTTCAGGAACCTTATCAAGCACAGCATACACTGAATGTTCTTAAGTCTACAATATTAAGTGTATCCTTTGGGAAAAAGAGAGGGAAGAGAGAGAGGAGAGAAGAAAGGATAATTTTCCACAATGTTCATTTTGTTTGGTGATGGCTTTTCTCTAGAGAAGATAAGAATGACAGATACTTAATGATCCAAATATTCAGATTTGATAATATTTCAGCCTGTCAAAATTAATTAATAGCAAAATAAATGTGTGAAATAAAATCCTCCTCATTATTGTAGAACTGAGGAAAGAAAGGGTTGGAGAGGTCATAGACCAGGCATTTTCAGCCTGGTTCTCATCAGAAAACTTTCCATTCTGACTGATATTCAAACCTTTAAATTAGACACTTTAGTTCTGTAGTTAATTTTTTAAAAAAGAATAACATTTTGTATATTCAAAGTATCATAATTCTTATATACAACTACCCTCTGAGGGGTTTTTGTGTGCTTTGTAAGCCACTTTTCTGACAAAAGCTATTTTTCATTATTACTGTTGTCTTCATTCTGTCATTTATGTCAAACAAAAATAAGTAGGGAGAAAGCAATTAATGACCTAGTGGGATCTAAAAGCTGTTTTCATGGCTGTTTTCTAATGAAATGTTTCAAAATTATAATTCTTTTCAGTTCTAGGTTATTGCCAGGGAATTTCTGTCTTTTGCTAGGCTGTGTCATATAGACTACTTGAGACTGAGAGAGCAATTTAGCATGATTATCTCACAAAAGCAGGCCCATCTGTGGCAGAGGTGAGTACATCAGCTTTCAAAGCTCTTAAGAATCCAGAATCACAATGGGTGTGCATAAGCAACAGCATAGTGATGTTTGTCCTTCTTTGCTTTCCCTTTCTAGGGTTTCTTTCCTACCTCTGCAAAGAATAGAACTGCCACGACTTGTATTGCAGCACAGCTGAAAGGCAGCGAGTTGGGGAACACCCTACTTGTAATGTTGCTTTCATCTTTGTTATGAATTTTACAAAGTACTACATGCTTGTGGCAATGATTGTTCTTTCCCTGCCACTGATCTGGAAGAGTCAAACTTATGAGATATTGGGGACAAATTCTTAACAAGGTTTCAAGCAACAGGTTAATTGCTTTATGAAAGGGCCCCCATAATAGGTATCTGGCTCTGAAATGTCACTGGGACTCAGTAATATCATCCCCGCAACCGCCCAATGTCTGCACATTCATCATAACACACTAGAGTGAGCCAGGATGTGACATGTGCCATGCTTGCTCTGAAAACACCAGGTGCCCTCCAGAGTACATCTACCACCTTCTAGGCCAATGATGGCCAACCTTGGCATGCAAGGTATTCTTGGACTTCAATTACCGGAAGCCCAGGTCAGCACACCTGCTGATCAGGGCTTCTGGGAATTGAAGTTCAAGAACACCTGGAGTGCCAAGGTGGCCATCACTGTTCTAGGCTAATGAAGAGTGCTATTTTATGTATAGCCTATTCTGATTCTTCAACTCATTTTCATTTGTACCTCCACAACTGTCATGCACTGGAGATGAAAACATTCATGGTGACATAGCCACACTGGTCACCTGTGTTCTTTATTTCTGTTGTTTTGAAACTTTCTAGAATCACTATTTCCAAATCAAAACAGCCTACTTATATTTTTCAAATA